>JAYESA010000002.1:174156160-174756160 GCA_036927795.1 Iris macrosiphon | reverse complement strand
CCAAATCTCTCGAGCACGTCAAATGGTCCAATATACCTTGGACTCAATTTGCCGTGCCCTCTGAATCGGATGGTGCCTCTGGTCGGTGATATCCTCAAGAAGACGTGATCGCCCTCTTTGAACTCCAAGGGACGACGATGAAGGTCTGCCCACTGCTTCTGTCTGTCTTGCGCTGCTCGCAAGTGTCCCTGAATCTTCTTGACTGTCTCTACGGTGTTGACCACCAACTCGAGTCCCAAAATCTGACGTTCTCCCACGTCACTCCAACACACAGGAGACCTACATTTTCTTCCATATAATGCTTCAAACGGAGCCATCTGAATACTCGCTTGATAGCTATTGTTGTAAGAAAACTCTACAAGATGTAGGTGGTCCTTCCATGATCCTCCGAAGTCTAACATGCAAGCCCTCAACATGTCCTCCAAGGTCTGAATAGTACGCTCCGACTGCCCATCTGTCTGCGGGTGGTAAGATGTACTGAACTTCAGACGAGTACCAAGACTTTCTTGCATGCTCCTCCAAAAGTGCGATGTGAAGCGCGAATCTCTGTCCGATACAATGCTGACTGGTATACCGTGCAATCTCACGATCTGCCTCATATATAAATCAGCTAAAGCTTCTGTAGACTGACCCACTCTAAAAGGTATAAAATGGGCTGACTTGGTGAGTCGGTCCACTATTACCCACACTGCATCTCTCCCACTTGGACTCTTGGGAAAACCCGTGACGAAGTCCATAGTGATGTGCTCCTACTTCCACTCTGGAATCGGAAGTGGTTGCAATAATCCTGCTATCCTCTGGTGCTCCGCCTTCACTTGTTGACATACCAGACATTTAGCTACAAAGCGAGCTATCTCTCTCTTCATCCCATGCCACCAAAAATGCTGTCGTAAGTCACGATACATCTTGGTGCCTCCAGGATGAATAGAATAAATCGAACTATGAGCCTCTGTCATCAGCTCCTGTCGAATCTCTCCATTTGGAACATAAAGACGATCACCACATCGTAATGTCCCATCCTCATGAATGTGCAATCCGGTCTGCTCTCCGGCCTCTGTCCTTTTCTTTAGTCTCCTGAATCTGGCATCTGTAGGCAAAGCTGCCTTAATCCTCTCTACCAATGATGATTGAACTTGTAAGTTGGCTAGTGTCCCATCTGCTCCGGGTACTATCACTTCAATGCCAAGCTCTTGCAAGTCCTCCAAAAGTTCCCTCTGTGCTGTCAAGAAGTAAGCTGCTGGCTTCCGGCTTAACACGTCTGCTACCACGTTAGCCTTGCCTGGATGATAATGTAGCTCTATCTCGAAATCTTTCATCAAATCGAGCCATTGACGTTGCCTCATATTTAACTCCTTCTGCGTGAAGACGTACTTGAGGCTTTTGTGGTCTGTATAGATCTCCACTCGTTCCCCATATAAGTAATGTCTCCATAGCTTCAGGGCAAATACAACGGCTGCAAGTTCCAAGTCATGAGTCGGATAATTCTTCTCATGTACTCGTAACTGCCTAGATGCATATGCAATCACCTTGCCATGCTGCATCAATACGCATCCTAAGCCTTTTCCTGATGCGTCACTGTAGATCACATAACCTCCTGATCCTGACAGAATCGCCAATACTGGTGCTGTAGTCAGTCGCTTCTTCAACTCTTCAAAGGCTACTTGACACTCGTCGGTCCATATAAATTCTTGATCCTTACAAGTCAGACGAGTCATGGGTGCCGCTATTCTTGAGAAGTTTTCCACGAACCGTCGGTAATATCCCGCAAGTCCAAGGAAACTCCTCACCTCTGCTGCTGTTTTAGGAACATGCCATGTCTCAACTGCTGAGATCTTCTCTGGATCAATAGAAATACCATCTCCTGTAACAACATGTCCAAAAAATAAAACTCTGTCCAAGAAGAACTCACATTTGCTGAGTTTAGCATATAACTGCTCTCTCCTCAAAGTCTCTAGAATAATCCGCAGATGCTCCTCGTGCTCCTCGTGGCTCTTCGAATAGACAAGTATATCATCTATGAAGACGACCACGAACTGGTCCAAGTACTGGTGGAAGACTCGATTCATCAAGTCCATAAAGATCGCTGGAGCATTGGTCAATCCAAATGGCATGACCAAAAACTCGTAGTATCCATATCTTGTTCTGAATGCGGTCTTCGGAATGTCCTGCTTCCGTACCTTCACTTGGTGATACCCCGATCTCAAATCTATCTTCGAGAATACCTTAGCTCCGCTGAGTTGATCAAACAAGTCATCAATGCGTGGCAATGGATATTTGTTCTTCACTGTCACTGCATTCAAGGCCCTGTAGTCAATGCACATACGCACTGACCCATCCTTCTTGGGTACAAACAGCACTGGTGCTCCCCAGGGTGATGCACTTGGTCGGATGAAACCTTTCTCCTCTAGCTCTTTTAACTGTGCCTTCAGCTCGTCCATCTCCTTCTTCGCTAGTCTGTAAACATGCGATGCTATAGGTGCTGCTCCGGGTGCTAGTTCAATTGAAAACTCTACGTCTCTGTCTGGGGGTAGTCCTGGCAAATCCTCTGGAAAGACGTCTAGAAATTCTGAAATAATAGGGTGATAGACAACATCGTCCATTGCGAGCTGCATACCATCAAGGATTTCTGTGGATCCTCGGGTAAACTCAAGTTCAGGCTGGCCTGGTACCTTAAAAAGAATGCTTCCTCCAAAGCAATCGAAGAAAGCATGGTACTTGCTTAGCCAGTCCATTCCAAGCACAATATCAAAAGATGGCATAGGAAGGACTGAGAGTTGGGCGTTCATCTCTCTGCCACATATCACTATAGGACCCGTTCTACAAACTCGACTAACTGGTACAACTCCTCCTCCGGTAAGAATTCTAACACAACTAGATAATGGTGTAGAAGCAATGTTGTGTTTGGCAATAAAACTAGATGATATGAATGAGTGGGTGGCTCCCGTATCAAATAATGTCACAGCAGGAAAAGTAAAAGCAAGGGTAATACCTGCTATGACATCCACCTCATGATCCAGGTCATCTACCTCCAATGCAAAAGCTCGCCCGTTCCTCTGTGGTTGTCCATGTCCGGTCCTCATATACTGCTCCTCCTGAGTGGGTAGCGGTGGTCCTCTCTGAAATCCTCCTGCTGCTGGGGGTCGAGGTGCTCCCGGTCCAGTCATCTGCTGGGTTGGCTTCGGTGCGGGAAGCGCTAATCTCTGAGCTGGAGGTGGAAGTGTCTGCTGCATTGGGCAGTCTCTCGCCAGGTGCTGTCCAGAGCCACACCTCATACACTGACCCAAGCGAGTCCGACAATCTCTCGAAATATGTCTGTTCCTTCCACAATAACTGCAACAGGGCTTCCCGAAATTCTGGTACGGTGCTGCTCGGTGTTGCTGCTGCTGTTGTGCCAAAGGATGTCTGATAGGTCCTTCCTGTTGTGTCCTGGCTGGTTCCTGTTGTATCCTTGCTGATCCTTGTTGTGTTCGCAGCTGACCTCCATTTCCTCTGCTAATGGTTTCCTGAAATCTAGCCTCTGTCAGTAGTTCAGCATAAGAGACTCGGGACTGCGAGCTTGTATAATGTTGAAGCTCCTGGGTCAGTCCTCGATGAAATCTCTTAGCCTTAGCCAAGTCATTTGGTATCAAAGCAGCGCCATATTTGCTGAGTCGACTAAACTCGGCATCATACTCGTCCACGGTTCGGTTCCCTTGCTCTAAGTGAAGAAACTGATCATACAAGGTGTCCCTGACAGTGTCCGGGAAGTAATTTCCCTCAAAGAACTACAAGAACTGCTCCCAAGTCTGGTAAGTACCCAACTGATGCTCCATGGATTCCCACCAGTGATGGGCATTACCATCTAGAAGCGTCCGTACACCCGTCATCCATAGGTCCGTGGGTAACTGCGATGCCTCCAGTAGCTTCTGCGTGTGAGTGATCCAGTTGGTAGTCTCCTTCGGGCTCTCAGTACCCTTGTACTACCTTGCACCCATCTGAACAAAATCCTTTACTGATCCAACCCTAGCTCGAGGTACTGGAGCTAGTGCTTGGGCTGGTACAGTAGCATGTGCAGCCATCCTCTCCAGTGCTACCAAAAATTCTTGTCTCTGCTCGACTGCCTGCTGCCTCTGCTCGGCTACCTGCTGCCTCTGTTCCTGTATCATCATCTGAAAGAATTGGAACATCTACGCTTGGCCATCTTGCGGTACTGGGACAGGTGGAAGGTTCCCAATAGGTGAAGCGGGAAGATCAGATGGAACTGGGGTGTGAGTCTGTCCATCTGGCCCCGGAAGCCTAGGAATCGTTGGGGTCCCTCCCTGAGTCTGACCATTGACTCCAGAAGTTGCGTGCCATCGGCGGCAGTACATCCATTCTGCAAATCCATCTCTCTGCAGTTGATGTACGAAACGATTAGAAAAAGTACATGAATCAAACATGATGCAAGTATTAAATAGGAAGGATGAGTTTCAATCAAGCGTGGATGAGATCCTTATACTCTATTCCTATACGCAGGCTTGTTCGGTACAGTCACATAACCGAGACACTATATTCTTGACCTGCATGGGCCACCACAAAAATATGTCACGCCCCAGTCCCAAAATACGTAGGACTAGGAATACGTAACACGCCAGCCGTATGTATACGAACTCCAATATATGGAAACCATATACACACGTACGCTGTACATGAATATCCAATCCATAGTGGTAATATATGTCACAATAAGTCACACGCAGTTCTATATCTCATCCACAACACAAATAATAGAATAATGGAAATTAATAACTGAATATCAAAGAAGCAGTCTCAAATAGTAATCTCAAAGTGCAATAGTTGGGTGGAAACAAATCCACTGCAAATCGACTATAATAAACTACTAAAGAGAGAGAAGAATAAACTCTAATATAAGAATAAATGTCTAGAAAAGAATAGCAACTAGAATCTCTAAACAGCTGCAATGAATCACATATAATCAGAAGGTAAGATCTCCTCAGACTGATAGGTAGCGTCAGGTCCAGGTCCATACTCCTGCGGGTACTCCTGCTCACCTATATCTGGAAGGGACCAGGTCCTCAGAGGGACGTAACAAGATACAAAAAGCACATGCCAATAAAGTACTGAAAATAAACATCCATTGGGGTCGCCTAACCGTCTAAGTGAATGCAGTTAAGAACACCTTTCCCCACAAGTGAGCTATCTGGCTGAAAAACTAGGATTTGGCATGGTTCTCTATTGGAGATCCAGGGGCCTAAAAAGGCACGATGACTTTCGAACGCCGGAGGCCCGCCTGATAATAATATAATATATAGTGGTCATCACCACCCGTATCTCCGGCGGAGAATCCGGGCGCACAATAGATAAAAGTGCAAATGAGCTCAAATACGGTACTTGTTGTTCTCCCCACCCAATGCTCTAAGCATGTCATGTCCATGAAATAATAAACCTCTAATAACCGCCAGGTCTACTAGCATGTAAAGTTTCTATTGGCAGTTATCCCTATCCGTCGCACGACCTATACGTACCAGTGGCCAGCCGAGTACGCAAGTCCGTGTCCTACATGTGACTCACACTCGTGTAAGAATAGTGTCATGGCCAATGAAACATAAATACCTCATGAAGATGGGGTAGTCTCATAAAATAGGTTCAATGCATATATATAAATAAAAACATAGTACGACGACACCGTCGTTGCACCCAAGTTTTCTTGGACGCGCAGTTTATATAGCAGTTAAAATAAATGAACTAAATAAACAGAAAATAAATATGCATGCCTCATATGGAATGTAAATACAGTACAATGGCAAGGTATACTTGCCTGACAAGAAATCTGTAAAGTGTACGCGCCCAAATGTCAAGGACACTGAACCTGGAACTAAGGACTCCGAACAAACGTCTCCGGATGCTGAAATAAATATCACCAACATTTTCGGAATGAGCAAAATAGCTAAAAAGCACATCCCTTTCGTCCAATTTGGACACAGGAGCAAAACGGTAATTTCGGGTAAAAGTGGGGTCCATGTGTGGCCCACTTTGTACCAAAAAGTGTGCCAAGGGTAACAGTCTCTAAGTGGGACAAACTATAGGTCAAACAACTCTAGATGTCAATACGAACCCAACAGTATGTCCAAATGTGGATTCCGATGGGCCGAACAGAATTTTGCCCAAAAAGTCAACTGTGGGGCCCTCCAATTGGCGATTTGGTCAACCGTCTCAGAATCACGTGAAATTTGGGTCACAGGACCAGCGCATTACCACGAGTCCAGTGGCGCAAGTTTCGTCGCAATCTGACAAGCGTGCACAAAATACGTACGAGTTCCACAAAAGTTGCGACACGAAATGTGTCCGCAGATACGGCCTGATTCCGGCGCGTACACGCGTCCGAATCAGTTCCCACGAAATTTCACGTGTCCGGTTACGCTGTGTGCACCATGCGGTATACTTGGCACACGGCGGAGCGGTCCCGTTTGGCGGGGCGCGCTCCGTTTTCTAACTTTTGGAAAACCAGAAAAAGTGGGTGCGGGCAGTTTTGTGACGAATATAATTATGTCCACAGCGACTAATAGCATAGGATTTTTTACAGAAAATAAACTAGGTCAGGTATTCTACAGGTATCAAAAAGAATCACCGAATTCGGATCTCTGTGGTGGGAGATACGAACTCGGCAATACGGGTGGTCATTCTGGAATTCTGCGATTCCAGAATTGGGTCTGTCCGTCCACTTTGGACGCTATTTTTCACCTAGGGGCACACGTTTTCCGAGGTTGGCTATAAAACAAATATTGGAGAGGTTTAAGGGGTGATCATACCTATAAAGACGGAACAGCGTTTGGTCGAGCGAGTCGACGGAAAATTACGCCGGAGCGAAGGTGCCTCGAGTGGGAAACTGCAGTTCGCGAGGTCGGCGTCGACGGGATGATTGGATGGCTTAGGGGGCTTCTCTGGCTGCGGTGACGGCTCTAGATGGGAAGAGGAGGGTCTGGAGATTTAGGTTAGGGTTTTTATGAGAGCTAACTATATATATTATAAGAGAGAGGGTGAGTGGATGGAGTCCGCGCCGAAGGGGTTCGGGTCCCTGGTGCTGAAGTGGGCGGGGACTTAGTATATTCGCTGAAGGGTTTGCTAAGTGGGAAAAGCAATGTTAAGTTGCAGCAAGTTTCGGCTGAATGGAATAAGTGGTAGTCAAATGCAAGTTGCTGAATGCTAAGTTGCTAAGGAATGTAAAAATTTAGTTGTGTTATTATTATTAATATTATTATTATATTCTTATTAAATTCTTATACTTTCTTTCCTTAAATATATATATATATATATACATATATATATATATTTGCATATATATATATATATATATATATATATATATATATATATATATATATATATATATTCACACATAAGAAAATTTATAGATTAGGGTATTGCACAACATTAGGCTAGCAACTGCTCAAGGGGTCTCCTACATGGAATAAATTTCGAAAAATTCCTGATGGTCCCATAAGTCATCTAAGTGTCCGAACACCTAACATAAAAATTATTAAAAATCTATTTCTCATATTTAGACTTAATTACCATAATTTAATTAATAAATAATAAATAAAAGGTGTATACGATTTTCTAGGAAGGGAGTTTTACACATCTGTTTATTGTTTTATAGTCCTTATCAATTAAATGGAACTGTTATTTAAGATGTACTTTGCTCCTTCCTGACTGAAAATATTTTTCCAGATTATGCCTTAGAGGACTGGTGTCCAACATTTTATGGACCACGGGGTGAGTAGCTGCAGACTTGGACCTGGTTGTTCAGTTGTGATTCCGGGAGGTCTAGCCGGAATCACTAGTTATCTAGTTAGTTCTTTTAGCAGATTATTTGGTACCAGATTTGTCTCCGGCATACTTTGTTGAGATTTGGATATTATTGTTGAGTTAGATTATTTCTATTTAGACTTGTGTTGCATTTTATTTTATTTCTTCGATATCTTATCGTGTTGTAGTTATGTGATTGAGTATGTTGTTCATAGTATATTGTGTCATCCGTGCCTCCTTATGGAGATTGGATGCTCGTGTGAGATTGCTTAGATGGTATCATGACCTTGACAGCGTTCTACCGCCGATGCTGCGGCGTAGGCTGGACGTACCCACGTACTCGTGCCCGAATTCCGGGTGCGGGTCATGACAATGATGGCCTTTCCACGGAGCTGCATTCTTGTTTGGTTTCTAGCTCCTGTCTTCAAAAGATTGCTTCAAAAGATGGCACGCTCAGGACGCGCCTACAGCTAGACTGGATTGGGGATTGGCTTCTGCTCCTCGCTCGGCTCTCCGTAGTGCGGGGAACCTGTTTCAACGAGGGTTAGTACATTAAAATATACTGGTAAAGACAAGCTAACCCAACTATACCAATCAACACGTTATTTAGATGAAGCATACATATTTATTGTGGTCTTTCTATCTTTTCTTAGTTCATTTTACAAGCAAGCAATAGATATAGAAATCAATAAAATACTTGCCACCGTTCGGTGACATTTATTTGCCCGTCTGAACCACCTGCACAATACTTACCATGTCCTTCCCTGTAATGAAGACACAAGTTAGTTTGCAATATGTTTAAATATACGGAAGGATCACTGGCATAATGCCACAAAGGGACGAGTTATAGTCGCAGGATAGAAAATGATATGAGACGCAGGTGGCGAGTCCCGCCACATGATATTTCCTTCCTCTAACAGACTGACTATTCCATATGTTCTGTCCGGATTGGATCGGTCCCAGCGCCCCAGCGACCGTCCGCGAAATCGCAAAACCTTGTGCACAAGTTGTCCGTGATCAACGGTGTTTGTTATGTTTTTCCATATCCATTCATGCAGTTTAAGGAAAATTTCGAGCACGATACTAGTTCCATAACATAAACGGTTTTGCATAGTCTTTCTGATAATATATCGCATAGCAGAGTGTGTTTTATATGCATAGCACAATTTACAGAAGAAGTATACATTCTAACTAAAATTGAAGCATATGATGAACATTCTAAACGAACTAGCATGCATAGATAATTGTTCACAAGTTTGATTGACAAGCATAATACTCCAAGTCTATTCCTTTTTATCTTGACATCTTTTAGTTATTACTTGGTATCGTCTGATCGGGACAAGCAAGAATACAAGATTTTAGATGTGAAGACTGGAAGAAGGGCCAACTGAATCGAATATAAGTCACTCACAAGTTTGTTGGAAAGAAGAAGGAAAGAGGTGCTTTAGGTGTCCATTTGAGCGTTGCCTACTACTGGTTCACCTGTATTTGCCACGAACAGCTGATCAATACCTCTTCCACTCTTTCCAATATCAGAATTAAAGTGCAGTTCAACGAACAAAAATAATAAAATCCATCGAAACCGTTCAAGAAAATGCAAGCAAATCCAAAAACCAACTCAAGGCACGAAAGCAACAAGCGACAACGAAAACTAGGCAACAAAAGATGCAGCGGAGAGGACCCTCCTGACTCTGCCGCTAAGTTGATCCTAGGGGCACGGTCCACTGAATATGAGAATCGATTCCGAAGAGACAAATCCATAATGAGGATGAGTTCTTGATTCAATCTATCCCGATCGAACGATACCGTCTTGTATTTCTTAGTCGCGCTTCCCAAATAGGAGAAACGGGGCACCACAGCGGATGCCTTGAGCAGGTATCCAGTGGCTATGTATTTGATGAGGGACAGACATTTATTGGTCGATCTTGATATCTTGGGCATTGAGGTATTAGTTCCTAGAGTTGCAGCACAGATGTGGGGACTTCAGGTACAATCAGAGTTGATGGACCAGATCAGAGCCACACAGTTCGAGGATGAGTCTCTGAGGAGCATCAGAGCACAGGTCCGAATAGGATTGACAGAGGACTTCAGTATTGCAGATGATGGATCATTGCGGCACGGTACCAGGTTGTGTGTGCCGAGTGGAGCGTTGCGCAAGAAGATTCTTCAGGAGGCATATCGATCTCAGTACTCTATGCATCCAGGTGCTAACAAGATGTATATGGACATGAGAGAGCATGTTTGGTGGTATGGTATGAAACGGGAGGTGGCTAGCTTCATATCTAGAAGCTTGGTATTCCAGTAGGTAAAGGCAGAGAGACAGAGGCCAAGTGAATTGCTTCAACCTTTTACCCATTCCAGAGTAAAAATGAGAGCATGTGACGTTGGACTTTATTTCAGGGCTTCCGCGTTCTCCAGGAGGTAAAGACACGATTTGGATCATCGTAGATAGGTTGACCAAATTATCCTACTTTCTGCCATTCAAAATGGATACGTCTACGGAGAAGCTCGCAGAGATGTATGTGCGTCAGATAGTCAGATTGTATGGAGTTCCTGTGAGCATATCGGGATAGTCGCTTCACGTCCCACTTCTGGAGGAGTTTGCAGGCTAGCTTGGCTGAGTTACAAAATATGCCATAGAAGGCTTACAACTCTTTTTATAATCCTAAAACTAGCCACAATGCCCATACATTATATCCTTTTAGTAGGACCAAAATCGAAATAACTAGCTGAAGAGAAGTTTCCACACAGGAGAGAAAAGCTAAGGAAGCAGTATGGGTATGGTCCCGCTGGAAGGATACGCTAACACTGGTTCAAAATGCTCGTCAAGCACTCGCTACCAAAACCTGGAGATTTGCCCACAAACGTGGGTCACTACAACATGTACTGGTCAGCGACCGTTGCCAAACTCACCTAGAAATCTATACTAAGTAAGCATGTGAAGCTAGCATTATTAGGTGATCTTTCTAGTTGTCTAGTTTCCTTTTAACAATTCATACTAAGAAACATAAACAATCAATTGAACCATGCATATGACAATTCTTACCCACGGCCGAACGGTTATCCCTGCAGCAGACACACAAGTTAGCCATAATTTGCATATATGAATAAACTTATGAATCAATCTTGGCATCAGGTGTTAGGTATGCAAGAACGTAAATCTAGCATGCGCCCTAACTACATGATGGTCCCCTCCACGGGATTAGTAGTTGGGACGTACAAGCCCATCTCACTAATAGACCTATACCATACCCTCCTGTAAGTAAGGACTTCAAGCCTCAGGGTATCTAGATCTCTTCCAGGCTGAACGATCTCCAGTATCCCAGGAACCACTCGAGAGATAAACCTTATGCACAAGTTGTCCTGACCAAATGCATGAATACAAGTTCATATCAGATAAATATGCTATCATGCAACTGATGAATAATGAACAAGCAAGTCTATCTCTTTTTCTCATTTTCAAGATCAAGTCAAGAGGTTTCTAGCAATATTACTCGACATGCAACATACGAGGGGCAGACAAGCATTCATGATGTAACTAGTAAGATAGAAGTTCTATACTTGAAGCATGCAATAGTGTTTCTTTTTAGCTTATCTTGTTAGTGAGGCAACAATTATAAGTGAATAAGAGATTCTTTATTGAGATGTGCAGACTAAAGGATTCATCGAAGGGCCTAAGCCACTCATCGATTGAATCGAACGAGAGGATGGGAAAGCCTTAAGCAACGGTCACTCCTTGGTTATGCATCCTGAAATTGCAACAGTACTTGGTTAGCAACAATACTTGGTCGGATTGGTCGGATGGGGGAAAGAAGTGTATCAGCTAAAAGAATCCATCGCTAGATGATCAACGATGCTCAGAAGGTAAGACCTCATCGGCAGAAAGTAATGCGTCAGGTCCAGGCTCGTACTCCTGCGGATACTCCTGGTCGTCTATACCTGGCAAGGGACCAGGTCCTCAGAGGGACATAACAAGATACATAGAAGCAAGCCAATTTGAATACAGTGAACATGTATAATGTTTGAAAATAAATAAGTACGTTGTACAAGATAATCTATATGAATGCAAATAAGGACAACTTTTTGACGTATGGGTAAGGGTAGGCTACTCGATCTACCTCACAACTCACACACAAGTCAATGGACATCAGAAATTGACATACCGCGGGGTAGCGACCAGCAAGACTCCAGAAATCGACATACCGCGGGAGTAGCGACCAGCGCGACACACGCCCGTAGTGCGAACTATATACTACGGTTTACCAGAGTGGTTAAAAGCCCATACGCCTAATGATTGTCCTCTCATGATACTAGGTGCCATGTGTGTGTCAACATATCTAATATATAGTATGACTGAAAGAAACTACACATGTAATAAATAAACAGAAATGCAATAAATATAAAGGAATATACTAAGCATGCAAAATACTGTAAGCAATTTGGCAAGGTATCTTGCCTGGCAAGAAAGCTGCAAAAATGTAATGTTCCGATGTCAACTCCAAGAGTCAGAAGCTACGGCCTCAGAATGAACGTCTCCGGATGCTGAAATAAATATCACCAACAATCCCGGAATAAGCAAAATAGCTAGAAAGCACTTCCCTTTCGTCCAATTTGGACACAGGGACAAAATGGTAATTTCGGGTCAAAGCGGGGTCCACATGTGACCCACTTTGCACCAAAAAGTGTGCCAAGGGTAACAGTCTCTAAATAGAACAAATTATAGGGCAAACAACTCTAGATGTCAATACGAACCTAATGGTATGTCCAAATATGGATTTCGATGGGCTGAACACAAATTCACCCAAAAAGTCAACTGTGGGGCCCGCCAATTGGCGACTTGGTCAACTGTCTCAGAATTGCATGAAAATTGGGTCACAGGACCAACGTGTTACCACGAGTCCAGTGGCACAAGTTTCGTCGCAATCTGACGAATGTGCACAAAATGCGCACGACTTCCACAAAAGTTACGACACGGGGTGTGTCCGCGGATACAGGCTGATTCCGGCACGCACACGCGTCCGAATCAGCTTTCGTAAATTTTTACGTGTCCGGTTACGCTGCATGCACCTTTCAGTACACTTAGTACACAGCGGGACGGTCCCGTTTGGCGGGGCGCGCTCCGTTTCATAACTTTTGTAAATCTAGAAAAAATGGGTTCGCAGGGTTTTCCAACAAATTTAATTATGTCTACAGCAGTTAATAATCTAGGGTTATTTAACAGAAATTAAACTAGGTCAAGTGGTCTACGCATACCAAAAAGAATCATCAAATTCGGATCTCTGTGGTAGGAGATACGAACTCCGAAACATGGGTGGTCACCGCAGTTTTCTGCGATCCCAGAATTCGGTCTGTTTGCGCCAACTTTGGCGCTATTTTCGCCTATGGTTGCGCGTTGTTCGAGGTCTACTAATACACAGTTATGGAAGAGGGTTAAGGGGTGAGCATACCGGTGAAGACGAAGTGGCGTTTGGTTGAGCGAGTCGACGGAAAATAACTCCGGAACACAGGTACCTCGTTGTGGGAATCTGCAGTGTGCGGGGTCGGGGTCGGGGTCGTCGGGATTTGTTTGGACGGCTTGGTGGGGTTCTCCGGCTGCGGTGGCGGCGCTCTCTAGGTCTAGATGAGAAGAGGAAATTTTTTGATGATTAGGTTTAGGGTTTGTGAAGATATATATATATATATATATATATATATATATATAGGTGGGGGGGGGGGGGGGGGGAGAGTCTTCTGCGCGCATACTGGGGGCTGCTAGCTGCTTCATGATTTCTAAAGGGGTTTTGTTGATTTTACACTTTAGTCCCCCCTTCTTTTATTCTTTTTCTTTTCTTTTTTTTTTTCTCTTTTTCTTTTCCATTCTTTTCTTTTCTTTTATTCTTTTTCTTTTTCATTTCTTTTTCTTTCTTTTTCCTTAAAAAAATATATGTATATATATTTATATATATACATATATACGCATAAAAAAAATCTAGAATTACACTAATGCACACCATTAAGCTAGCAACTGCTCAAGGGGTCTCCTACATGAAATAAATTAGGAAAAATTCATAATTGCTCCATAAATTCCCTAAATGCACATATATATATAAATACATAGAAAAATTCTAAAAAATATATTTGTACATACCATTAAGCTAGCAACTGCTCAAGGGGTCGCCTACATGAAATAAATTTGGAAAAATTCCTAATGGTCCCATAAATCTTCTAAGTGCACCAACACCTAAAATAAAAATTAATAAAAATCTATTTCTCCTAATTAGCACATAATTACTATAGTTAAATTATTAATTAATAAAAAATACGATTTTTAGAAATAAGGGTTTTACATTCTACCCAACTTACAAAAATTTTGTCCTCGAAATTGACACTAACCCATATTCATAATAATCACTATAGCTATTACACTACATTGGTTTCTAGCAGGACTCCTAAAACTCATGGTCTGCCATTCTAACACTTTCTTATTTGTTGTCCATACACTATTCTACCATCCTCTAACTCGTCTACACTACCCAACTTATAAGAATTCTACTAGTAGTCACATTCTTTGAAGCTATTGTCTAGGTTGTAAGGCAAATACATTTATTGGGTCGAGAATCTTGGGATACCTATCTAGAATCTCATAACTATGACTTTTCCCGTAATCGTCAAGTATCATAGTCTAATACTGCCACGCCACCTGGCCAGTATGGCTGCAAGTAATTCGATTATTCTACCAAAATCGTCTGGCTGCAACTGTCGCTACCTCGCCAGCGATTTGTCATAGTTATCAGTTCGTAACAAGTGCCTTCAACTCTTTCCTGGGCATAGTCTAGGTTTTTAGGGAAACACTTAAGGTCTTGACTAACTATTAGGGGTATGATCTATCTCGAATGATCTAACAATTTCTACTATGCTACATGGAGCTACTTATGGATTAAACTAATAAAAAATACAGATATTGCTATAGTGCATATACATATTAAGAACTCATCCTTAGGTATCAAACATTACTAACACATTTATGTTTTACTAACAAAATAGGGGTGAGGTTGATATGAATCAAACAATTCATAATGGCACGAAAAGATACAACTATGATAGGAAGAGTTAAGCACGAGATAAGAAATAAATATAAAATGAGGAGATGAGTCACCCAAGAGGGCGAGATAAGGATAGGGAGAGAATACTACTACTGCTACTCACGTCATCCATTAGCATCGCGTGTATGCCATCTGGGTAGAATATAAATATATCCTCATAACTGCTAGACTACCATATATATAATTCTACATCTATTTGTACATCTAAGATCTTGTGTCACAATGGGGTTATGAGTATGCAAAGACAATTATAACTAAAAGGTCGTACCTGTATCTACGGCTTCATGTGTCTGCTCTCCCATACTTGTCATAATGAGTGCTTGGCCTTGTCCTTGGTTGTTCAACTGGGGTCTAGTCCCCTCCATTTGTGCAGACTGTAGAAGCAGTGGTGGGTCCCTTTTGTCTCCTATACTTGAGGGTGTATGCGGTGTTCCAGATTCTAATGCCAGAGACCTCTGGTTCTGCTGAGGACATCTTCGAGTTTGATGGTGACTTGATCCACATATCATGCACAGCCCCAACCGACGATGACAGTCTCTATGAATATGACCTATCTTACCACAAAAGTGACAAGTATGGGGGTCCTTGGTTGGATATGGTGCGACACTATCTGGTTGCTGGCGTGTCAAAGGGTGTCGAATGGGTCCTCCTTGCTGTATCCTTACTGGTCCTTGGTGACTTCTCTGTTGAATTCTGTTTCCCTTGCTGATGGCCTTCTGAATCCTGGCCTCTGTCAATAACTCGGCATAAGAGATCCGGGACTGTGAGCTAGTGTAGTGCTGGAGCTCCCGAGTCAGCCCACGGTGAAACCTCTTAGCCTTCTCCAAGTCATTCGGTATTAGGACTGTGCCATACTTACTGAGACGGCTAAACTCTGCGTCATACTCATCAACTGTCTTGTCCCTTTGCTCTAGATGGAGGAACTGATTGTACAATGCCTCCCTTACAGTATTCGGGAAGTACTTCCTCTCAAAGCACTCTAAGAATTGTTCCCAAGTCTGACGCGTACCCAACTGACGCTCCATTGATTCCCACCAGTGATGCGCGTTGCCTTCTAACTAAGTCCTTACTCCTATCATCAATAGGTCAGAAGGTAATTGTGATGCCTCTAACAACTTCTTGGTATTGGCAATCCAATTCGTGGTCTCCTCTGGACTCTCATTGCCCTTATATGGCTTAGGGCTCATCTGCACAAAGTCCTTGACTGAACCAACCCGAGCTTGTGGTACTGAAACTAGTACCTGGGTTGGTATAGGGGCTAGTGCAGCCATTCTCTCAAGTGCTGCCAAAAATTCTAGCCTCTGCTCTGCTGTTTGCTGCCTCTGTTCCTGTATTATCATCTGAAAGAATTGGAATAGCTGTGTCTGGCCATTTTGCGGTGCTAGTGGAGCTGGAAAAGTCCCATTAGGTATTGTGGAAGGGGTTGATGGAATTAGATTGCTAGTCAGTCCATCCAGTCCGGGAAGAAGAGGAGTCGTTGAGGTCACTCCTGGTGATTGGTCGTCGTCCCCTGGAGACGTGTTGTCCCCGGTGACGGCATGCCCGTTATGCAAATTCATCTCTCTGCAAGAGATGGACGAAGAATTAAGAAGAGTACATGAATCAAGCAGGATGCAAGCACTTAAGTAGGACATGTTGGAAGGAAGGTAGGTTATAGTCAGTGTGGATGAGATCTAAAATTCTAATCCTAGGTGCAGGCCCGCTCGGTACAATTACGTAACCGAAACGGCTAACTAGACCTGCATGGGCCACCACAAAAATATGTCATGCCCCAGTCCCAAAATACGTAGGACTAGGAACACGTAAGCATGTCAGCCGTATGTATATGGCAACTCCAATATATGGATTCCATAATACACACGTACGCTGTAGGATGAATATAAACTCACATGTGGTATATATAATATCACAAGTCACAGATATGCTAATCTCATCCACACAACAAGTCAAAGAAAAGAAATATTAAACTAGAATAAGGAGTCTGAAATATCCAAAATAATAGTCGGGTGGAGACAAATCCACTACCAATGACTATATCCAAAACTAAAATGAGAGAGAAGTATAAAATCTCCAATATAAAATAATGTAAAGACAGAAGTGTATCAGCTAAAAGAATCCATCGCTAGATGATCAACGATGCTCAGAAGGTAAGACCTCCTCGGCAGAAAGTAATGTGTCAGGTCCAGGCCCGTACTCCTGCGGATACTCCTGGTCGTCTATACCTGGCAAGGGACCAGGTCCTCATAGGGACATAACAAGATACATAGAAGCAAGCCAATTTGAATACAGTGAACATGCATAATGTTTGAAAATAAATAAGTACGCTGTACAAGAAAATCTATATGAATGCAAATGAGGACAACTTTTTGACTTATGGGCAAGGGTAGGCTACTCGATCTACCTCACAACTCACACACACGTCAATGGACATCAGAAATCGACATACCGCGGGGGTAGCGACCAGCGAGACTCCAGAAATTGACATACCGCGGGGGTAGGGACCAGCGCGACACACGCCCGTAGTGCGAACTATATACTACGGTTTACCAGAGTGGTTAAAAGCCCATACGCATAATGATTCTCCTCTCATGATACTAGGTGCCATGTGTGTGTCAACATATCTAATATATAGTATGACTGAAAGAAACTACACATATAATAAATAAACAGAAATGCAATAAATATAAAAAAATATACTAAGCATGTAAAATACTATAAGCAAATTGGCAAGGTATCTTGTCTGACAAGAAAGCTGCAAAAATATAATGTCCCGATGTCAACTCCAAGAGTCAGAAGCTACGGCCTCAGAATGAACGTCTCCGGATGCTGAAATAAATATCACCAACATTTCCAGAATAAGCAAAATAGCTAGAAATCACTTCCCTTTCGTCCAATTTGGACACAGGGGCAAAACGGTAATTTCGGGTCAAAGCGGGGTCCACATGTGGCCCACTTTGCACCGAAAAGCGTGCCAAGGGTAACAGTCTCTAAATGGGATAAATTATAGGTCAAACAACTCTAGATGTCAATACGAACTTAATGGTATGTCCAAATATGGATTTCGATGGACCGAACACAAATTCACCCAAAAAGTCAATTGTGGGTCCCGCCAATTGGCGACTTGGTCAACTGTCTCAGAATTGTGTGAAAATTGGGTCACAGGACCAGCGCGTTACCACGAGTCCAGTGGTGCAAGTTTTGTCGTAATCTGACGAACGTGCACAAAATGCACACGGCTTCCACAAAAGTTGCGACACGGGGTGTGTCCTCGGATACGGGCTGATTTCGACGCGCACACGCGTCCGAATCTGTTTCCGTAAATTTTTACGTGGCCGGTTACGCTGCGTGCACCGTTCGGTACACTTGGTACATGGCAGGGCGGTCCTGTTTGGCGGGGCGCGCTCCGTTTCACAACTTTTGAAAATCTGGGAAAAGTGGGTTCGCGGGATTTTCCAACAAATTTAATTATGTCTACAGCAGTTAATAATCTAGGGTTATTTAACAGAAATTAAACTAGGTCAAGTGGTCTACGCATACCAAAAAGAATCATCGAATTCGTATCTCTGTGGTGAGAGATACGAACTCCGAAACATGGGTGGTCACCGCAGTTTTCTGCGATCCCAGAATTCGGTCTGTTTGCGCCAACTTTGGTGCTATTTTCGCCTATGGTTGCGCATTGTTCAAGGTCTACTAATATACCGATATAAAAGAGAGTTAAGGGGTGAGCATACCGGTGAAGACGGGGTGGCGTTTGGTTGAGCGAGTCGACGGAAAACAACTCCGGAACACAGGTACCTCGTTGTGGGAATCTGCAGTGTGCGGGGTCGGGGTCGGGGTCGTCGGGATTTGTTTGGACGGCCTGGTGGGGTTCTCCGGCTGCGGTGGCGGCGCTCTCTAGGTCTAGATGATAAGAGGAAGAATTTTGATTATTAGGTTTAGGGTTTGTGAAGAGATATTATATATATATATATATATATATATAGAAGATATATAGGTCGGGGGGGGGGGGGGGGGAGAGTCTTCCGCGCGCATACTGGGGGCTGCTAGCTGCTTCATGATTTCTAAAAGGGTTTTGTTGATTTTACACTTTAGTTCCCCCTTCTTTTATTCTTTTCCTTTTCCTTTTTTTTTCTTTTTCTTTCTCTTTTTCTTTTTCATTCTCTTTTTCTTTTCCATTCTTTTCTTTTCTTTTATTCTTTTTCTTTTTCATTTCTTTTTCTTTCTTTTTCCTTAAAAAAATATATGTATATATATTTATATATATACATATATACGCATAAAAAAATCTAGAATTACACTAATGCACACCATTAAGCTAGCAACTGCTCAAGGGGTCTCCTACATGAAATAAATTAGAAAAAATTCATAATTGCTCCATAAATTTTCTAAATGCACACATATATATAAATACATAGAAAAATTCTAAAAAAATATATTTGTGCACACCATTAAGCTAGCAACTGCTCAAGGGATCGCCTACATGAAATAAATTAGGAAAAATTCCTAATGGTCCCATAAATCTTCTAAGTGCACCAACACCTAAAATAAAAATTAATAAAAATCTATTTCTCCTAATTAGCACATAATTACTATAATTAAATTATTAATTAATATAAAAATACGGTTTTTAGAAATAGGAGTTTTACAGAGGCAACAATTATAAGTGAACTAGAGATTCTTTATTAGTACGTGCAGACTAAAGGATTTATCGAAGGACCTAAGCCACTCATCGATTGAATCGAACGAGAGGATGGGGAAGCCTTATGCAACGGTCACTCATTGGTTATGCATCCTGGAATTGCAATAATACTTGGTTAGCATCATTCGATCTTTTTTCCTTACGATTCAAAATGAATGCGCAAGCGAGAAAAGTGAATCATGAACACCAAGTCATCGCAAGCAAGACAAAACACAAAGCAACACAAAACCAAGCAGCAAAATAACCAACGAAAACTCTTGGACTTATTTCAATAGAAGTCGTTCCATCAATTTGAAGGGTTCATTGCATTTCGTCCGTGTTGATTTGGCGGTAAGGTTTCTCCGAGACTCGATTCTCAACCGAGTCAAAGTAACAAGTGTTCCATAAGTATCCGCTATGAACAGGGCATTACACTTCCGTGGAGTTACGTCGTGGAAGCAATGCGATTACTTGCGGTTTCGCTGTGAAAGCTCTGCATACTTCGGCGATTATGCGGTTATTAGCAAGTTCTTTTTTTATTGAGAAAATTTGAGATGCACCCCACTTTATTTACCATAATTTAAGGTGCACCCCACCATGTACAAAATTCTCCACTTTTGACGAAAATCGTCCAACATCACGGTCAACCCCTTTGACCGAACTTTTTTTACGAAAATACCCTTCTCCTGCTCCTCCACTCCCCTCTTTCCTCTCTTCTCTCTCTCCTCTGTACTACTTCCCACACTTCCAATAACCCCCACCACCGCTATTAAGCTTCCTCCTCCTCCTCTCCTCCATAGCCTCCTCCTCCTCCTCCTCCTCCTCTATAGCCTCCACCTCCAAAACTCCTCCAAAGCCTCCTCTTCCTTCTCCATAGCCTCCTTCTACGCCCTCTTCCTCCATAGCTCCTCCAAAGCCTCATCCTCCTTCTCCTACGCCTCCTCCTCCTCTTCTCCATAGCCTCCTCCTCTTCCTCTCCTCCGCAAGGGGAGGGAGACTGCTCGCGCGGGAGTTGGGGGCTGCTTGTGCGGGGGCAAGAGGCTGCTCACTCGGATTGGTCGGATGGGGGAAAGAAGACAAATGTGATATTTTTGTCCGAAAAATATGGTCAAATGAGTTGACCGTCAGTCGGCGACGGTTTCCGTCAAAAGTGAAAGATTTTGTACATTATAATAATCGGATGTGGTGCACATTGAATTATGATAAATAAAGTGGGGGTGCAACTCAATTTTTTTTATTTTTATTCCAGTCTTTATTCAAAACTTACGGTTTATGAGGACTTTCAACATTATATTAAGACATAATTAATTCATTTTGTTACTCTATTTAGTATAGGCACAAAAAGTCCAATTAGATCTACTTAAGAGCCTGCGAAAGAGTGAAAGTCAAATGTAATGACAGTTGGACGCTACTCATTCCCGTCGGTCTTTGAGGTGGAAAGTCAAAACTACCCAATCTGCTGATAAAGACCAAACAGCCATCACCCTTCTCCTCAAATCAAAGTCCCAGCAGAAGCACGACGAGGACACTTGGACGGTATATATTAGTCGATAAAACAAACGGCTGTTGTAGCACTTGCATATGATCTTTGGCGTTAGGAGGAACAAGCAATTGAAAGGCGGCGGGAAACGACTGGTACAAGTCAACTTGACTTCTTCTCCCCGTAGTTTGTGATGGAGACTTAAAAGCAGTGATGAAAGGAATGCAAAGGGAGACTTAAGAGAGAGAGAGAGAGAGAGAGAGTTGGAGATGGGGAATTGCTTGTCTTCTCCTCCTGTGAAGCCTATGGCTCCCTCCCAAAGACCTTGTAGTCCAGGTATATATGTCTTTCTGTTTTCTAGTAGGTTCAGTGTTTTCAGTTCGGACATTATTTCCATACGATAATGATACAAACACTCTAAAATATCATACAAACACTAACTAAAATATACTTACAATAGTACAAATGGGAGCTCAAACTTTATAAAGATCTAGATACGATTTCAAAATATCTAAGTTTTTTTGTTTTCCTCAACTCCTAATTCATCAAATAATAGTATATTATTAATTAGTACACTCCAATGTTTTGTTGAGTATATACTGCATGAAGGTCCGATTAATTTAAGTTTGATCTTGACAAAACTGATCGTAAACAAGTACTCCCGAACAATATCACAGTAAATCTAAAAAGAAGTTTGAGCCTCACAACCGTTTCGTGAGGTCTTGAAAATCTATTCTGTAACCTCTTCACTGTACGCAGGACTGCACGCAAGTTCAAAGACTTGTAGCACCACCGCCACCACCACCTTGAAGCGGTCTCCCGAGGCCAGTGGTGCAAGGAACAGCGAGGCGTTCCGCAAGGGTACTCATATTATCGACAAGCCAAATCTTCGAGTGTACAGTCTTACCGAGTTGAAGAGAGCAACGGCAAATTTTAGTCCCCAGCAGCTTATTGGGGAAGGAGAATTTGGGATGGCATTCAAAGGATGGGTCGACGGGGTGACTCTCAAGCCGGCATTGTGCGGATGCGGGGTGCCGGTTGCGGTGAAACGATATCAGCTCGAAAACATGCAAGGGCTGGAGGAGTGGAAGGTGATATTACGAAGCCAATGATGCTCTCTAGTTCTTGATTTTATTTATTTTATTTTGGGCATAAATATAATTGTTGAATTCCATTTGTTAATAGTTCATTAAATTGCAATTCCTTTACCATGCATGGGTTCCATTGATAATTCAATGAATTCTTAATTCCATTCCTTTCTCTTTCAATTCTGTGAGAAAGTTACTCTGTGAACATTAATTATTTTGAAGCCATCAGTAATACCTAAGCACTTACTTTACATGAAATACATGACCACCAACTTCAATGTGCTTATGATTGATTGCAAAGAAAATGAGGGGAAAGGGAAGAAAACAAAAAGCTAAGGTATTTGCTTTTTTTGAAAGTCCTAGTAGAAAATTTAACCATAGAACATTTTTTTGGGAAAAATATTAAAGACAAGACGGAGCAAGCATTACATGGATATTCTGTAACTTATTCTAGTTTTATCTTCAAAATAAATTAATAGGAGAACTCAATCTAATTACTATTTCAAATTGAGCTCTGAAGACTTAATATATATATATGATAGTATTGTGATTTGTATATACCTGCTTCTACATAGGAACTTGTCTTCACGTTTATTTATTTTTCAATTTATTTTAGAGAGAATTAAGGTTTCGCCTATTATTAGTCCTATGGTTTTTTTTTTCCAACCTAAATGATTATTACAAGCATGCATCTAGCATTTTCCAGGATTTGGTTTTAGGAGTAACTCACCATCAGTTCTTTTGCAACATTACAGTTCTTGGTAGTAAAAGTTGAACAAATTTAATAAGAACGTACATAGTTGAACCAAGTAACTTAAGCTATATTCAGAAGAATGAGGGGAGACGACTGAAAATTTGTATAAGCTGACTGCTCATTATGATGGTTATATATTAACAATGCTTGCATTCAATTAATTTGCTGGAATTAAGTTTGATACTGATTGAGTACTCTTTGTTACTTTTCTTTGAGGTTTCAGTCAGAAGTTAAAATTTTAGGCAGTCTCTCTCATCCAAATGTTGTCAAGCTCATGGGATATTGCCGGACCGACAGTCAGCTTCTCCTCATCTACGAGTTCATGGCATTGGGAAACCTTGAGAGCCACCTATTTGCAAGTGAGTAATTTTAGGTGTGTCATGCAAAAAATTTGCGGACACAAACACTGAATATTCATCAAATTAACACTCAAAAAATTTTGTTTTGATGTTGTTGCTGCTGAAGGGTCATCTCGGACGTTGCCATGGGGGCTAAGGCTGAAGATAGCGATAGGAGCAGCGCGAGGCCTTGTGGCTCTACATACATTGGAGAAACAAGTCATTCATCGCAACATCAAAACATCTAACATCCTTCTCGACTCGGTATATATATGATGATCACTTTGAGTAGCGCTTTAAATCGATCCCACGTTAATTTTATCGGTTGTAAATAACATCGATCTTTGTCGGACATTGCTGCAGGGCTACAATGCAAAGATCTCCGACTTTGGCCTGGCGAGGAACGGGCCAACTGATGCCTCGCACGTCTCGACAGGAATCAAGGGCACCTTCGCCTATGCTGCTCCGGAGTATGTAGCTACTGGTAATTTGTACTAATAAGAGCCCTACCCACCACTTGATATAGATTTCTTTGAAATTGGGTTAATAAATAGTACAACAAATTTTGATTGTATAATTTAGGATATTTACAACATAAAATATTTAAAAATTTTGCAAATAACAAAATGGGACATCATTCCAAATGTCGCGCAGTGCGACGTCACTGATAATGGCATCATGTACTAAATTAGAGTGGGGTGTAATTGACAATGACGCCACATATTAAATATTTTAGTGGGACGCCATTGTCAAATTGTAAGACTGATTTTTTTAATTTATTTTTATTGAAATTTAAACGAAAGTTTCTACGCAATATAAATATACATGTATGTTTTTGTAACATCAAGATACATAGGATTTTTGTATTGACTCATAAAGTAATAACATCAATATGGAGGTCGTGAGTTCAAATCATCCCATACTCCCTTTTTTTTAACCTTTATGTAAGTTTTTGTGACATCAAGATATATTCCATCTATACACATTTTTTTATCTTTATGTATATTTTTGTAACATCAAGATATATGGTTGGCTAGTCCTAAATCAGGATATGGAGGTTGATGTTATTATTTCACCAGCTAACCAAAAATTCATATATATATATATATATATATATATATATATATATATATATATATATATATATATATATATATATATATATATATATATATATATATACGGGACGTCATTAATAAAGACGTCGACCTATTAAAATATTTAGTACGGAACACTATTGTCAATGGCGTCCCATACTTTGATCTGTTGGGCGCCGCCATTTCCGTTATTTGAAAATTTTGCAAATATTTTGTCATTTATAGAAATAGCCTAAATTATATGCTGCAATGTGAAATATGCTGTTAATAGTATTCCATGGCTTTGGAGCTGGAGCTTATTCATATGAAACTGAACGGGCAACATTTGCTATTATCATGTACGGCCATGACCAGGTCATCTATATCCGAAGAGCGATGTATATGGATTCGGAGTGGTGCTGCTCGAGATGATGTCGGGTCAACGAGCCTACGACGCAAGCCGAACCCGAGGGGAGCAGTACCTGGTAGAATGGGCAAAGCCGTTCTTAGCGGACCATACGAGGATATCCCGAGTTATCGACCCTAGGCTCGACGGGCAGTACCCGTCGAAAGGAGCCCTGCATTTGGGGCAGTTGGCGTTGAGGTGCCTTGATCACAACCGGAAGAGCCGGCCGCCGATGGAGAGAGTCCTGCAGACTCTAGAGCAGATAGAGGCAATGAGCACGTCGAAGGGGAGGGACGTCGTCGGTAGCCCCGTGCACAACATTCTGCACGCCAGCGTTCCCCACTGCTTGCCGCTTCCCCCGTGCACGACGTCCAGTGCCGGGAGAAGCTACTAGGATGATGTTCCACTCTCCATACGTATTTTTTTCTTTTCTTTTCTTTTCTTTTCTTTTCTTCTATATATATATATATATATATATATATATATATATATATATATATATATATATATATATATATATATAAACTATGGTTATATGTATCCGTCGTCGGTACTGTAAGAAGAGATGAGTATTTGATTCTTGGAATGAATAATTTGTATTATGTTCAACCTCAACTTGGCCTTTAAATAGTCATTTACAACTCTAACAGAATGCATAAAAGTGGCACTCTCTAACCATATTCTAACTAACAAATCAAAACAAATTAACGACATAAAACAAATAACAAAATTTCTAAAGACTAGGGATTTATTGAAATCCAAATAACAACTGCTTCAACCTCCTCAACAGGATTAACTCTAACAAATCACCCCATAAGCCCGGTGCATGAGATTCACCTCTATGATGCCGAGCTTCTGTCTTATCTCAATGAACTTGACTCGTCCGAGCGCCTTGGTAAGAATGTCTGCGAGCTGCTCTTCAGTGTTGATGTACTCGACCTCAACCTTCCCTCTCTCGACACACTCCCGAATGAAATACCTTGTATCAATATGTTTGCTTCGGTCATGGAAGACAGAATTCTTGCTGAGGGAGATGGCGGACTTGTTGTCTACCTTGAGCATGATGCTGCCGGCCTCCTTGTTCTTTAAGTCACCAAGGAGTTTTGCAAGCCAAATGCCTTGGCATGCCGCCGTTGTCGTGGCAATGTACTCGGCCTCGCAGGATGACAATGCCACGACCTTCTGCTTCTGAGATTGCCAGCTAATGAGGCTACGATCGAGGAAAAATAACACGTCAGTGGTGCTCTTGCGGGTATCGATGTCATCTGCCATGTCACTGTCGCTGTAGCCGATCAGCCATGGTTTCTCCACCTTCTTTGCGTAGAGACAACCAAAGTGACGTGTGTTGGCAACGTAGCGAAGGTTGCGCTTGACGGCAGCAAGGTGTTCGGTGGTCGGGTTCTCCATGAACCGACTCACGTAGCCTAGCGTGTACGAGATGTCTGGGCATGTGTGCACCAAGTACCGGAGGCTCCCGACGATGCTCGTGTAGGATGTGGCGTCAGTCGAAGGGGCTGAGCTCACCTTGCTTAGCTTGAACCTAGGTTCCATAGGAACGTGACACGGGTTACAATCCACCATGCTACTCTTCTCCAAGATTTTGAGCGCATATGCCTCCTGACTGAGGGTGATAAAGCCATCGGACTGCTGCACCTTGATGCAAGGTAGAAAGTGAGCAATCCCAAGTCACTCATTTTGAACAAGACCTTCATCTCCTCCTTGAACTTGGCAATATCTTGTGGGTCCATTTCGGTGATGATAAGATCGTCAATGTACATACCCACAAGTAGGCGAGCTGGACCTTTATCGCGTGTATACACATCATGATCCTGTGCACTCCGGTGGAAACCAAGTGACAGTAGGCAACTGTCAAGCTTTGTGTTCCAAGCCCTCGGTGCTTCTCGTAGCCCGTACAGTGCCTTGTCAAGTTTCAACACTTTGTGATCCTGTCCTTCGATAACAAAGTCGGGAGATTGGGCGACGTACACCTCCTCCTTGAGGTCGTCGTTGAGGAACATCGTCTTCACGTCCATGTGGTGCACCGTCCACCACTCATGCGCGGTGAGTGCAATCAACAAACGGACGGACTCGAGGCGAGCAACCAACGCGAACACTTCCTCGAAATCCACTCCTTGCCTTTGTACATAGTCTTTTGCCATGAGCCGCGTCTTGTGCTTGAGGACGGTGCCTTGCTCATCCTTCTTGAGCTTATAGACCCACCTCAAACCGATCGGACGGTGGACGGGTGGGAGGTCTACCAGGTTCCATGTATGGTTCTCCTCAATGGAGCTCATCTCCTCGAGCACGCTTGGCGCCAATATCGGTGTTTCTCGGCTTCAAAGAAAGTGATAGGTTTCTCGTCAACCATGAGGAGCAGCTCATCGACATCGAGCTCACGGATGATGGTCGTGTCAAGCAAGCCCGCCAAGGTCCTGTACCTGCGTGGCCCATCGTCATCGATGTCGAGCATGGCCGAGGCGTTGGTGGGTGGCGAGACAAATTTCACTCTATATTGTACCACCGAGTCGGATGTTTCTGTCCCGGAAGCCGGAGTCAACGGCCATGGACTGGGTGCCACTGGTGTTGATGGATCGCCACCCCTGTGCACCAGCGTGCCTGCGTGTTCAACATGTGGTATAGTATACTCAACAGTAAATGTCTCACCTACGTTGTCTTGTACGCCCCAGTCCCACTTAGCTTCCTCGTTAAAGACAACATCGCGTGTGACGTGCACGCACTTGCCGGCGGGGTCGTATACCCGGTATGCCTTGGTGTTGGGCTCATAGCCGATGAAGACCATGTGCTTGCTGTGATCTTCTAGCTTCTGTAAGCTCGACTTGACCACCTTGACGTGTGCGACACAACCAAAGGCATAGAGAAAGTGCACGCTTGGCTTGTGTCCGTGCCATGCCTCGTATGGCGTCTTGCCGTCGATGCTCCATGTCGGTGAGCGATTGAGGATATAGACAGCCGTCGTGACCGCCTCGCCCCAGAACTTCCCGGGCATATCCTTTGCCTTCAGAAGGTTGCGCGTCATCGCGACGACCGTCTGGTTCCGGTGCTCGATGACGCCGTTCTGCTGTGGTGAGTACGGTGTTGTGAGTTATCGTTTGATGCCGAGGCCCGTGTAATACTCACCAAATGCTACAGATGTGAACTCGCCCCTACGATCAGTACGGAGCGTGCGCAGTTTGCGCCCTGTCTCCATCTCGATATAGGCTTGAAAGTATTTGATGGCTGTCGGCGCTTCATCCTTCAAACCCAGTAGCGTCAACCATATGTAGCGGTTGAAATCGTCGACGAGGAGCAAGAAGTAGCGCTTACCACCAGGTATCACCAGTGTGATCGGTCCGCAGATATCACCGTGAACGAGATCTAGTAGGTAGTCAGCACGGTACTTGGTCTCCTACGAAAATAGCGTGCGACGCTGCTTTCCGGCAAGACAACTATCATAGATTTGATTGACATATTCGATATGTGGTAGCCGTGCACCATGTTGTGGCGAGCTAACTTCTTGAGTTCTTCAAAGTTGAGGTGGCCAAACCGTGCATGCCACCACCATGCATCGTTATTGAGTCGTGCTGCTAAACACACTGGTTGTACAATATCAAGAGATAGAATGTACAGTCGGTTTTGGGCATGTTTTACCTTGGCGAGGAGGCATTGCTGACGATCTTGAATTGAGAGCACGCTACCTTCGATCAAGACTTGGCAGTCGTTCTCATCGAGCTACCCAAGGCTGATGATATTACTTCATAGCTTCGGGATAAAGTAGACGCCGGTGAGGGCGCAGTGCTCGTTGTTCTGGCACATAAACATCACCGTGCCACGCTCTCGAATGTCGAAGACGGATCCGTCCCCAAACTTGATGGAGCCCGTGACTCTAGTGTCCATCTCGGCGAAGACCTTCTTGCAGCCCGTCATGTGGTTGTTGGCGCCGGTGTCGAGGTACCATGCTTCGCCGTGGTGGTTGCCCTCATGACCCAGATGCACCTGAGCGTGTACCTTGTCGAGTATGACATTGTTGGACGTGCCCATAATGGTCTCGGTGAGCGTGTACTCCTACGCCATCAGCAGTGTCGGCTCATCGTCATCGACTTGCGTCAGATTTGCACGCTCATCGCGCTTCGGCTTGCGGCAGTCCTTCATCCAGTGGCCGTAGATGCCATAATTATGGCACTTAACCTTCTTGTCACGCGTGCCACCGCACGCGTTGCCGTAGTTCGTATTGCCGCGACCACGACCTCTTCGCTTGGCTTACCTCGCCCGCGACCACAACTTTTGCCACCGTCAGAGTAGGCCTTGCCTTTATTCCTCTGCTTCGTGCGAGCAAGCCACTCCTCTTTGGAGAGAAGAAGACGGCTACTTGTGTCATCGGAGTTGCTGCCAAGATCGTACCGCTCCTCGACGGCTAGAAGATGACCGGTAAGCTCTTCAATTGACAGCATCTTGAGATCTACTAAAGTCTCAATGGTGATGGCGACTTGCGTGTACTTGGATGGAATGACTCGAAGAAATTTTTTTACTACCTTCTCGTCGTCCATTTTATCACCGAGTAGTTGCAGGTCGCTGACGAGTGTAACACCCCGTTCCGTTCTAGCGGACTGCTGACTCAAACGGCAAAAGTGCAACTGTTCCGACCCGCTTTGCCTCAAACGAGAAGCAAAGAATATCCAGACTTGTCCCTACATGAATTCAGCTTAGGCTTTCAGAGGCTCGCTTGACGTATCGCTCTACCGAGGCGAATCATCGCAAAGGTGGGTGGCTACGGTGAACTTGTCTTTGCTTAGCCAGCACACATAAAATCTGAAATATTTATGCTAGTCTCTAGCTGAATCACCCCTGTATGCTAATAAGAATCCAACGCACCAAGCTAAGGGAATAATCCCAACTTGTGTTTGTTTGTGCTAGAACATGAAAATTGAAATACTGCTTATATATATGTTCAGACCCTCGCATGCCAAGTCCCTTACGGTTTCAACTCTCGGCTTACCTTCGGGTCCGAGCAAACGTGTCTGCTTATGTTCCTTAGAAACGCATGCTTGCCTGCTTACGAATGTTTAACGTTACTGTATTGTGCATGCATTCTTGTTAGCCAGGAGACTATCAAATAGTCCTTCTGTGCGATTGAACCTGCAAGTATCCGGGACCGTTAGGTCACCAAGGCATCCCTGAACCAGGGGCATGCATCAAGGCAAGTGAATACTGTATTGGACTGTGATCACATCAAATTTCCCTTGAACGAGAATCCTGTACAAGCTCGTTCATAGTGAAAATTCATGACTGTACTCGTGTTACTGACTGTATTGTGAAAGATGTGATATTGGAAAGACCTTGACCTACATGTCGCGGACAACTCGGAAATGAGGTATAGTTCCACAGACGGTCACCGAGGTACTGGGGCCGATCCGATCCGGATGGAACTCCATTGTTCAGCCTACTGTACTGGACGAGATGGTGTATAGCGCCCACTGTTCTTTCGCTGCATACCATCCTCTCTACGGCTGAACTCTACTGTATACTCTACTGTACTAAACGAGATGGCTTGTAGCACCCACTGTACTTTTGCTGCAAACCATACTCGTTTAAGACTAGTGTCCTTTATGGCTATGCCAGTGACTCATTGTTCATGTAGCTAAGTCATCCTCGCTTAGCGGCTATCCGCGTGCGAGTCATTGCATCGTATCAAATGAATAACTGAACACCTGAACGATCTTGAAATAACATTGCTCGTGTTTGCATATGATATGCCTCCTGAATGTTTATACATGCCCGTGCTTGAATTATCAATGTTTGCCTTGGACAGGGAAGGTAAAATGGTAAGTCTCGTCGTGTTTCCTCTCATGTCGCACGGCGCACTGCCACACGAGTTAGGTTATTCAATATTTGCATGAAACTAATTCTAAGGCAACTCTAAAGACAACTTAATAGTTGTGCACGGAACCTATATTATGTGTTTGAATTTGTCGAGCGGGCGAGTAGCTTCCCCACCAGTGCATTCAAAGTACTGATAATCTACCAGTTTGTATGCAGGGTGCGGGAGAACCTCATTCAGTGCGGATGCCTCCTTCGTACATGCTTAGGCGTGGAGATCACTCCGAAGCAACGACACATCCGGAACTGAAGCACATATACAAGACATAATGTTGGAATATCGCCTGAACTTGCTTGAACATCGCCTGTACAATCATTCCACAATTGTAGCCATTTGACACGCTTTTACTGTTTCAGAGAGAGAGGCTTGAGCGACTTGTAATCTCGGCTATACGCCGCCTGTAACACATATTTATATCAATAAATAGTTGCTTTACTTCAACTTGTGTTTCAATGCTTCCGTTATATTTGTCAACTCAGTGAACTTGTTACCGATCGCCTATGCGTTCATGACTCCGCTGCACTCGGACAATCTGTGCGACTCTGTAGCTTAGAACTCTTACCGCCAGTCAATGGACCACAGCCTTGCACGGGCATGGCTCACGCTCGTGAGGCATCACGCCCGGATGGGTCAAAGCGATCGTTCCACGGGAGCGCTGGCGCGGTGATTCTGGCCTAGCGGGAACGACCGATTTGCATGCGGGAGATCGGGGCATGACATGTTGGTATCAGAGCCTGGCTTCTACGCCTTTGGACTTTATTTCGAATATCTCTGTTTCGAAAGCTCGTTCGTGGGTTATGTGCACGCTCTCTCTCAATGCCTTGATGGGATGTTCCAACAATAAGTCTAAATACTTTCAAAATGCATTTTGAATGATATGATTGCTTGTATGATATTATGCTGCGAGTGGCCTTTGTGCCAACCTGTGTGAACCCTTGAGAGTATCGCTAGTAGCTTGTCCGATTTCACTAACTCAAAGTTTGGTTGAATACATCTATTCGAGGGACGTCTTTAACTTGTGCACCATCCAAGACTTAAGAAAAGGTAAAACTCGAGTGCTAAGACTTCGCTATCACTAAGCTGGTTGACGTGCTCACGCTAGAAGTGCACTTCGAAAGTGCGCACGATCCAGACTAAGCGATATGCCGATCTCGACGCTTGTGCAAGTGAATATCCAAATAAGCAAGTACAACGACTTGTTTAGGATTGCCTCAATACTAGATTAATGCTTGTCCTCAGTAAGTCTCGAGGACGAGACTTTTTCTGAGTTGGGTAGGATGTAACACCCTGTTCCGTTCTAGCGGACTGCCGACTCAAACGGCAAAAGTGCAACTGCCCCGACCCGCTTTGCCTCAAACGAGAAGCAAAGGATATCCAGACTTGTCCCTACAGGAATTCAGCTTAGGCTTTCAGATGCTCGCTTGACGTATCGCTCTACCGAGGCGAATCATCGCTAAGGTGGGTGGCTACGATGAACTTGTCTTTGCTTAGCCAGCACACATAAAATCTGGAATATTCATGCTAGTCGCTAGGTGAATCACCCATGCATGCTAATAAGAATCCAACGCACCTAGCTAAGGGAATAATCCCAACTTGTGTTTGATTGTGCTAGAACATGGAAATTGAAATACTGCTTATATATATGTTCAGACCCTCGCATGCCAAGTCCCTTACGGTTTCAACTCTCGGCTTACCTTCGGGTCCGAGCAAACGTGTCTGCTTATGTTCCTTAGAAACGCATGCTTGCCTGCTTACGAATGTTTAACGTTACTGTATTGTGCATGCATTCTTTATTAGCCAGGAGACTATCAAATAGTCCTTCTATGCAATTGAACCTGCAAGTATCCGGGACCGTTAGGTCACCAAGGCATCCCCGAACCAGGGGCATGCATCAAGGCAAGTGAATACTGTACTGTACTATGATCACATCAAATTTCCCTTGAACGAGAATCCTGTACAAGCTCGTTCATAGCGAAAATTCATGACTGTACTCGTGTTACTGACTGTATTGTGAAAGATGTGATATTGGAAAGACCTTGACCTGCATGTCGCGGACAACTCGAAAACGAGGCATAGTTCCACGGACGGTCACCGGGGCACTGGGGCTGATCCGATCCGTATGGAACTCCATTGTTCAGCCTACTGTACTGGACGAGATGGTGTGTAGCGCCCACTGTTCTTTCGCTGCATACCATCCTCTCCACGGCTGAACTCTACTGTATAGTCTACTGTACTGAACGAGATGGCTTGTAGCGCCCATTGTACTTTTGCTGCAAACTATACTCGTTTAAGACTAGTGTCCTTTATGGCTATGTCGGCGACTCATTGTTCATGTAGCTAAGTCATCCTCGCTTAACAGTTATCCGCGTGCGAGTCATTGCATCGCATCAAATGAATAACTGGACACCTGAACGATCTTGAAATAATATTGCTCGTGTTTGCATATGCTATGCCTCCTGAATGTTTATACATGTCCGTGCTTGAATTAACAATGTTTGCCTTGGACAGGGAAGGTAAAATGGTAAGTCTGGCCGTATTTTCTCTCATGTCGCACGGCGCACTGCCACACGAGTTAGGCTATTCAATATTTGCATGAAAGTGATTCTAAGGCAACTAGAAAGACAACTTAATAGTTGTGCACGGAACCTATATTACGTGTTTGGATTTGTCGAGCGGGCGAGTAGCTTCCCCACCAGTGTATTCAAAGTACTGATAATCCACCAGTTTGTATACAAGGTGCGGGAGAACCTCGTTAGGTGCGGATGCCTCCTTCGTGCGTGCTTAGGCGTGGAGATCATTCCGAAGCAACGGCGCATCCGGAACTGAAGCACATATACAAGACATAATGTTGGAACATCGCCTGAACTTGCCTGAACATCGCCTGTACAATCATTCCACAATTGTAGCCATTTGGCACGCTTTTACTGTTTCAGAGAGAGAGGCTTGAGCGACTTGTAATCTCGGCTATACGCCGCCTGTAACACATATTTATATCAATAAAGAGTTGCTTTACTTCAACTTGTGTTTCAATGCTTCCGCTATATTTGTCAACTCAGTGAACTTGTTACCGATCGCCTATGCGTTTATGACTCCGCTGCACTCGGACAATCTGTGCGACTCTGTGGCTTAGAACTCTTACCGCCAGCCAATGGACCATGACCTTGCATGGGCGTGGATCACGCTCGTGCGGCATCACGCCCGGATGGGTCAAAGCGATTATTCTGCGGGAGCGCTGGTGCGGTGATTCTCGCCTAGCGAAAACGACCGATTTGCCTGCGGGAGATCGGGGCGTGACAACGAGTCCCGTGAGCCGCATCGCAAAGTCCTCGACGGACTCGCCGTCCTTGAACTTTATTGATTCGAAGTCAGAGCACAATTTTTTGTGCCTTGGCCTCACGCACGCGCTCGACCCCCATCCGTATCATCTTCAAAGCGTCCCATGCTTCCTTGGCAGTGTCTTTCACTGCCAGTGTCCTCAGCATCTCTGGCGGTATGGTACGGAGTATGACGGACAGGGCCATCATGTCGTCGTGGTAGTCGGCTTTCCCAGGTTCGATCGCCTCCCACAGGCCTTGTGCCTTCATGTTGACTCTCATTAAGAGAGCCCAATCAGCGTAGTTGGTCTGTGTCAGCATGGGATACTTGAAGGTGAATGAGGTCTCCTTCATAGATGTCAGCGTCGTGGGGCTTTACTTATCGTTGGTTGCCATGGCTCTAATACCAAATGTAAGATGAGAGGAGTATTTGATTCTTGGAATAAATAATTTGTATTATGTTCAACCTCAACTTGGCCTTTAAATAGCCATTTACAATTCTAACAGAATGCATAAAAGTAGCACCCTCTAACCATATTCTAACTAAGAAATCAAAACAAACTAACAGCATAGAATAAATAACAAAGTTTTTAAAGACTAGGGATTTATTGAAATCCAAATAACAACCGCTTCAACCTCCTCAACAGGATTAACTCTAACAGATACAACTTTAAATTATATCAATAAAAAAAATACAATCGTGTAAAGCCCTTTTTCCTCTCGTAATCGTGTCTCTGATTGTATGTTCTACCTCCGTGACACATGGATGAAATATGATGCATAGACTGCTAAGGGTTTGGCATTGCCTACTTGTCACTGTGTAAATGATGGATGATTCAAGCTAGGGTTGTTTAGTTGCTTGTAAGGGCCTATTTGGAATTCTTGATTTGGGCTTGGATTTGGAGTTGTAGTCAATTTGGATATGGAATTCCAAATTCGTTGTATGATTGGTTATAAATTTTGATTTTGGATGTGGGAATGGGTCATGGTTGCACTTTCTATCCCCTAGGATATGCAGCTGTTCCATATTTTCTCTCTCTCATCTGAATATGGAAAGAGATATAGGTCGTCTCTTGAGAGAAAATTTGTAGACGTTCAAAATACATATACTGAAACCATACGTGCATATGGCATTTAATGTGCAACTGGAAGTACAACTGATGTCATTATGTGAGTGGAAAGAATTACAGCTATGGTACAAAGTTTAAGGCTTAGTCCATTCTTGTATCATACTGTTGTTCGACCCATGCAGGAAGATTCAAGTCGAAGCAACATCTATCCTAATGCATGATGGACAGTCACTGTGGGGAACGCTCAACCCATATATATTGAGATATGTAGGGGATTGTTGATATTTTTGCCTTTGGACTAGTAAAGATAGTCCCACATTGGCTACACCACCAAGTTGATATCTTAATATAATACTTTGTATGAGTTAAGGTGTGCACATGTGGTGTGGTGGGGCACATGGGTACCATATGGGTGTGTTTTTCTAGGAGAAAAAAAGATTAACTCCTCATGAAAGCATTTATGCTTTTTGTCATGCTCTTGAAATTATTTTTATAGGAGCTAAGTCCCAAAGGGGCTTAGTGACTCGGACTTGAGCTCAAGGACGCAAAGTGGCACTTTGTTGGCGTACTTTGACTTAGCACGCCAGCATCGTCGCAAGGCACTCGTGCAGGTGTTGTATGAGATGGCGCTGAGCGGGCTATGCATTGGGCTGCGATTCTGGGATATCAATTTTGTATATTGGCTTTTTAGTCCCACATCGAAAAGAAGAGGATGATGGGCTTCCATACTTTCCTATATAAAGAGCCCTCTAGCATCCTTTTGAGATAGACCAAAAAGTTAAGAAAGAGGAGTCCAAATGAGCCCGTTCGAGTCACACAAAGAGGTGACTACAAGCGTTCCAGAAGTTCTCTTGTGAACTTGCTGGCTCTTGGGAGCAGATCGTCGATAGAGGATAAATCTTGCTTTGAGAAACGGTGGTCTTTACCGCCCCAGCAAAAATAATTTTTTATTTTTTCTTCTTTTCCTTTTTCTTCTTAGTTTGTTCTGTCTGATTGCAACTACATTTTGCAAGAAAGAACGAAGGTAGTTTTTATTTGATTGTAACTATGTTCTGTCCGTCTACAACTACGATTGCAATAAAGAACGAGAAGTTTGGTTAATTCTGATTTTTTTATAATTTTGAGAGCAAGTTATAATCAGAATCCTTATATAGTTCTTCGTGAAAATCGAGAATAGTCAGAGTGAAAACTTTTATGTGAACCTCTGATCTCGACTACGACTCCCTCCCCCTCTCTATGTTTATATATAATGTATTATTAGTTAGGGTTTATATTTGTGTAAGTGTAGTGTAGTGTAATTTGAGCATGTATATATGTAGGTTTAGGGTTTATGTTTACATAAGAAATTAAAATGAAATTAAATGATTTGCATGGGAGTTTAGGATTTGATTTTAACTAGATATTATGAATATTATACATGGTTGGAAAAATGCTAAATTAATTATTTATGGTTTAAATATGATTTGATTGAGGATATGAAATATATACATGCGAGGATGGGAATTATGATATATATATATTGAGGTTGGATGTTAGTGCCATACGAGACGGTTAGGGTAAAATCCTAATTATTAAACGTGCATTTGTTATTGTTGTTTAGTTGTTTTAAACTATTGCTGAATAATAATATGATAATTAAAAGGTTGATGGACATTGGGAGCAGGTGATTGATTTTGAAATAGGTATGATATCGAATCATGAGTCAGAGATTGAGGACTGTGAAATATTAGTTATTTATTTAAGATTTAGACACGTTAATGTGCATGTTAACATCTGTGAACACTGAGGTAAATTTGAGGATTTATCATGGCTCAAAATACTGATAAACACTGTGATGAATATCGTAAGATTGAGGATAGTTTGATGATATTGTACAGATAAATAAAATGATTTGACGTAACGTACCTTTAGTCAACATTGGTCAACCCTCTAGCGTATTGTCCCTATGAGTTGTAGTTGAGTCTGAGCATATGTATAGACGTGTGTCACATCCCTGTTTATCGTGTGATAGTTTATTGATTGAGTTTGTATCTCATCTCTAGGTACTACGATATCTGAGGACTTGGACGTGGTACCAGATCTCCGTCATCAGCAGCCAGACGCAGGCAAGTGTACCTTGCCACCCTGTATTTCAGATTACATATATTTATTGTTTCTTTATGTACATTGTGCGCGTATTTTGTTTACGATCGATACTTCACGTCCGGATCACAACCGGGTGCAGACGTTCGTCTTAACGTCTTGGAATGAATGTTAGATGTTCGTAACACCTCGATGTACGTACCTGGGTATATTGATACCCTAGGACACACTCATACACTATAATCGTGCCAGATTCCTGTATCATGATACTGACATCATGACAAGAGATTGGGACGACCTTAGGGTCGCGTCTGTTGAGTTATTTTTGTGTGTCGAGACTGTTAGATAGAGGTTCAGGTTTAGCGCACCATCGTTGACTGCTTGGAAAGGGAAAGACAGTTACTAGATGTTTGGGATCCTCTGCACGTGCTTATATATATATATATATATGTGTGTGTAGTGATCATGTATTCTAGAGTAGTTGTATCACCTGTGTGACTCTATGCTCGGAGCTACGGTATGCCCCGTGTGTCTCTGTGTTCGGAGCTACGATTTTATTTTGGACAGCCCACGCGTCGAACATTGTCTTTAAACTGTGTCACACTTGTTTGGTTATGATAGATTACCCCGTCGTTGCACTTGTACTTTCTGTTATACTTGGCATGCTGTATTTTTGTACCTTGTTACGTCCCTCTGAGGACCTGGTTCTCTTTCAGATTTAGGCGACGAGGATTACCCAGAGGAGTACGGTCCTGGTACGTATCCAGCAGCAGGACCCACTGCCGAGGACGAGGTCATCCCCGAGGACTTCGCCTGATCTCTGGTAGTGACTCTATCCTTGGAGCGGTATTACTATCTAGTTATCTGATGTCATTCCAAGTTATCTTATTGCTTACTTTTATTCCAGTATTTTGTACTAGCGGGTTTGTTCCCGTGTGACTACTCTAGTATTTGTACTCTGATACATTATCTTGAGACATTTCCTTTCTGCACATTAGTTGTTTATGATTACCTCTATGTGCTCTTATATCTATTTCCTGTGGATGAGATTTAGATTGACTACTTATGTGTTATGTGTTGGGTTATTCATTGTACTTTACATCTTAGGTGCACTCCGACGGTGTCACGCCCCAGTCCCAAAATGCCGAGGGACTGGAGATGCGTGGCAATGGCCAGCAGTACGCACCGATGGATAACCCAATTTAATGGAATCATCAGGGTGTACTTAAGCTGTAAATAAGGTCTACTACAACAAGTCACACTAATCTCATCCATAAAGATAAAGAAATTAACTGCATAATCAAATGGAAATAAGTAGCAACAACATCACAGCAAGTCAGTCGGAGGAACATTCCGACTATAGTCTGAATAAGCTGGCTCTATAGGCCAGGAACAAGAGATATAAACATGAAATAAATAAATGAGTACTGGAACAGGCACTCAGGAGAAGTCCTCGGCAGTCACCTCGTCTTCAGTGTTCGATTCTGCTCCAGCAATAGTCTCAGCTCCGGTCCCGTATACCTCGGGATACTGCTCCTCAGCTAAACCTGGGGACATAATCCATTCCAGGTCCTCAGTGGACATAGCAAGGCACAAAATAAAACAAGCCAAATGAATAAGCAGTGCAATAAATAAATGAACAGCAGGGTAAACTAAGTAACCATCTATGTGATATGCAAATGAGAGCAACACTAGTACTCAGGTTGAGACCGCTACAAGCTCTGTGTCGGGGAACCGGTAGCAGTAATAACACGTAAAGGGTCTAGCTCTGCTGGAGAGTCTACAACCTCACAATAATAGTAGATATATATAGAGAACAGCCTGTAGCCTGTGTGTCTCTCCCCACCCAATGTAATCACGCAAGCCATGACCATAACGTCTCATGTCCATGTCAGCTGGATTATAACTAATGCAACCAGTCATACTGTCTATAAATAAATGTCTCTATCAAGTCATGTATCCTATACAGAATCACCACGAATATCTCAGGAGGATTCTGTCCATGATAGTGTCAAGTGTCCTGGGTTGTAGGGTACTTGATAGGTCAAGTACAAAGTAAGGGAATCGTAAATCCATCTCTAAATGACGAACCCAACACCGCGTGCGGTGTCGGTACCCGACTATGATCGGACACTAGGTACGTCATACGTTCCCTAGGTTAAGCAGTTTAAATCAGTTTATATAAATTTGCACAAGAAATCCAGCAGAGTATTTTTACAGAAAATATGAAAATAATGACTGCAAGTTTGGCAAGATGCACTTGCCTGATATTTGAATTCCACTTAGGTCCTGGTTTCGGAAATTTCCAGAGATGTCTCCGAAAGCTGAAATAAACAGTACCATCACGCTCAGAAGGTGTCAAACAGCTAGGATCGCCTGTCCTTGGGTCCAATTTGGAGACAAGGGCAAAAATGGCAAATTCGGCCCAAAACGGGGTCCACCGGTGGGGCCACTTTGCACCGAAAAATGTGTCAGGGTCAAAGGTCTCCAAATTCACCAAACTTAGTGTCAACAGGTCAGGAATGCTGATACGAACCCAACGGAACTTTCAGATTTGAATTCCGATGAGCCGATCACGAAATCGCCCGTCGAGCGGGGCCTGTGGGGCCCAAGACACGCGATTTCGTCAACGTTCTCAGAATCGGACCAAACTTGACCCACAGGACCAGCATATCGCAACGAGTCCGATGGCGCAAGTTTTGTCTCGATCTGACGTGTGTGCACGAAGTTAGGGTGAATTACAGAAAAGGCGGATACGGGACGATGTCCGCGGATACGCGTTGATTCCGGTGTGCACGCACACCCAAATCAGCTTCTGCGAAATCCTATACGTCCGTATCAACGACGCGCACGTATCTGTGAAGACCGCGCACGACCAAGTCGTCCCGTTTGGCGGGGCGCACTCAGTTTCGGGGTGAAACAGGGTCTGGTTTTTCCTGTTTTTGGATCGCGGTGTGCGATCACCACAGGACGCGATGCCCCGAGCGGTTTATCCGGGCACCGAGAGGGTTATACAGGCTTCGCGTAGAAATTTACGGAATCGAATTCCGAGCTACGAGGAGGAAATTAGGAGTACCTGAACAGGGCCTTGCAAACGGGTTTCCTCGTGTCCTCATGTCAATTTGACACTGTGTCCGACATGAAGGGCCGTGTCCGGCCTAGGGCTGGGTTCTGCTGAACCGCGATGGCCGGAGGGGCTGGGGGACTGGCCGACGGTCGGCGAGGCTGCTCGGTGAGGCTCGAGGCACTGCTGGCCGGGGCGGCTCTGACCGGAGTCGCCGGAGTCGTGCGGCGTCGGCGCTGGAGGGCTGGATGGTTTCGAGGAAGAGGAGAGGAGGAGGAGGGGGTTCTGGAGAGGGCTGCCGGGGAGGGTGCTCGCTGGGGCGGCTCACGGTGGAGCTCCGGGAGCGCTGGAGGGTGGTGGTCGGCGGCTAGGGAGGGGACGGCGGTCGCCGGAGTTAGGGCTCGGGTTTGGGGGGGAAAGGGAGGCGGAGGTGACGTGGAGGAGGGCGTGGCCGGCCGGAAAACGCGGCGGGCGGCGGGAATTTCGGGCGGCGTGGGGTGACAGGGGAGAGGGGATGCGGGGCGGGTCGGGCGCGGATCCGGGTGAGCGGACCCGCCCGACCCGCTAGGGTGTAAGGCTGGGCTGGGTTCTAACGGGCTTGGCCCACTAGGCCGGGCCGGGACCAAAACAGTAAAAAAAATAATAAAAAAATATTTAATTAATTAATTTAATTTAGAAAAATAGTTTTAGGCTTTTAAAAATAGGTCCGAGGCCCAATAAAATCCCAGAAAATTACCCTAAGTCCGGTTTTCTATTTTACACCATAAAATCATATTTTCATTTTATTTTAATATTATTTATTGGCAATTAAAAATTACAAACTCACTACAGGGCCTATGTAAATTCCTGAAAAATTGCATATTAATTCCAAAAAAATCTAAAAATATAGGGTGTTTACAGACGGGCCCATTAGATTGGGATGCCCGCCGAAGTGCGCTGCTGGCCATTGTCACGTGACTCGGTTCCTTATCTTTGGAACCGGGGCGTGACATGTTGCGCGAGAAGATTCTTCGATCTCAGTACTCTATGCATCCAGGTGATAATAAGATGTATATGGACATGAGAGAGCATGTTTGGTGGTATAGTATGAAGCGGGAGGTGGCTAGCTTCGTATCTAGAAGCTTGGTATTCCAGCAGGTAAAGGCAGAGAGACAGAGGCCAAGTGAATTGCTTCAGCCTTTTACCCATTCCAGAGTGAAAATGGGAGTATGTGACGATGGACTTTGTTTCAGGGCTACCGCGTTCTCCAGGAGGTAAAGACGCGATTTGGGTCATCGTAGACAGGTTGACCAAATCAGCCCATTTTCTGCCATTCAAAATGGGTACGTCTACGGAGAAGCTCGCAGAGATGTATGTGCGTTAGATAGTCATATTGCATGGAGTTTTTGTGAGCATAGTCTCGGATCGGGATAGTCGCTTCACATCCCACTTCTGAAGGAGTTTGCAGGCTAGCTTGGCTGAGTTACAAAATATGCCATAGAAGGCTTACAACTCTTTTTACAATCCCAAAACTAGCTAGCCACAACGCCCATACATTATATCATTTTAGTAGGACCAAAATTGAAATAACTAGCCGAATAAAAGTTTGCACACAGGAGAGGAAATCTAAGGAAGCAGTACGAGTATGGTCCCGTGGGAAGGATACGCTAACACTGGTTCAAAATGTTTGCCAAGCTCTCGCTACCAAAACCTGGAGATTTTTTCAGAAACATGGTCACTACAACATGTACTGGTGAGCGAACGTGACGAGCAACCGTGGCCAAACTCACCTAGAAATCCACACTAAGTAAGCATGTGAAGCTAGCATTATTAGGTGATCTTTCTAGTTGTCTAGTTTCCTTTTAACAATTCATACAAAGAAACATAAACAATCAATTGAACCATGCATATGACAATTTTTATCCACGGTCGAACGGTTATCCCTGCAGCAGACACATAAGTTAGCCATAATTTGCATATATGAATAAACTTATGAATCAATCTTGGCATCAGGTGTTAGGTATGCAAGAAGGTAAACCTAGCATGCGCCCTAACTACATGATGGTCTCCTCCACGGGATTAGCAGTTGGGACGTACAAGCTCATCTCACTAATAGACCTATACCATACCCTCCTATAAGTAAGGACTTCAAGCCTCAGGGTATCTAGATCTCTCCCAGGCCAAACGATCCCCAGTGCCCCAGGAATCACTCGAGAGATAAACCTTATGCACAAGTTATCCTGACCAAATGCATGAATGCAAGTTCATATCAGATAAATATGCTATCATGCAACTGATGAACAATGAACAAGCAAGTCTATCTCTTTCTCTCATTTTAATGATTAAGTCAAGAGGTTTCCAGCAATATTACTCGACATGCATGCGAGGGGCAGGCAAGCATTTATGATATAACTAGTAAGATAGAAGTTATATACTTGAAGCACGCAATAGTATTTCTTTTTAGCTTATCTTGTTAGTGAGACAACAATTATAAGTGAACTAGAGATTCTTTATTAAGACATGCAGACTAAAGGATTCATCGAAGGGCCTAAGTCACATATCGATTGAATCGAACGAGAGGATGGGGAAGCCTTATGCAACGGTCACTCATTGGTTATGCATCCTGAAATTGCAACAATACTTGCTTAGCATCATTCGATCTCTTTCCCTTACGATTGGAAATGAATGCGCAAGCGAGAAAAGCGAATCATGAAAACCAAGTCATCGAAAGCAAAAGCAAGACAAAACACAAAGCAACACAAAACCAAGCAGCAAAACAACCAACAAAAACTCTTGGACTTATTTCAATGGAAGTCGTTCCATCAATTTGAAGGGTTCATTGCATTTCGTCCGTGTTGATTTGGCGGTAAGGTTTTTCCGAGACTCGATTCTCAACCGAGTCAAAGTAACAAGTGTTCCATAAGTATTCGCTAGAAACATGGCATTACACGAGATAGGCTCTATATGAAGCAAGCGTCAATGATGACCCCGTGGAGTTACGTCGTGGAAGCAATGCGATTACTTGCGGTTTCGCTGTGAAAGCTCTGCATACTTCTGCGATTATGCGGTTATTAGCAAGTTCTTTTTTTATTGAGAAAATTTGAGGTGCACCCCACTTTATTTACCATAATTTAATATGCACCCCACCATGTACAAAATTCTCCACTTTTGACGAAAACCGTCCAGCACTCACGGTCAACCCCTTTGACCGAACTTTTTTGACGAAAATACCCTTCTCCTGCTCCTCCACTCCTCTCTTTCCTCTCTTCTCTCTCTCTCTCCTCTGTACTACTTCCCACACTTCCAAGAACCCCACCACCGCTATTAAGCTTCCTCTTCCTCCGCTCATCCATAGCCTCCTCCTCCTCCTCCTCTATAGCCTCCACCTCCAAAACTCCTCCAAAGCCTCCTCCTCCTTCTCCATAGCCTCCTTCTACGCCCTCTTCCTCCTCCTCCATAGCTCCTCCAAAGCCTCATCCTCCTTCTCCTACGCCTCCTCCTCCTCTTCTCCATAGCCTCCTTCTCTTCCTCTCCTCCGTAGGGGGAGGGGGACTGCTCGTGCGGGATTTGGGGGCTGCTTGTGCGGGGGCAAGAGGCTGCTCGCTCGGATTGGTCGGATGGGGGAAAGAAGACAAATGTGATATTTTTGTCCGAAAAATATGGTCAAATGAGTTGACCGTCAGTCGGCGACGGTTTCCGTCAAAAGTGGAAGATTTTGTACATTATAATAATCGAATGTGGTGCACATTGAATTATGATAAATAAAGTGGGGTGCAACTCAATTTTTTTTTTTTTTTATTTCAGTCTTTATTCAAAACTTACGGTTTATGAGGACTTTCAACATTATATTAAGACACAATTAATTCATTTTGTTACTCTATTTAGTATAGGCACAAAAAGTCCAATTAGATCTACTTAAGAGCCTGCGAAAGAGTGAAAAGTCAAATGTAATGGCAGTTGGACGCTACTCACTTTCCACGTTCCCGTCGGTCTTTGAGGTGAAAGTCAAAACTACCCAATCTGCTGATAAAGACCAAACAGCCATCACCCTTCTCCTCAAATCAAAGTCCCAGCAGAAGCACGACGAGGACACTTGGACGGTATATATTAGTCGATAAAACAAACGGCTGTTGTAGCACTTGCATATGATCTTTGGCGTTAGGAGGACCAAGCAATTGAAAGGCGGCGGGAAACGACTGGTACAAGTCAACTTGACTTCTTCTCCCCGTAGTTTGTGAAGGAGACTTAAAAGCAGTGATGAAAGAAATGGAAAGGGACACTTAAGAGAGAGAGAGAGAGAGAGAGAGAGAGAGAGAGTTGGAGACTATGGTTCCCTCCCAAAGACCTTGCAGTCCAGGTATATATGTCTTTCTGTTTTCTAGTAGGTTCAGTGTTTTCAGTTCGGACATTACTTTGATACGATAATGATACAAACATTCTAAAATATCATACAAATTCTAAAATATACTTAAAATAGTACAAATGGGAGCTCAAACTTTATAAAGATCTAGATGCGATTTCAAAAAATCTAAGTTTTTTTGTTTTCTTCAACTCCTAATTCATCAAAAAATAGTATATTATTAGTACACTCCAATGTTTTTTTGAGTATATACTGCATGAAGGTCTGATTAATTTAAGTTTGATCTTGACAAAATTACTGAACGTAGACAAGTACTCCCGAAGAATATCACAGTAAATCTAAAAAGAAGTTTGAGCCTCACAATCGTTTCGTGAGGCTTGAAAATCTATTCTGTAACCTCTTCACTGTACGCAGGACTGCGCGCAAGTTCAAAGACTTGTAGCACCACCGCCACCACCACCTTGAAGCGGTCTCCCGAGGCCAGTGGTGCAAGGAACAGCGAGGCGTTCCGCAAGGGTACTCATATTATCGACAAGCCAAATCTTCGAGTGTACAGTCTTACCGAGTTGAAGAGAGCAACGGCAAATTTTAGCCCCCAGCAGCTTATTGGGGAAGGAGAATTTGGGATGGCATTCAAAGGATGGGTCGACGGGGTGACCCTCAAGCCGGCATTGTGCGGATGCGGGGTGCCGGTTGCGGTGAAACGATATCAGCTCGAAAACATGCAAGGGCTGGAGGAGTGGAAGGTGATGTTACGAAGCCAATGATGCTCTCTAGTTCTTGATTTTATTTATTTTATTTTGGGCATAAATATAATTGTTGAATTCCATTTGTTAATAGTTCATTAAATTGCAATTCCTTTACCATGCATGGGTTCCATTGATAATTCAATGAATTCTTAATTCCATTCCTTTCTCTTTCAATTCTGTGAGAAAGTTACTCTGTGAACATTAATTATTTTGAAGCCATCAGTAATACCAAAGCACTTACTTTACATGAAATACATGACCACCAACTTCAATGTGCTTATGATTGATTGCAAAGAAAATGAGGGGAAAGGGAAGAAAACAAAAAGCTAAGGTATTTGCTTTTTTTGAAAGTCCTAGTAGAAAATTTAACCATAGAACATTTTTTTGGGAAAAATATTAAAGACAAGACGGAGCAAGCATTACATGGATATTCTGTAACTTATTCTAGTTTTGTCTTCAAAATAAATTAATAGGAGAACTCAATCTAATTACTATTTCAAATTGAGCTCTGAAGACTTTATATATATATATATATATATATATATATATATATATATATATATATATGATAGTATTGTGATTTGTATATACCTGCTTCTACATAGGAACTTGTCTTCACGTTTATTTATTTTTCAATTTATTTTAGAGAGAATTAAGGTTTCGCCTATTATTAGTCCTATGGTTTTTTCTCCAACCTAAATGAATATTACAAGTATGCATCTGGCATTTTCCAGGGTTTGGTTTTAGGAGTAACTCACCATCAGTTCTTTTGCAACATTACAGTTCTTGGTAGTAAAAGTTGAACAAATTTAATAAGAACGTACATAGTTGAACCAAGTAACTTAAGCTATATTCAGAAGAATGAGGGGAGAAGACTGAAAATTTGTATAAGCTGACTGCTCATTATGTTGGTTATATATTAACAATGCTTGCATTCAATTAATTTGCTGGAATTAAGTTTGATACTGATTGAGTACTCTTTGTTACTGTTCTTTGAGGTTTCAGTCAGAAGTTAAAATTTTAGGCAGTCTCTCTCATCCAAATGTTGTCAAGCTCATGGGATATTGCCGGACCGACAGTCAGCTTCTCCTCATCTACGAGTTCATGGCATTGGGAAACCTTGAGAGCCACCTATTTGCAAGTGAGTAATTTTAGGTGTGGCATGCAAAAAATTGCAGACACAAACACTGAATATTCATCAAATTAACACTCAAAATCCGAAATAAAATTGCCCAGAATAATATGAATGTTGCTGCTGCAGAAGGTCATCTCGGACGTTGCCATGGAGGCTAAGGCTGAATATAGCGATAGGAGCAGCGAGGCCTTGTGGCCCTACATACATTGGAGAAACAAGTCATTCATCGCAACATCAAAACATCTAACATCCTTCTCGACTCGGTATATATATGATGATCACTTTGAGTAGCGCTTTAAATCGATCCCACGTTAATTTTATCGGTAGTAAATAACATCGATCTTGGTCTGACATTGCTGCAGGGCTACAATGCAAAGATCTCCGACTTTGGCCTGGCGAGGAACGGGCCAACTGATGTCTCGCACGTCTCGACAGGAATCAAGGGCACCTTCGCCTATGCTGCTCCGGAGTATGTAGCTACTGGTAATTTGTACTAATAAGAGCCCTACCCACCACTTGATATAGATTTCTTTGAAATTGGGTTAATAAATAGTACAACAAATTTCGATTGTATAATTTAGGATATTTACAACATAAAATATTTACAAATTTTGGAAATAACGGAATGGGACGTCATTCCAAATGTCGTGCAGTGCGACGGCACTGATAATGGCATCATGTACTAAATTAGAGTGGGGTGTTATTGACAATGACGCCACATATTAAATATTTTAGTGGGACACCATTGTCAAATTGTAAGACTGATTTTTTTTTTTTTTGAAATTTAAATAAAATTTTCTGCGCAATATAAATATACATGTATGTTTTTGTAACATCAAGATACATAGGATTTTTGTATTGACTCATAAAGTAATAACATCAATATGGAGGTCGTGAGTTCAAATCATCCCATACTCTTTCTTTTTTTAACCTTTATGTAAGTTTTTGTAACATCAAGATATATTCCATACACATTTTTTTATTTTTATGTATGTTTTTCAAGATATAGGGTTGACTAGTCCTGAAGTAATAATATCAGGATATGGAGGTTGATGTTATTATTTCACCGGCTAACCAAAAATTCATATGTATCTTGATGTGTTATATATATATATATATATATATATATATATATATATATATATATATATATACATGGGACGTCATTAATAAAGACGTCGACCCACTAAAATATTTAGTACGAAACACCATTGTCAATGACGTCCCATACTTTGATTTGTTGGGCGCCGCCATTTCCGTTATTTGAAAATTTTGCAAATATTTTCTCATTTATAGAAATAGCCTAAATTATATGCTGAAATGTGAAATATGCTGTTAATAGTAGTATTCCATGGCTTTGGAGCTAGAGCTTATTCATATGAAACTGAACGGGCAACATTTGCTATTATCATGTACGGCCATGACCAGGTCATCTGTATCCGAAGAGCGATGTATATGGATTCGGAGTGGTGCTGCTCGAGATGATGTCGGGTCAACGAGCCTACGACGCAAGTCGAACTCGGGGGGAGCAGTACTTGGTAGAATGGGCAAAGCCGTTCTTAGCGGACCATACGAGGATATCCCGAGTTATCGACCCTAGGCTCGACGGGCAGTACCCGTCGAAAGGAGCCCTGCATTTGGGGCACCTGGCGTTGAGGTGCCTTGATCACGACCGGAAGAGCCGGCCGCCGATGGAGAGAGTCCTACAGACTCTAGAGCAGATAGAGGCAATGAGCACGTCGAGGGGGAGGGACGTCGTCGGTAGCCCCGTGCACAACATTTTGCACGCCGGCGTTCCCCACTGCTTGCCGCTTCCCCCGTGCACGACGTCCGGTGCTGGGAGAAGCTACTAGGATGATGTTCCACTCTCCACACATATTTTTTCTTTTCTTTTCTTTTCTTTTCTTTTCTTTTCTTCTATATATATATATATATATATATATATATATATATATATATATATATATATATATATATAAACTATGGTTATATGTATCCGTCATCGGTACAACTTTAAATTGTATCAATAAAAAAAATACAATCGTGTAAAGCCCTTTTTTTCCACTCGTACTCATGTCTTTGATTGTTTGTCCTACCTCCGTGACACATGGATGAAATGTGATGCATAGACTGCAAAGGGTTTGGCATTGCCGACTTGTCACCGTGGAAATGATGGACGATTCAAGCTAGGGTTGTTTAGTTGCTTGTAAGGGCCTATTTTTGTATGTATAAAGATAAGTGCGCACAAGTAGCTATTTGTGTTTATCCACAAGTCTTTATTTACAAAAATTTCTATTGAATGTCCACTTTAATCATTGTCCCATTAAAAAAATTTCTAAGAAAAAATTAAACTTAATTTGAAAAAAATTCATAGTGAAAGAAAATAGTACAATGTATTCTTCGGGAATCCACGTGAGTGCGAATTATGTTGTTTCGTTAAAAATCTTTCAAAGAAAAAATTCAGTAAAAATTTTTTTTATCGAAAGAAAAGTACAATGCATAAAATACATTATTTATAATATATTCATTAGCATCTTCAGAATTCTTGTATCTACAAGATGCCCTACCCTACCCCTATCAGAGCGCCTGGTTCATTTCCTCGGACTTGGTCCTTCGTTTCATCACAAACTCTAAATAGCTTCCGCGTGTCGTTTAGCTCTTGGCTCTACTCAGTGCCGCATTGGATGTTTCATGCAATAAGTCTATATATTGTTGGTTGTGGCTACATGTTGTGCTTCGTTGCATTGCTTTTGTTGGTTTTTGTTAGATCGCTTAGCATCGTTAGGCGTTGTTGCATTTTTGCAGCAAGTTGAGAGGTGTGTCGTTGCTTGGCTTGGCTTGTCATTTGGGGAGTTTCTGGTTGCATCAGTGGATCAGTTGGTTGGCAGACGAGATTGGTTATGCGGCATATTTTGAGTAGAAGCATCGATTGAGAATGGATCATTGTACGAGTTGCTCGTATAGCGAATGTGTTGGATGGAAGTTTGATTTTTGGCTGGGTATATCACAGAGAGCGTTGCACGAGTTGCTCGTGTGGTGCATTGGTTGAGCAGGTTTGAGTTTGGCTTGGGAATATCTTGATAGCATTGCACGAGTTGCTCGTACAACAAATATAAGGAACAGTTGGGTATTGGATTGGATTACTTGGAAGAGAGATCGTCGCACGGGTTGCTCGTGTAGCGAAAGTATCAAACGGTTTGAAAATAGTTGGAAGTATCGAGAATGGAACCTGGCACGAGTTGCGTAGCGAGATTGATGGAAAGAGTTGGATGGTTAAATCATTGGCTGAGTTTTATGTCAGACTTGAGTTGGGGATGGCAGGATCACGCATAAGGGATGGTTCAAACGGATCTTGAATCAGTGCAAGGAATCGTGATGCGAGTAGCGACTTGATTCGGAGTGGTATATGGGATACCACATAGTGAGCAAGGCATTAAAATATTTTAGATAGACATCAATGAAAATTATCTCAACGGACTCGGATAACAGGAATATAAGTTGGTTGGTGCACATCGACTGAGTTAGGAAGAATGAGAAAGGGAGTAAGCGAATATTGAGTTGAGAAATCGAGAACGGACTTGTGCAAATAAAAGTATCATTGGACTTGGGTGATGGACAAGATCGGAAAGAGCATTGGAAAGAGTGTTTGGAATTTGAAGGATTAAGGCAGACCAAGTATTGGAAACAGTTGAGATTGTTCAGATGGAAAGCCGAATATCAGAGTTCGCTTGCAAGATTTGGAAGTTCGGTGGAGCATTCTTGGATGCAAAGAGAGTTGAGCAACAAACAGTTGGGATACGCTTGAGCGAAGCGATGGGTTAATCGGAGGATAGCGAGCACGGGCTATGAATTTTGGAAACACATTGGAGCGGTTGGTTGAGCAATGAAACACGATCTGGTTTGGAGGGACAATTTGATGGATTCGTACGAACTTGAAGGATTTTTGAAATTGGCACTCGGGAAGTTTGACTCAGGTTTGGCAAAAGTAAAAATTTGGCAAAATGGTGCAACAAGGGTAGACGTATTCTTCAAAAGACATAAACGGACATGAGACAAGTCTAGTTTATGTATTCAGATTGAAACTTTACACTTGCAGTACTGAGGCGGATTGAGGCAACAAGTATAGGCAATATGGATTTGAGATTTATGTTGGGTCATTGAGAATGTGTGGACTAATCGAAACATAGAGAAATCAAGACAGACTAAGGAATGGATACGAGAGCAAGGATTGTGGCGGATGGACTTTTGAAGATAGCTAAACTAGAGAGCAATATTGGAGCAAAATACTGTGCTGCTCGAGAAAGTTGGACGTGCATTTTGGAACACGGCAAACGGATAATAAGTTGGAGCAAGTCTTTAGTTTCAGGAATCTTTGCAAGTGGTAGTGCGAGTAGTCGAACATGGCAGTTCAAAAAATTTGATGGATTCACGACAGAACAATGGATTTGATGGAGGACGGTTTCAACGAGCGCAGTTCTCGAATTGTGGCATGGATAGATAGTAAGACTCTAGGTGGTTAAGCAGCGTTTGGTTGACAGATCGTCAGAGGTAGTGCATGAAGTGCTCAGATTCGAAAGTTCGTTCATATGGAATGGTTGGATTATTGTTCGGATTTGCAGATGAGATATAGCATGGTTCGTAGTAACTGTCCATCGTGATGACTTACAATTATCGAGTGTAGCTTCGGGACAGCTGACCCTAGCGACTTGACCGCCAAATCAGAGATGAATATGGTAGACCCATAGAACGACCCTTGCTGTGGCACATTTGGGAATACGTCGAGGGCAGATGTGAGTATTGTGTGTTGGAGATTGGACTATTGACTGAGTGTTGGATTTGAGAGATCCTTGGGATAGCCTTCAGCTGAAGATGCAGCCAGAAAATTGAAGTGATGGTGGGAATGGCCTAAGTCAACTGATGAGATTCGGAGTCACAGATTTTTGAAGATAGCATCGCTTTTGACTCGTCGTGACCCGGAAGGGAATAACATTCATATGAATTGACGACTGTAAAACTAGCTTATAAAGTTAAAGCAGCGGCTCGTTCGAATCAAATTATTGCAATACTGGAAGGGACAAATGTGCCTCAGATTTACAAGATGCATCAAAACTTAGTCTGGGATGCGTGCTCGTACAGAAGGCAAAGGTGATATCCTGTGCTTCGAGGCAGTGGAAGCAGCACGAAGAACTATTCCATGCGCAACCTAGGAATTGTGGCGAGTGTGTCCACGTTGAAATCGTGGCGACACTATCCCTTTGGCGTGGCGGCTGGAACTATTCCATGTGCTTTATGTAGTGCCCCGATCCCATTGTGGAGCACAATGTGGGCTAGCGGCTGGAATGATCGATTTGGAATAGATAATGGAGAGATCTTGCCTGTATCCATTGATCGGGACAAGTGAATTGAGACCATTTCCTCTTTATGAATTGGATTCTTTAGAATTATGTCGAAGATGCAGTGAGTTGTCTTAGGGAGTGAACTTTATATAAGAGTAGTATTTGCCTCAAGACCTTTGAACTGTTAGTTTTCAATATTAGTTTTCAATGTTGCTTTCACAATTAATTTTTGATGTTGCTTTCACTGTTGGTTATATAATACGTTTTTGCAGATGTTTTAGATGAATCACTACAAGAATAAGACAAATTAGCAATGTAAAAAAATGTCGCTAAATGATAAATAAACGTCGCTAAATAAATTTAGCGACATAATTAGCGACGTTTTACTGAAGTCGCCTTTAAGCTAGTTGCTGACAGGAAAAACGTCGCCAAACGTCGTTATATCGACATTTTCTAGCGACGTAAATGCGTCGCTAGATTAGCGACGTTTAGCGACGCAACGTCGCTAAATTAGCGACGTGTATAGTTGTCGCTTTATGTCGCAAATTAGCGACGTACATAGCGACGTTAATAGCGACGTTACTATGACCTGGCAATACTGTCATAACAGCAAGTTACGACGTTTAGTGGCTTTGTTTAGCGACATTTTAGCGACGTTTTTAGCGACTTAATTAGCGACGTATTTAGCGACGTGTAGTCACGTCGCTAAACGTCACTAAACGTCGCTAAAAACGTAGGTAATGATACAGTAAAAAAATAAAAAAAATGAATACTGAATTATTTTCAAACTATTCTTCCTGCAGTTTATTAATTCATATTCTATACAAATAGACCCGGAGCAACCCTCCGTTGAATTTACTGGGTTCGTCGACCCCCTTGGGTTGGACACTCAACACCGATAAATTAGCAAGTAAAGGCGGAGCACCAGAGAACAACAGGATTATTGCAACCACTTTCGATTCCAGAGTGGAAGTGGAAGCACATCACTATGGACTTCGTCACGGGTTTTTCCAAGAGTCCAAGTGGGAGAGATGCAGTATGGGTAATAGTGGACCGACTCATCAAGTCAGCCCATTTCTTGCCTTTTAGAGTTGGCAAGTCTACAGAAGCTTTGGCTGACTTATACATGAGGCAGATCATGAGATTGCACGGCATACCAGTCAGCATTGTATCAGACAGGGATTCGCGTTTCACATCGTACTTTTGGAGGAGCATGCAAGAGAGTCTTGGAACTCGTCTGAAGTTCAGTACATCTTATCACCCGCAGATAGATGGAAAGTCAGAGCGTACTATTCAGACATTAGAGGATATATTGAGGGCTTGTATGTTGACTTCAGAGGATCATGGGAGGACCACCTACATCTTGTGGAGTTTTCTTACAATAATAGCTATCAAGCTATTATTCAGATGGCTCCATTTGAAGCATTGTATGGAAGAAAGTGTAGGTCTCCTGTGTGTTGGAGTGACGTTAAAGAATGTCAGATTCTGGCACCAGAGTTGGTGGTCAACACCGTTGAGACAGTAAAGAAGATACAAGGGCACTTGCGAGCAGCGCAAGACAGGCAGAAGCAGTGGGCAGACCTTCATCGTCGTCCCTTGGAGTTTAAAGAGGGCGATCATGTCTTCTTGAGGATATCACCAACCAGTGGGACCATTCGATTCGGAGGGCGCGGCAAGTTGAGTCCAAGGTATATTGGACCATTTGACGTGCTAGAGAGAGTGGAAGAAGTGGCATATCGACTTGCGCTACCACCTTCACTTGAGGAAGTACATGACGTATTCTATGTGTCGCAGCTCAGGCGATATGTGGCAAACAGCAGTCATGTTCTCGACCATTCGAAGATCACCATTGGGCCGAGCTTGTCATACCAAGAGCAACCCGTGGAAATCCTTGATCGTCGAGAAAAATGTTAAGGAACCAGTCTATTCCCTTGGTTCGCATGGCATGGAAGCATGGCGCGCCAGGAGAATCTACTTGGGAGCGCGAGGACGACATGCGCAAGCATTTTTCGAATCTATTCGTAGACCAAGGTATGAATTTACTTTGTTAATTTATATCATTACCATCTTTGACTTTCAACCGTGGCTTAGTTTTAATTTCGAGGACGAAATTTTTATAAGTTGGGTAGAATATAAAACCCCTAATTCTAAAAACTGTATTTATCTTTTTATTTAATTATTAATTGAATTATAGTAATTATGAGCTAATTAGAGGAAATAGAATTTATTTAATTTTTATTTTAGGTGTTAGTGCATTTAGAGGAATTTATGAAGCAATTATAATTTTTTCTTAATTTATATCATGTAGGAGACCCTTTGGACAGCTGCGTAGATTTATTGTATGAACTATTATAATTTCTAAAATTTTCTATGTATATATATATATATATATATATATATATATATATATATATATATATATATATATATATATATATATATATATATATATATAGTTTATTCTAAAAGGAATTAGAAAAGAAAAAGAAATAAGAAAAAGAGAAATAAAAATAAATCCTTAATGGTTTAAACCCAAACCCACTACCCGTTAACACCCTAACCCGCCCGTTATAGTAATACATATCAGCAGCAGCAGGGTTTCCCGACCCCGCGCGACCCGCTGAGCCCAACCCCATCCGCTTCTCTCTATATATATACTCTCTCGCAAAACCTAAAACCCTAACCCTAAATCTCTACCCCCATCTAGACCAAACGCGACCGTCGCCTCCAGCACCGACGCCGCCCAGACCGCTGCAGACCGCACGGCCGACCGCGATCAACGCCGCGCACGCGACTGAGTTAAACAACAGTTAGAACAGCGACGTACCTGTGTTCAAGCCATGTTTCCCATCTCCTCGCTCAACCAAACTCAACCCCGTCTTCACCGCTATGTTCACAATCTATCCTCCTTCCATACATGTATGTTAGTTGACCTCGAACAGCGCGTAAACCTAGGCGAAAACAGCGACCAAGTTGGAAAAAATGACAACTTTTGGGATCGCTGAAAACTGCGGTAACTACCTATGTTCACGGACTCGTATCTGCCACCACAGAGATCCGAATTCGATTTTTCTTTTTGGTATGCGAAGACCACCTAACCTAGTTTATTTTCTGTCAAATACAATAATTTATTAGTTGCTGTGTATAGAATTAAATTAGTTAGAAAACCCCAAAAATATACTTTTTCTATCTTCCAAAATTTGTGATACGGAGCGCGTCCCGCCAAACGGGACCGTCCCGTCGTGTACCAAGTGTACCAAAAGGTGCGCACAATATATCCAGACGTGTGGGCTTTTGCAAAAACTGATTTGGATGCGTGTGCGCGTCAGAATCAGCCCATATCCGCAGAAATTCCCCGTGTCGCGACTTTTGCAAAACTCTGCGCCATTTAGTGCACGCTCGTCAGAATGCGACAAAATTGGACTCGTGGTATCACGCTGGTCCTGTGATCCAATTTTTACGAAATTCTGAGACAGTTGACCAAGCCGCCTATTTGCGGGCCCCACGGTTGACTTTTGGGCGAAAATGTGTTCAGCTCACTGGAATCCAAAATAGGACATACCGTTGAGTTCGTACTGACGTTTAGAATTTGTTTGACCTATAATTTGTTCCATTTAGAGATCTTTACCCTTGGCACGCTTTTCGGTACAAAGTGGGCCACATGTGGACCCCACTTTGTTCCGAAATTACCGTTCTGCCCCTGTGTCCAAATTGGACGAAAGAGTAGTGTTTTCTAGCTATCTCGCTGATTTCGGAAACGTTGGTGATATTTATTTCAGCATCCGGAGACGTTTATTCAGAGGCCTTAGCTTCTGATCCTGTGTACCTGATATCTAGACGCTTACACTTTACAGATTACTTGCCAGGCAAGTATACCTTGCCATTGTACTGTATTTACATTCCATATGATGCATGTATATTTTATTTCTGTTTATTTTAGTTCATATATTTTAACTGTTATATAAATTGCGTATCCAAGGAAACTTGGGTGCAACGACGGTGTCGTCGTATTCTGTTTTTATTTATGTATATGCATTGGACCTACTTTATGAGACCACACAATTATCATGAGGCATCCTTATGTTTCATTGGCCATGACACTATTCTTACACGAGTGCGAGTCACATGTAGGACACGGACTTGCGTACTCGGCTGGCCACTGGTACGTATAGGTCGTACGACAGATAGGGATAACTGCCGATAGAAATTTTATATGCTAGTAGACCTGGCAGTTATTTAGAGATTTCATCGTGTCATGGACATGACGTGCTTAGAGCATGGGGTGGGGAGAACAACAAGTAAGGCATTTGGGCTGTTTTGTACTTTTTTCTTCTGTAACCCAGATGCTCCGCTGGAGATACGGACGGTGATGACCCTATATATTATATATTATTAGGCGGTCTCTGCCGTTCAAAAGATGACATACTTTGTAGGCCCCTGATTCTCCGAGAGAGTCACGCCAATCCCATTTTTAGCCAGATAGCTCACTTGGTGGAAAGTTGTTCTTAAACTGCATGACGGTTAGGCGATCCCATTGGATGTTTACTTTTCATTATTTATTGGCATGCTTCTATGTATCTTGTTACGTCCCTCTGAGGACCTGGTACCTTTCCAGATATAGATGAGCAGGAGTATCCATAGGAGTATGGACCTGGACCTGACGCTTCTTATCAGACTGAGGAGGTCTTACCTTCGGAGTATCTTTGATCCATTTCAGCTATTAAAGATTCTGTTGCTATTCTTTTAGAGACATTTATTCTTATATTAGAGTTGATTCTCTTCTCTCTTTAGTAGTTTTGGTATAGTCGATTTGTAGTGGATTTGTTTCCATTCGACTATCATACTTTGATACTCAGTTATTTATTTCTATTTATCTATTTATTTGTGCTGTGGATGAGATATAGATTATGTGTGACTTGTTGACAGTATATTACCACTGGTGGATTGGATATTCATGTACAGCGTACGTGTGTATATGGTTTCCATATATTGGAGTTCGTATACATACGGCTGGCGTGTTACGTATTCCTTTTCCTACGTATTTTGGGACTGGGGCGTGACAGACCTATACCATACCCTCCTGTAAGTAAGGACTTCAAGCCTCAGTGTACCTAGATCTCTCCCAGGCCGAACGATCCCCAGTGCCCCAGGAATCACTCGAGAGATAAACCTTGTGCACAAGTTATCCTGACCAAATGCATGAATGCAAGTTCATATCAGATAAATATGCTATCATGCAACTGATGAACAATGAACAAGCAAGTCTATCTCTTTCTCTCATTTTCAAGATCAAGTTAAGAGGTTTCCAGCAATATTACTCGATATGCAGCATACGAGGGGCAGGCAAGCATTCATGATATAACTAGTATGGTAGAAGTTCTATACTTGAAGCATGCAATAGTGTTTCTTTTTAGCTTATCTTGTTAGTGAGGCAACAATTATAAGTGAACTAGAGATTCTTTATTAAGACATGCAGACTAAAGGATTCATCGAAGGACCTAAGTCACTCATCGATTGAATCGAACGAGAGGATGGAGAAGCCTTATGCAACGATCACTCATTGGTTATGCATCCTGAAATTGCAACAATACTTGGTTAGCATCATTCGATCTCTTTCCCTTACGATTGAAAATGAATGCGCAAGCAAGAAAAGCGAATCATGAAAACCAAGTCATCGAAAGCAAAAGCAAGACAAAACACAAAGCAACACAAAACCAAGCAGCAAAACAACCAACGAAAACTCTTGGACTTATTTCAATAGAAGTCGTTCAATCAATTTGAAGGGTTCATTGCATTTCGTCCGTGTTGATTTGGCGGTAAGGTTTTCCCGAGACTCGATTCTCAACCGAGTCAAAGTAACAAGTGTTCCATAAGTATCTGCTAGGAACAGGGCATTACACTTCCGTGGAGTTACGTCGTGGAAGCAATGCGATTACTTGCGGTTTCGCTGTGAAAGCTCTGCATACTTCTGCGATTATGCGGTTATTAGCAAGTTCTTTTTTTATTGAGAAAATTTGAGGTGCACCCCATTTTATTTACCATAATTTAATATGCACCCCACCATGTACAAAATTCTCCACTTTTGAAGAAAACCGTCTAGCACTCACGGTCAACCCCTTTGACCAAACTTTTTTGACTAAAATACCCTTCTCCGGCTCCTCCACTCCCCTCTTTCCTCTCTTCTCTCTTCTCTCTCTCCTCTGTACTACCACTACTAGAATAAACGGGATTAACGACATTTTTAGCGACTCCACGTAAAAACGTCGCTAATTTAGCGACTCCATGTAAAAACGTCGCTAGACGTCACTAATTGGCGATATTTAGCGACGTTTAGCGACTTTTATTCAGTTTTTAAAAGATTAGTCGCTATAAGTTCAATTTAGGTCGCTAAACGTCGCTAAATTTTTTTACTTAGGGCTGATTCCCCCTATTTCCTTCGATCTCTCCCTCTCCCTCTCCCAAATTTCAAACCCGCGCGCGCGCGCGCTCTCGATCTCTCCCGCTCCGGCTCCTCCTTCCTCCCTCCGACGACCCCCCTCGGCCGCGTCCTCCCCCTCCGGCGCCCCCTCCTCCCTCCCGGCGCCCCCTCTGCCGCGTCCTCCCCCCTCAGGCAGCATCCTCCCCCCTCCTCCTCCTCCTCTAGGTAAACCCTAACTCTCTCTCTCTCTCTCTCTCTCTCTCTCTCTCCTCATTTGGTGTGGACATAATTTTTTGGGCTGAGTTTGCTTGTGGAGGAGTCCTCATCTACCGCCTTGCCAAGATCGACAAATTATCTGTCTCTCTCTCTCTCTACAAACTTTGCCGGTCAGATCTATATTTTATTTATTTATTTATTTTTAGAAAATTTAGGGTTTCTTTATATTGTGTTGTCGTTGCACATGGTGGCGGTGCAGAGCCAGGTAAGGAAGGGATGCTAGGCTCCGAAGTGGTGAAGCGGAAGCAGAGGGACGGTTTGAAATTTTGAGCTATGCAGTGAAAACTTAAAACTTTTTTGGGGAGGGTTTCGAACTCTCGAGATAATTTTCTCCCCATGTGTTAGAGTTATGATCTATTCAATTTATACTGCTTAATCTGATTTGGGGGTTCTCTATTTCTTTGAGAATCTATTAACTTTATATTTTATTAGAATTGGCATCATAAATTGAATCACTTAATTATTTAAGTCATGATGTGCTCATTTGGCGTGGACATAATTTTTTAGGCTGAGTTTGCTCTAATTATGCTTTGGATCTAATATTTTGGACTTTCATGTTGTAAAATTTATGGGAATGTCGTTTCTTGCTGATAGAATTCACTAGGAAAGTTGATACCAACATGGATCAGTAATATTATGCTAAAAGCCAGTCATGGAATTTGTCAGTTCATTTACTGATTTTTTTGTAATCCATAACTTAACCCATTTGCAATCTGTCAGTTCATATATTCGCTCATTTCTCAAATCTCGTCAACGACTTCTACAACAATGGGTTGTCTTCGAATATGTTCGATGGTAGGAATCTGAGCCTCGACTACGCTTTCAAAGGTGCGGAGATCGTGAGGGCATCGTACTGGATGGAGCTTAAGTTCCTTGCAAATCCAGTCACTAACCATGTCCAGAGCACCCAGCAACATAAAAAGTACCATAGATTCTCTACTAGAGTGCTTGAGGTATTGGAAAGAACAACTCTTCAGGTTGAATAGAATCTTTGTTACTTATCCATTTCTTTATTTTCATATTTTTAATCATCAAGTCTTCAGGTTTAATAGAATCTTTGTTACTCTAGTTTGCTGGCAACAAATTCTAAGGATTGGGTTAAGTCACAAGAGAATTTTCTTATTAATGTTGCTCAGACACAAATAAACCGACACGATATGGTGGAGGTACGATATTATGCATATTTTGGAGTGTTTATGTATGTTTCCAATATGTATTCGACACAATGGCATAAAGGCAACACCTACTTTTGGAGTGTCCATACTTACTAGATGTATAGTGTTACATAAAATGTCTGAAGTTCTAAGAATCATGGAAGATACAATATCAGTTTCTTTTATATATGGTAACATTGTTTATTTTCTGTAATGTCTTCAATGCCTTACAATTCCATTCTCCAGTATCAATATAGTTTTGATTTCAAACCTTTTTTTTATTGGGACATCTTATTAATCTGAGTTCCGAAAAATATTGGCCCCTAGGAATTCAAACTGATAGAAAAGTGGAACATTTTACTTCTTGCGTAGGAATTCCTAAATCATGTTACTTCTTGCATAGGAACTAAATTTCTCACAATCTCTATTCCAATTAAATTTTTATTCTACTTTTTAATGTTTCCATTGTACTATGAAATCAAGTTGGCTTTTCTTCATTTACTTATGGCATTTACTTACGGCATCCAAGCATAAAGATAATTTATTAATAATACCTACATTAGAAAATGGACATTGTTTTATACTTTCTATATCCTAATCTTATGGCTCGGCACATCACAGAATGAATAACTTGGGTCTATGCTTCCTTCCTTAGGCTGTTAGTTTGGAAGCATGAGTTAGATATTGAAGTTAGGCTGCAACACATTAGGGCTAGATCTGCAGACTTGTTGTTGTTCTACATCAAGAATTGGTGAACTTAGCAGAAGAGGGGACAATAAGATTTTGAGGGAGGTATGCTTGCTTGATTCAATTTGATTGAAGTCTAATAGCTTTTTTTTGCATAATGTTGTTGTTTGTTACATTAAAAGTCAAAGTGAAATCAAAAGTGATAAATGAAAACAAACATGTAACATACACATATATCTAACTCATTTTAGATCCAATGCCTATGTGAAGCCTTGTAATCTTTTGTTAAATTTCTTACAAGTCAGTCGTAAGTTTTCATTATCATTTTATAGGTTGCACGAATATTAAACTTGGAAGGAGCAGCCGTCCTGCCTAAGAGAGCAACCTAGGTGATACTTCCATTTTATAGGTTATAAGTCACTCGTAAGTTTTCATTATTATTATTATTATTATTTTTTTTTAAAATTTAGCGACGTATTTAGCGACGTTTAGCGACATTTATACATGTCGCTAAATACGTCGCTAATTAGCGACGTTAATAAACGTCGCTAAATACGTCGCTAAATATGTCGCTAAATACGTCGCTGTACGTCGCAAATTGCTGACATGGCAGTACTGCCAGGTCATTAAAGACGTCACTGTCACGTCGGTATATACATCGCTAATTAGCGACGTTTAGCGACGTTTGTATACGTCGCTAATTAGTGACGCTGCGTCGCTAAACGTCGCTAATTTAGCGACACAATTAAGTCGCTAAAAAACGTCGGTATAGCGACGTTTTTTCTTTCAGCGACGTGTTGATTTTCGACTTCTGTAAAACGTCGCTAATTATGTCGCTAAACATGATTAGCGACGTTTTTTTGTCATTTAGCGACGTTTTTTGACGTCGTTAATTTGACTTTTTCTGGTAGTGTACTTCCCACACTTCCAAGAACCCCCACCACCGCTATTAAGCTTCCTCCTCCTCCTCTCCTCCTCCTCTATAGCCTCCACCTCCAAAACTCCTCCAAAGCCTCCTCCTCCTTCTCCATAGCCTCCTCCTACGCCCTCTTCCTCCTCCTCCATAGCTCCTCCTACGCCTCCTCCTCCTTCTCCTCCTTCTCCCACGCCTCCTCCTCCTCTTCTCCATAGCCTCCTCCTCTTCCTCTCCTCCGCAGGGGGGGGGGGGGTGCTCGCGCGGGAGTTGGGGGTTGCTTGTGCGGGGGCAAGAGGCTGCTCACTCGGATTGGTCGGATGGGGGAAAGAAGACAAATGTGATATTTTTGTCCGAAAAATTGAGTTGACCGTCAGATAGCGACGGTTTCCGTCGAAATTGAGAGATTTTGTACATTATAATAATCGGATGTGGTGCACATTGAATTATGATAAATAAAGTGGGGTGCAATTCAATTTATTTTTTTATTCCAATCCTTATTCAAAACTTACGGTTTATGAGGACTTTCAACATTATATTAAGACATAATTAATTCATTTTGTTACTCTATTTAGTAACCATAGGCACAAAAGGTCAAATTAGATCTACTTAAGAGCCTGCGAAAGAGTGAAAAGTCAAATGTAATGGCAGTTGGACGCTACTCACTTTCCACGTTCCCGTCGGTCTTGAGGTGGAAAGTCAAAACTACCCAATCTGCTGATAAAGATCATACAGCCATCACCCTTCTCCTCAAATCATAGTCCCAGCAGAAGCACGACGAGGACACTTGGACGGTGTATATTAGTCGATAAAACAAACGGCTGTTGTAGCACTTGCATATGATCTTTGGCGTTAGGAGGAACAAGCAATTGAAAGGCGGCGGGAAACGACTGGTACAAGTCAACTTGACTTCTTCTCCCCGTAGTTTGTGATGGAGACTTAAAAGCAGTGATGAAAGGAATGCAAAGGGAGACTTAAGAGAGACAGAGAGAGAGAGAGAGAGAGAGAGTTGGAGATGGGGAATTGCTTGTCTTCTCCTCCTGTGAAGCCTATGGCTCCCTCCCAAAGACCTTGCAGTCCAGGTATATATGTCTTTCTTTTTTCTAGTAGGTTCAGTGTTTTCAGTTCCGACATTACTACGATACGATAATGATACAAACACTAAAATATACTTACAATAGTACAAATGGGAGCTCAAACTTTATAAAGATCTAGATACGATTTCAAAAAATCTAAGTTTTTTTGTTTTCCTCAACTCCTAATTCATCAAAAAATAGTATATTATTAGTACACTCCAATGTTTTTTTTGAGTATATACTGCATGAAGGTCTGATTAATTTAAGTTTGATCTTGACAAAACTGAACGTAGACAAGTACTCCCGAACAATATCACAGTAAATCTAAAAAGAGTTTGAGTCTCACAACCGTTTCGTGAGGCTTGAAAATCTATTCTGTAACCTCTTCACTGTACGCAGGACTGCGCGCAAGTTCAAAGACTTGTAGCACCACCGCCACCACCACCTTGAAGCGGTCTGCGAGGCGTTCCTCAAGGGTACTCATATTATCGACAAGCCAAATCTTCGAGTGTACAGTCTTACCGAGTTGAAGAGAGCAACGACAAATTTTAGCCCCCAGCAGCTTATTGGGGAAGGAGAATTTGGGATGGCATTCAAAGGATGGGTCGACGGGGTGACTCTCAAGCCGGCATTGTGCGGATGCGGGGTGCCGGTTGCGGTGAAACGATATCAGCTCGAAAACATGCAAGGGCTGGAGGAGTGGAAGGTGATATTACGAAGCCAATGATGCTCTCTAGTTCTTGATTTTATTTATTTTATTTTGGGCATAAATATAATTGTTGAATTCCATTTGTTAATAGTTCATTAAATTGCACATGGGTTCCATTGATAATTCAATGAATTCTTAATTCCATTCTTTTCTCTTTCAATTCTGTGAGAAAGTTACTCTGTGAACATTAATTATTTTGAAGCCATCAGTAATACCTAAGCACTTACTTTACATGAAATACATGACCACCAGCTTCAATGTGCTTATGATTGATTGCAAAGAAAATGAGGGGAAAGGGAAGAAAACAAAAAGCTAAGGTATTTGCTTTTTTTGAAAGTCCTAGTAGAAAATTTAACCTTAGAACATTTTTTTGGGAAAATTATTAAAGACAAGACGGAGCAAGCATTACATGGATATTCTGTAACTTATTCTAGTTTTATCTTCAAAATAAATTAATAGGAGAACTCGATCTAATTACTATTTCAAATTGAGCTCTGAAGACTTAATATATATATATATATGATAGTATTGTGATTTGTATATACCTGCTTCTACATAGGAACTTGTCTTCACGTTTATTTATTTTTCAATTTATTTTAGAGAGAATTAAGGTTTCGCCTATTATTAGTCCTATGGTTTTTTTTTTCCAACCTAAATGATTATTACAAGCATGCATCTAGCATTTTCCAGGGTTTGGTTTTAGGAGTAACTCACCATCAGTTCTTTTGCAACATTACAGTTCTTGGTAGTAAAAGTTGAACAAATTTAATAAGAACGTACATAGTTGAACCAAGTAACTTAAGCTATATTCAGAAGAATGAGGGGAGACGACTGAAAATTTGTATAAGCTGACTGCTCATTATGATGGTTATATATTAACAATGCTTGCATTCAATTAATTTGCTGGAATTAAGTCTGATACTGATTGAGTACTCTTTGTTACTGTTCTTTGAGGTTTCAGTCAGAAGTTAAAATTTTAGGCAGTCTCTCTCATCCAAATGTTGTCAAGCTCATGGGATATTGCCGGACCGACAGTCAGCTTCTCCTCATCTACGAGTTCATGGCATTGGGAAACCTTGAGAGCCACCTATTTGCAAGTGAGTAATTTTAGGTGTGGCATGCAAAAAATTTGCGGACACAAACACTGAATATTCATCAAATTAACACTCAAAATCCGAAATAAAATTGCCCAGAATAATATGAATGTTGCTGCTGCAGAAGGGTCATCTCGGACGTTGCCATGGAGGCTAAGGCTGAATATAGCGATAGGAGCAGCGCGAGGCCTTGTGGCTCTACATACATTGGAGAAACAAGTCATTCATCGCAACATCAAAACATCTAACATCCTTCTCGACTCGGTATATATATGATGATCACTTTGGGTAGCGCTTTAAATCGATCCCACGTTAATTTTATCGGCAGTAAATAACATGCGATCTTTGTCTGACATTGCTGCAGGGCTACAATGCAAAGATCTCCGACTTTGGCCTGGCGACGAACGGGCCAACTGACGCCTCACACGTCTCGACAGGAATCAAGGGCACCTTCGCCTATGCTGCTCCGGAGTATGTAGCTACTGGTAATTTGTACTAATAAGAGCCCTACCCACCACTTGATATAGATTTCTTTGAAATTGGGTTAATAAATAGTACAACAAATTTTGATGATATAATTTAGGATATTTACAACATAAAATATTTACAAATTTTGCAAATAACGGAATGGGACGTCATTGCAAATGTCGCGCAGTGCGACGTCACTGATAATGGCATCATGTACTAAATTAGAGTGGGGTGTTATTGACAATGACGCCACATATTAAATATTTTAGTGGGACACTATTGTCAAATTGTAAGACTTTTTTTTTTTTAGTTTAGTTTAAACGAAATTTTCTACACAATATAAATATACATGTATGTTTTTGTAACATCAAGATACATAGGATTTTCGTATCGACTCATAAAGTAATAACATCAATATGGAGGTTGTGAGTTCAAATCATCCGATACTCTCTCTCTCTTTTTAACCTTAATGTACGTATTTGTAACATCAAGATATATTCCATACACATTTTTTTATTTTTATGTATTTTTTTGTAACATCAAGATATATGGTTGGCTAGTCCTACATCAGGATATGGAGGTTGATGTTATTATTTCACCAGCTAACCAAAAATTCATATGTATCTTGATGTTATATATATATATATATATATATATATATATATATATATATATATATATATATATATATACACACGGGACGACATTGATAAAGACGTTGACCCACTAAAATATTTAGTACGGAACACCATTGTCAATGGCGTCTCATACTTTGATCTGTTGGGCGCCGCCATTTCCGTTATTTGAAAATTTGCAAATATTTTCTCATTAATAGAAATAGCCTATATAAACTGGAGCTTATTCATATGAAACTGAACGACCAACATTTGCTATTATCATGTACGGCCATGACCAGGTCATCTGTATCCGAAGAGCGATGTATATGGATTCGGAGTGGTGCTGCTCGAGATGATGTCGGGTCAACGAGCCTACGATGCAAGCCGAACCCGGGGGGAGCAGTACCTGGTAGAATGGGCAAAGCCGTTCTTAGCGGACCATACGAGGATATCCCGAGTTATCGACCCTAGGCTCGACGGGCAGTACCCGTCGAAAGGGGCCCTGCATTTGGGGCAGCTAGCGTTGAGGTGCCTTGATCATGACCGGAAGAGCCGGCCGCCGATGGAGAGAGTCCTGCAGACTCTAGAGCAGATAGAGGCAGTGAGCACGTCGAGGGGGAGGGACGTCGTCGGCAGCCCCATGCACAACATTCTGCACGCCGGCGTTCCCCACTGCTTGCCGCTTCCCCCGTGCACGACGTCCGGTGCCGGGAGAAGCTACTAGGATGATGTTCCACTCTCCACACATATTCTTTTCTTTTCTTTTCTTTTCTTTTCTTCTATATATTATATGGTTATATGTATCCGTCGTCGGTACAACTTTAAATTGTATCAATAAAAAAAATGCAATCGTGTAAAGCCCTTTTTTCCCTCTCGTAATCGTGTCTCTGATTGTTTGTCCTACCTCCTTAACACATGGACGAAATGTGATGCATAGACTGCAAAGGGTTTGGAATTGCCGACTTGTCACTATGGAAATGATGGACGATTCAAGCTAGGGTTGTTTAGTTGCTTGTAAGGGCCTATGTTTGTATGTATAAAGATAAGTGCGCGCAACTAGCTATTTGTGTTCATCCACAAGTCTTTGTTTACAAAAATTTCTATTGAATGTCCACTTAATCATTGTCCCATTAAAAAAAATTCTAAGAAAAAATCAATCTTAATTTGAAACAAAATCATAGTGAAAGAAAATAGTACAATGTAATCTTCGGACATCCACGTGAGTGCGAATTATGTTGTTTCGTTAAAAATCTTTCAAAGAAAAAATTCAGTGAATTTTTTTTTATCGAAAGAAAAGTACAATGAATAAAATACATTATTTATAATATATTCTTTAGCATCTTCAGAATTCTTGTATCTACAAGATGCCCTACCCCCCCCCCCCCTATCAGAGCGCCTGGTTCATTTCCTCGGACTTGGTCCTTCATTTATTCACAAACTCTAAATAGCTTCCGCTTGTCGTTTAGCTCTTGGCTCTACTCAGTGCCGCATTGGATGTTTCATGCAATAAGTCTATATATTGTTGGTTGTGGCTACATGTTGTGCTTCGTTGCGTTGCTTTTGTTAGTTTTCGTTAGATCGCTTAGCATCGTTAGGCGTTGTTGCATTTGTGCCGCAAGTTGAGAGGTGTGTCGTTGCTTGGCTTGGCTTGTCATTTGGGGAGTTTCTGGTTGCATCAGTGGATCAGTTGGTTGGCAGACGAGATTGGTTATGCGGCATATTTTGAGTAGAAGCATCGATTGAGAATGGATCGTTGCACGAGTTGCTCGTGTAGCGAATGTGTTGGATGGAAGTTTGATTTTTGGCTGGGTATATCACAGAGAGCGTTGCACGAGTTGCTCCTGTGGTGCATTGGTTGAGGAGGTTTGTGTTTGGCTTGGGAATATCTGGATAGCATTGCACGAGTTGCTCGTACAACAAATGTAAGGAACAGTTGGGTATTGGATTGGATTACTTGGAAGAGAGATCGTCGCACGGGTTGCTCGTGTAGCAAAAGTATCAAACGGTTTAAAAATAGTTGGAAGTATCGAGAATGGAACCTGGCATGAGTTGCATAGCGAGATTGATGGAAAGAGTTGGATGGTTAAAGCACTGGCTGAGTTTCGTGTCAGACTTGAGTTGGGGATGGCAGGATCACGCATAAGGGATGGTTCAAACGGATCTTGAATCAGTGCAAGAAATCTTGATGCGAGTAGTGACTTGATTCGGAGTGGTATATGGGATACCACATAGTGAGCAAGGCATTAAAATATTTTGGATAGACATCAATGGAAATTGCCTCAACGGACTCGGATAACAGGAATATAAGTTGGTTGGTGTACATCGGCTGAGTTGGGAAGAATGAGAAAGGGAGTAAGCGAATATTGAGTTGAGAAATCGAGAACGGACTTGTGCAAATGAAAGTATCATTGGACTTGGGTGATGGACAAGATCGGAACGAGCATTGGAAAGTGTGTTTGAAATTTGAAGGATTGAGGCAGACCAAGTATTGGAAACATTTGAGATTGTTCAGATGGAAAGCCGAATATCATAGTTTGCTTACAAGATTTGGAAGTTCGGTGGAGCATTCTTGGATGCAAAGAGAGTTGAGCAACAAAAAGTTGGGATACGCTTGAGCGAAGCGATGGGTTAATCGGAGGATAGCGAGCACGGACTATGAATTTTGGAAACACATTGGAGCTGTTGGTTGAGCAATGAAACACGATCTGGTTTGGAGGAACAATTTGATGGATTTGTACGAACTTGAAGGATTTTTGAAATTGGCACTCGGGAAGTTTGACTCAGGTTTGGCAAAAGTGAAAATTTGGCAAAATGGTGCAACAAGGGTAGACGTATTCTTCGGAAGACATAAACAGGCATGAGACAAGTCTAGTTGATGTATTTAGATTAAAAATTTACACTTGCAGTACTAAGGCGGATTGAGGCAACAAGTATAGGCAATATGGATTTGAGATTTATGTTGGGTCATTGAGAATGTGTGGACTAATCGGAACATAGAGAAATCAAGACAGGCTAAGGAATGGATACGAGAGCAAGGATTGTGGCGGATGGACTTTTGAAGATAGCTAAACTAGAGAGCAATATTGGAGCAAAATACTGTGCTGCTCGAGAAAGTTGGACATGCATTTTGGAACACGACAAACGGATAAGAAGTTGTAGAAGTCTTTAGTTTCAGGAATCATTGCAAGTGGTAGTGCGAGTAGTCGAACATGGCAGTTCAAAAAATTTGATGAATTCAGGACAAAATAATGGATTTGATGGAGGACGGTTTCAACGAGCGCAGTTCTCGAATTGTGGCATGGATAGATAGTAAGACTCTAGGTAGTTAAGCGACGTTTGGTTGACAGATCGTCAGAGGTAGTGCATGAAGTGCTCGGATTTGAAAGTTCGTTCGGATGGAATGGTTGGATTATGGTTCGGATTTGCAGATGAGATATAGCATGGTTCGTAGTAACTGTCCATCGTGATTACTTACAATTATCGAGCGTAGCATCGAGACAGCTGACCCTAGCGACTTGACCGCCAAATCAGAGATGAATATGGTAGACCCATAGAACGACCCTTGCGGTGGCGTATTTGGGAATGCGTCGAGGGCAGATATGAGTAGTGTGTGTTGGAGATTGGCCTATTGACTGAGTGTTGGATTTGAGAGATCCTTGGGATAGCCTTCAGCTGAAGATGCAGCCAGAAGATCGAAGTGATGGTAGGAATGGCCTAAGTCAACTGATGAGATTCGGAGTCGCAGATTTTTGAAGATAGCATCGCCTTTGACTCGTCGTGCCCCGAAAGGAAATATTATTCATATGAATTAACGACTGTAAAACTAGCTTGTAAAGTTAAAGCAGCGGCTCGTTCGAATCAAATCATTGCAATACTGGAAGGGACAGATGTGCCTCAGATTTACAAGATGCATCAAAACTTAGTCTGGGATGCGTGCTCGTACAGAAGGCAAAGGTGATATCCTGTGCTTCGAGGCAGTGGAAGCAGCGCGAAGAACTATTCCATGCGCAACCTAGGAATTGTGGCGAGTGTGTCCACGTTGAAATCGTGGCAACACTATCCCTTTAGCGTGGCGGCTGGAACTATTCCATGTGCTTTATGTAGTGCCCCGATCCCATTGTGGAGCACAATGTGGGCTAGCGGCTGGAATGATCGATTTGGAATAGATAATGGAGAGATCTTGCCTGTATCCATTGATCGGGACAAGTGAATTGAGACCATTTCCTATTTATGAATTGGATTCTTTAGAATTATGTCGAAGATGCAGTGAGTTGTCTTAGGGAGTGAACTTTATATAAGAGTACTATTTGCCTCAAGACCTTTGAACTGTTAGTTTTCAATATTAGTTTTCAATGTTGCTTTCACAATTAATATTTGATGTTGCTTTCACTGTTGGTTTTATAATACATTTTTGCAGATGTTTTAGATGAATCACTACCAGAATAAGATAAATTAGCGACGTAAAAAAATGTCGTTAAATGATAAATAAACGTCGCTAAATAAATTTAGCGACGTTTTACTGAAGTCGCCTTTAAGCTAGTCGTTGACAGGAAAAATGTCGTCAAACATCGTTATATCGACGTTTTCTAGCGACGTAAATGCGTCGCTAGATTAGCGACGTTTAGCGACGCAACGTTGCTAAATTAGCGACGTGTATAGTTGTCGCTTTATGTCGCAAATTAGCGACGTACGTAGCGACGTTAATAGCGCCGTTACTATGACCTGGCAATACTGTCATGTCAGTAAGTTGCGACGTTTAGTGACTTTGTTTAGAGACATTTTTAGCGACATTTTTAGCGACGTTTTTAGCGACTTAATTAGCGACGTATTTAGCGACGTGTAGTCACGTCGCTAAACGTCGCTAAAAACGTAGGTAATGATACAGTAAAAAAATAAAAAAAAATGAATACTGAATTATTTTTAAACTATTCTTCCTGCAGTTTATTAATTCATATTCTATACAAATAGACCCGGAGCAACCCTCCGTTGAATTTACTGGGTCCGCCGACCCCCTTGGGTTGGACACTCAACACCAGTAAATTAGTAAGTAAAGGCGGAGCACCAGAGAACAACAGGATTATTGCAACCACTTCCGATTCCAGAGTAGAAGTGGGAGCACATCACTATGGACTTCGTAACGGGTTTTTCCAAGAGTCCAAGTGGGAGAGATGTAGTATGGGTAATAGTGGACCGACTCATCAAGTCAGCCAATTTCTTGCCTTTTAGAGTTGGCCAATCTACAGAAGCTTTGGCTGACTTATACATGAGGCAGATTATGAGATTGCACGGCATACCAGTCAGCATTGTATCAGACAGGAATTCGCGTTTCATATCGCACTTTTGGAAGAGCATGCAAGAGAGTCTTGGAACTCGTCTGAAGTTTAGTACATCTTATCACCCGCAGATAGATGGGAAGTCAGAGCGTACTATTCAGACATTGGAGGATATGTTGAGGGCTTGTATGTTAGACTTCGGAGGATCATAGGAGGACCACATACATCTTGTGGAGTTTTTTTACAATAATAGCTATCAAGCGAGTATTCAGATGGCTCCATTTGAAACATTGTATGGAAGAAAGTGTAGGTCTCATGTGTGTTGGAGTGACGTGGAAGAACGTCAGATTCTGGGACCAGAGTTGGTGGTCAACACCATTGAGACAGTAAAGAAGATACAAGGGCACTTGCGAGCAGCGCAAGACAGGCAGAAGCAGTGGGCAGACCTTCATCGTCGTCCCTTGGAGTTTAAAGAGGGCGATCATGTCTTCTTGAGGATATCACCTACCAGAGGCACCATTCGATTCGGAGGGCGCGGCAAGTTGAGTCTACGGTATATTGGACCATTTGACGTGCCAGAGAGAGTGGGAGAAGTAGCATATCGACTTGCGCTACCACCTTCACTTGAGGGAGTACATGACGTATTCTATGTGTCGCAGCTCAAGCGATATGTGGCAGACAGCAGTCATCTTCTCGACCATTCGGAGATCACCATTGGGCCGAGCTTGTCATACCAAGAGTAACCCGTGGAAATCCTTGATCGTCGAGAAAAAGTGTTGAGGAACCAGTCTATTCCCTTGGTTCTCGTGGCATGGAAGCATGGCGCGCCAGGAGAATCTACTTGGGAGTGCGAGTACGACATGCGCAAGCATTTTCCGAACCTATTCGCAGACCAAGGTATGAATTTACTTTGGTAATTTATATCATTACCATCTTTGACTTTCAACCGTGGCTTAGTTTTAATTTCGAGGACAAAATTTTTATAAGTTGGGTAGAATGTAAAACCCCTAATTCTAAAAATTGTATTTATCTTTTTATTTAATTATTAATTGAATTATAGTAATTATGATCTAATTAGAGAAAATAAAATTTATTTAATTTTTATTTTAGGTGTTGGTGCATTTAGAGGAATTTATGGAGCAATTATAAATTTTTCTTAATTTATTCCATGTAGGAGACCCTTTGGATAGCTGCGTAGATTTATTGTATGCACTATTATAGTTTCTAAAATATTTTATGTATATATATATATATATATATATATATATATATATATATATATATATATATATATATATATATAGTTTATTCTAAAAGGAATTAGAAAAGAAAAAGAAATAAGAAAAATAGAAATAAAAATAAATCCTTAATGGTTTAAACCCAAACCCACTACCCGTTAACACCCTAACCCGCCCGTTATAGTAATACATATCAGCAGCAGCAGCAGCAACAGGGTTTCCCGACCCCGCGTGACCCGCTGAGCCCAGCCCCATCCGCTTCTCTATATATATACTCTCTCGCAAAACCTAAAACCCTAACCCTAAATCTCTACCCCCATCTCGACCAAACGCGACCGCCGTCGCCAGCCCCGACGCCGTCCAGACCGCCGCAGACCGCACGGCCGACCGCAATCAACGTCGTACACGCGACTGAGTTAAACAGCAGTTTGAACAGCGACGTACCTGTGTTCAAGCCCTGTTTTCCGTCTCCTCGCTCAACCAAACTCAACCCCGTCTTCACCGGTATGTTCACGATCTATCCTCCTTCCATACCTGTATGTTAGTTGACCTCGAACAGCGAGTAAACCTAGGCAAAAACAGCGACCAAGTTGGAAAAAATGACAACTTTTGGGATCGCAGAAAACTACGGTAACTACCTATGTTCACGGACTCGTATCTTCCACCACAGAGATCCGAATTCGGTTTTTCTTTTTGGTATGCGAAGACCACCTAACCTAGTTTATTTTCTGTCAAATACAATAATTTATTAGTTACTGTGTGTAGAATTAAATCAGTTAGAAAACTCCAAAAATATACTTTTTTCATCTTCCAAAATTTGTGATACGGAGCGCGCTCCGCCAAACGGGACCGTCCCGTCGTGTATCAAGTATACCAAAAGGTGCGCACAATATACCCAGACGTGTGGACTTTCGCAAAAACTGATTTGGAAGCGTGTATGCGTCGGAATCAGCCCGTATCCGCGGAAATTCTCCGTGTCGCGACTGTTGTAAAACTCTGCGCCATTTAGTGCACGCTCGTTAGAATACGACGAAATTGGACTCGTGGTATCACGCTGGTCCTGTGATCCAATTTTTACGAAATTCTGAGACAGTTGACCCAGCCGCCTATTTGCGGGCCCCACGGTTGACTTTTTGGACAAATTTGTGTTCGGCTCACCGGAATCCAAAATTGGATATACCGTTGAGTTCGTACTGACATTTAAAATTTGTTTGACCTATAATTTGTGCCATTTAGAGACCTTTACCCCTGGCACATTTTTCGGTACAAAGTGGGCCACATGTGGACCCCGCTTTGATCCGAAATTACCGTTCTGTCCATGAATCCAAATTGGACGAAAGGGTAGTATTTTTCAGCTATCTCGCTGATTCCGAAAACGTTGGTGATATTTATTTCAGCACCCGGAGACGTTTATTTAGAGGCCTTAGCTTCTGATCCTGTGTACCTAACATCTGGAAGCTTACACTTTACAGATTACTTTCCAGGCAAGTATACCTTGCCATTGTACTGTATTTATATTCCATATGATGTATGCATATTTTATTTCTATTTATTTTAGTTCATATCTTTTAACTGTTATATAAATTGCGTATCCAAGGAAACTTGGGTGCAACGACGGTGTCGTCGTATTCTATTTTTATTTATGTATATGCATTGGACCTACTTTATGAGACCACCCCATTATCATGAGGCATCCTTATGTTTCATTGGCCATGACACTATTTTTACACGAGTGCGAGTCACATGTAGGATACGGACTTGCGTACTCGGCTGGCCACTGGTACGTATAGGTCGTGCGACAGATAGGGATAACTGCCGATAGAAACTTTGCATGCTAGTAGACCTGACAGTTATTTAGAGGTTTCATCATGTTATGGACATGACATGCTTAGAGCATGGGGTGGGGAGAACAACAAGTAAGGCATTTGGGCTCCTTTGCACTTTTTTCGTCTGTAACCCGGATGCTCCGCTGGAGATACGGGCGGTGATGACCCTATATATTATATATTATCAGGCTGCCTCTGCCGTTCAAAAGACGACATGCTTTGTAGGCCCCTGATTCTGCGAGATAGTCACGCCAATCCCATTTTTAGCCAGATAGCTCACTTGGTGGAAAGTTGTTCTTAAACTGCATTCACTTAGACGGTTAGGCGATCCCATTGGATGTTTACTTTTCATTATTTATTGGCATGCTTCTATATATCTTGTTACGTCCCTCTGAGGACCTGGTACCTTTCCAGATATAGATGAGCAGGAGTATCCATAGGAGTATGGACCTGGACCTGACGCTTCTTATCAGACTGAGGAGGTTTTACCTTCGGAGTATCTTTGATCCATTTCAGCTATTAGAGATTCTGTTGCTATTCTTTTAGAGTCATTTATTCTTATATTAGAGTTGATTCTCTTCTCTCTTTAGTAGTTTTGGTATAGTCGATTTGTAGTGGATTTGTTTTCATCCGACTATCATACTTTGATACTCATCTTTGATACTCAGTTATTTATTTCCATTTATCTATTTATTTATGCTGTGGATGAGATATAGATTGTGTGTGACTTGTTGACAGTATATTACCACTGGTGGATTGGATATTCATGTACATCGTACGTGTGTATATGGTTTCCATATATTGGAGTTCGTATACATACGACTGGCGTATTACGTATTCCTAATCCTACGTATTTTGGGACTGGGGCATGACAGACCTATACCATACCCTCCTGTAAGTAAGGACTTCAAGCCTCAGGGTACCTAGATCTCTCCCAGTGTCACGACCCGCACCCGAAAATTGGGCATGAGTCGTGGGTACGTCCAGCCTACGCCGCAGCATCGGCGGTAGAACGCTGTCTAGGTCAACTATCTAGATAATAATCTCACACAAAAATCGGGCATGACCTCTCCAAAAGGAGGGCAACCACGCAAACAATATATATAAATCTGCCAAGATCTCAACTCCAAACGGAGGAGCAAATATCAAATGATAATCACAATATACTCAATCACGAATCTAAGCACGATAAGATAACACAGAGATCTAACAACTATAAAGTCTAACCACCAACTACTACTACAACAACCACAACATCAATAATAATAATAATAATAATACAACAATACATCATCCAAAATAATATACAAACAAGGTCTCAATCCAAAACCGGAGACAAATCCGGTGCTAAAAGCTAATAAAAACAACAACAAGATCCTAGTGATCCCGGCTACCAACCCGGAAATCACCTCTAAACTAGAGGGTCCCTGTCTGCACCATCGACAGGCTCAGGTCCATAAAACGTCGGACACCAATCCTCCGGATACTCTAAAAAATATGTCCAGTCAGGACTGGAGCAAGTACATCTCTAACAGCAGTTCCATTTAAATGATAAAAACTATAAAACAGGTATAGCAAGTAGCAAGAAAAATGGAGCAAGTATGAACAAGAAAATATGTAAGTCACTGGTGCATAAAGGTAAAGATGCATGGATATCAGAGCAAGATAGTAATAACTACAAGATACAGAAAATCTAAGCTAAGATCAAGTCCGTGCACATGAACGTGTAGTGAGTCCAGCATGAAAAACATGTAGTGAGTCAAGTTCAGAAACATGTAAGTGAGACAAGTCAAGAAATGCATGAGAGTCCAGACTATAAAGAATGAACTCGGTGTCTTTGAAATACTTGTTTCAACATGTAAACGGCTAGGGGTAAGTACGGCTCACCGCGCACTGGGTGCACGGCTGCTATCATTCCAGATTAGACCAGAGGGAGTGATTCCTGATGATGCCAGATAGGAATGTTTACATGTCTACTCGAGTATTTCCCCGCCCCGACTAATACAAGTGGATCCAAGACCCGACACGCAAATCAAGATGAGTCCAGCCTGTACATGAATGATGCCTGTAGTGATGCCTGTAGGTGATGCCAGTAGTGATTCCAGAATAGAGGCCAGAAACATGAAATGTACGTGTCGCAAGTAAATGAATCCAGAAATACCAGTCAGTGTCCCGTGTGGTGCCAGAATAATCATATGATACTATACTAGAAGCTGAATCATAATAATCATCAGATAATGAAAACTATCAGAGAATGTACTCGCCTGACGTCCTGAGCAACTGGCGATCCGAACTGGTGTCGCAAGGACCTAATGCGAAAAGCAAGGTTAAACAGGGTTCTAATGAGTTAAACAGATATAAAATAACTAAAAATAGGTTTCTAGGGTCGTTCTAGGTCAAACGGGTCAAACCGGTAAAATCTGGGTCAAAAAGTCAACTCTGGGTCCAAAAAGTCAACTCTGGGTCAAAACTAGGTCAAAAGTTGACTTTGGCGGTCAACCGAGTCAACTACGGTCAAGTCTGGGTCAAACTAGGGTGCTCCTGAAATTCTAGGTCAAACCGAGGTCATTAAGCTAGAAAACTCACAAACTCGCCTCCTTGAGATACCGGGATACCCTCGGTATCCGATACCTCAACCTAGGCTACGCACCCCCGCCTAAACCCGCTAAAACCTATGCTAGCACACGTAATTATATATATATAAACATATAAAAATCATTCCAAGACAAATCCTAGGCTATTGCTCAAAAACCCCGCTCGAAAACCCAATACCTTAGTTATCTTAAGGTATTGAAATACCTTGGTATCTCAAGATATTGAGGTTTCGCTCTAAAACCCCCTCTAACTAGCTATCTAGCTATTGAATTACCTAGTTATTAATCTAGGCTAGGTAATATAGATATCTACCATATATATATATATCTAAGTAGGTATCTACCTATATACATATATATCCACACACATACCCATTAATACCCATTACCTTACTCATACACACATATATATATATTACCTTACCTTACCCAACTCATAAATATCTATGTATAACTATCTAGATATCTATAGATATGTATATAACTATATGTATATACATCTATATCCTAGATAGATATAACTATCTATCTACCTATCTATTATCTAGAAACCTAACTATCTATGTATCTATTCAACTATTTACCTTGTTATCTATCTATCTAATTTAACTATCTAACTAGTTATTTACCTATCTATCTATCTATTAGTCTATCTAGTTAACTATCTATCTATCTATCAACTTATCTATCTACTTACCTATTTATCTATCAACTAACTAATACCTATCTATTTAATCTATCAATCTAACTAACTATCTAGCTAGTTATATATCTATCTATTCTATTTATATAGAAACATCTATCTATCTATGAATCTAGCTAGCTATCTATCTAACAATCTATAATATCTATCAATCTTATTCACTATCTAATATCTATCTAGTTATTTATCTAACTATCTAGATATATATATACACCCTATCAATCTATCTCCCTACTACCTCACTGCTTGCTACTGCTACTGCTACTGCTCCTACATGTGCTGCTGCTCCTCTATGCTTGCTGATGCTGCTGCCCATGCTGCTGCCACTGCCTTTGCTGCTACTTGCACCTGCTTTTGCTGCTGCTGATTCTGCATAGCTGCTGTTGCTGCGCTGCTGCATCTTCATACTGCTGCTGCTGCTGCAGCACAGTGCAGCAAAGCTGCTGCTGCAGTCTGCTGGCTCCCCCCCCCCTATCTCACATACACACACACACACCCCTATATATATATACACATATATATATATATATACATACATATATATATATATACACACAACTCTATATATACATATATACACACTAACACACCTACTAACATATATATATACACACACATATTAACACATATTAACACATACACACTCATATACACAAACACATATCTATATATATATACACTAATATCTATGTATATATATATACACCTATACACACTCACACACTAACATATATACTAATATCTATATACCAACACACTCTAACATATATCTACACACACATATACACTCACATATCTATATATACATATATCTACACACATATATATATATATACATAAACACACATACAAATATATATAAATATATATATATATATATAGGACACTAACACTAACACAACACCACACACAACAACACACAACCCACACGCCCCACACACGCCCAACGACCCCGACACCGTCCAAACACCTAAAAATATATAAAATATAGCTCGAAAACTCTAGCACACACTCCCCGATACTAACCACACGCGCGCACAAAGCCCGAAACGAGGAAACCGAGTCGAAATGGCCCGTTCGGTCATTTCGACGAACACGTGGTGCGCGGCTCGGAAAACCTCCTGAAACGCACACCAAACGAACTCGGAATCGGCCCAAAATTTACCACGCATCCTCAACGATGTCTAAGATCCTAGAAAATGTGCTCCCGTGTCGATTCTAGGTCCGTGGCGGAAACGCACACCGCACTTGGAATCGGCGACGACGAAAACCCCCAAATTCGCCCGAAACGCCCGTTTCTCCGCGACACGTCTTCCCGTGTCCGAACGGAGACACGCACTCACCCCTCAAGACACCCGACAACGTCTACCTAGGTCCATCTAACCTAGGGCATCACCAAAATTGGGCCAAATTCGGATTTCACCCGAAATTGACACAAAACCTAGTGTTAAAGTCTCTAAACCCAACCAAACTAGTTCCAACTTCTCCCACGGGTAGCCTAAGGGTCTAGGAAGGTTCTAAAATATTAATTACACTATAAAAGAGTAATTACAAGGGGAAATTTAGGGTTTACCTCTTGGGAGTTGGAATCCCAAGCCAAAATCTCCAAAATCTCTCCAAATTCACCTCCTACAAGCTCCAAGCCTCAATCCAAGCTCCAACACCAAATCTAGTCTCTACCCACCTAGGTTAGGGAAAGATCTAGGGTTAGGGTTACATAAAGAAGAAGGAATGGAAGAAGAAGGAAAAAAAAGTGAACTTACTTGAAGTAGGAAGGAGAAAGGAAGAAGAAAAATGAGTGGAGAAGAAGAAGAAGTGAAGAAGAAGAGTGGGGGGAAGGGGAGCTGCTGTCCACACGGGTCTGGGAGTGAGGAGGGGGCCGGCCACAACACATATAAGGGTTCCACTAAGTCCAAATGACCAAAATGCCCTCCCGTAACTCGGTTTTGGGTTTCGGGGCTCCAAATGCACTCAAACTAGTTCCAAATCTCTCCAACTAACATCCTAAAAATAAAATAAATATTCTAAGCCCCAAAATAATTCTCACAAGGGTGTGGGCTGGGTCGGACATGGGTCCACTAGGGTCTGACATGGGTCCAGGCTAGCCAAATCCTAAAACAATCAAAATAAAAATAATAAAAAATTAAAGCAATCACTAATTAAATATAAATATAATTAATTATAAATAATGCACAATTAACTAAATTAAAAATAAAAAAAATACCCGGCTCTGGAAATGGGGTGGTGACACCCAGGCGAGAACGATTCCCAGTATCCCAGGAATCACTCGAGAGATAAACCTTGTGCACAATTTATCCTGACCAAATGCATGAATGCAAGTTCATATCAGATAAATATGCTATCATGCAACTGATGAACAATGAACAAGAAAAGTCTATCTCTTTCTCTCATTTTCAAGATCAAGTCAAGAGGTTTTCAGCAATATTACTCGACATGCAGCATACGAGGGGCAGGCAAGCATTCATGATATAACTAGTAAGGCTAGAACGCTTCTATTGAAGCATGCAATAGTGTTTATTTTTAGCTTATCTTGTTAGTGAGGCAACAATTATAAGTGAACTAGAGATTCTTTATTAAGACGTACAGACTAAAGGATTCATCGAAGGACCTAAGCCACTCATCGATTGAATCGAACGAGAGGATGGGGAAGCCTTATGCAACGGTCACTCATTGGTTATGCATCCTGAAATTGCAACAATACTTGGTTAGCATCATTCGATCTCTTTCCCTTACGATTCAAAATGAATGCGCAAGCGAGAAAAGCGAATCATGAAAACCAAGTCATCGAAAGCAAGACAAAACACAAAGCAACACAAAACCAAGTAGCAAAACAATCAACGAAAACTCTTGGACTTATTTCAATAGAAGTCGTTCCATCAATTTGAAGGGTTCATTGCATTTCGTCCGTGTTGATTTGGCGGTAAGGTTTCCCCGAGACTCGATTCTCAACCGAGTCAAAGTAACAAGTGTTCCATAAGTATCCGCTAGGAACAGGGCATTACACTTTCGTGGAGTTGCGTCGTGGAAGCAATGCGATTACTTGCGGTTTCGCTGTGAAAGCTCTGCATACTTCTGCGATTATGTGGTTATTAGCAATTTCTTTTTTTTATTGAGAAAATTTGAGGTGCACCCCACTTTATTTACCATAATTTAAGATGCACCCCACCATGTACAAAATTCTCCACTTTTGACGAAAACCGTCCAGCACTCACGGTCAACCCCTTTAACCGAACTTTTTTGACGAAAATACCCTTCTCCTGCTCCTCCACTCCTCTCTTTCCTCTCTTCTTTCTCTCCTCTGTACTACTTCCCACACTTCCAAGAACCCCCACCACCGCTATTAAGCTTCCTCTTCCTCCTCTCCTCCATAGCCTCCTCCTCCTCCTTCTCTATAGCCTCCACCTCCAAAATTCCTCCAAAGCCTCCTCTTCCTTCTCCATAGCCTCCTTCTACGCCCTCTTCCTCCTCCTCCATAGCTCCTCCAAAGCCTCATCCTCCTTCTCCTACGCCTCCTCCTCCTCTTCTCCATAGCCTCCTCCTCTTCCTGTCCTCCGTAGGGGGAGGGGGACTGCTCGCACGGGAGTTGGGGGCTGCTTGTGCGGGGGCAGGAGGCTGCTCGCTCGGATTGGTCGGATGGGAGAAAGAAAACAAATGTGATATTTTTGTCAGAAAAATATGGTCAAATGAGTTGACCGTCAGTCGGCGACGGTTTCCGTCAAAAGTGGAAGATTTTGTACATTATAATAATCGGATGTGGTGCACATTGAATTATGATAAATAAATCGGGGTGCAACTCAAATTTTTTATTTTTATTCCAGTCTTTATTCAAAACTTACGGTTTATAAGGACTTTCAACATTATATTAAGACATAATTAATTCATTTTGTTACTCTATTTAGTATAGGCACAAAAGTTCCAATTAGATCTACTTAAGAGCCTGCGAAAGAGTGAAAAGTCAAATGTAATGGCAGTTGGACGCTACTCACTTTCCACGTTCCCGTCGGTCTTGAGGTGGAAAGTCAAAACTACCCAATCTGCTGTTAAAGACCAAACAGCCATCACCCTTCTCCTCAAATCATAGTCCCAGCAGAAGCACGACGAGGACACTTGGACGGTATATATTACTCGATAAAACAAACGGCTGTTGTAGCACTTGCATATGATCTTTGGCGTTAGGAGGAACAAGCAATTGAAAGGCGGCGGGAAACGACTGGTACAAGTCAACTTGACTTCTTCTCCCCGTAGTTTGTGATGGAGACTTAAAAGCAGTGATGAAAGAAATGGAAAGGGAGACTTAAGAGAGAGAGAGAGAGAGAGTTGGAGATGGGGAATTGGTTGTCTCCTCCTTCTGTGAAGCCTATGGTTCCCTCCCAAAGACCTTGCAGTCCAGGTATATATGTCTTTCTGTTTTCTAGTAGGTTCAGTGTTTTCAGTTCCGACATTACTTTGATACGATAATGATACAAACATTCTAAAATATCATACAAACACTAAAATATACTTACAATAGTACAAATGGAAGCTCAAACTTTGTAAAGATCAAGATACGATTTCAAAAAATCTAAGTTTTCTTGTTTTCCTCAACTCCTAATTCATCAAAAAATAGTATATTATTAGTACACTCCAATGTTTTTTTGAGTATATACTGCATGAAGGTCTGATTAATTTAAGTTTGATCTTGACAAAACTGAACGTAGACAAGTACTCCCGAACAATATCACAGTAAATCTAAAAAGAAGTTTGAGCCTCACAACCGTTTCGTGAGGGTTGAAAATCTATTCTGTAACCTCTTCACTGTACGCAGGACTGCACGCAAGTTCAAAGACTTGTAGCACCACCCCCACCACCACCTTGGAGCGGTCTCCCGAGGCCAGTGGTGCAAGGAACGGCGAGGCGTTCCGCAAGGGTACTCATATTATCGACAAGCCAAATCTTCGAGTGTACAGTCTTACCGAGTTGAAGAGAGCAACGGCAAATTTTAGTCCCCAGCAGCTTGTTGGGGAAGGAGAATTTGGGATGGCATTCAAAGGATGGGTCGACGGGGTGACTCTCAAGCCGGCATTGTGCGGATGCGGGGTGCCGGTTGCGGTGAAACGATATCAGCTCGAAAACATGCAAGGGCTGGAGGAGTGGAAGGTGATATTACGAAGCCTGCTCTCTAGTTCTTGATTTTATTTATTTTATTTTGGTCATAAATATAATTGTTGAATTCCATTTGTTAATAGTTCATCAAATTGCACATGGGTTCCATTGATAATTCAATGAATTCTTAGTTCCATTCTTTTCTCTTTCAATTCTGTGAGAAAGTTACTCTGTGAACATTAATTATTTTGAAGCCATCAGTAATACCTAAGCACTTACTTTACCTGAAATACATGACCACCAACTTCAATGTGCTTATGATTGATTGCAAAGAAAATGAGGGGAAAGGGAAGAAAACAAAAAGCTAAGGTATTTGCTTTTTTTGAAAGTCCCAGTAGAAAATTTAACCTTAGAACATTTTTTTGGGAAAATTATTAAAGACAAGACGGAGCAAGCATTACATGGATATTCTGTAACTTATTCTAGTTTTATCTTCAAAATAAATTAATAGGAGAACTCGATCTAATTACTATTTCAAATTGAGCTCTGAAGACTTAATATATATATATATGATAGTATTGTGATTTGTATATACCTGCTTCTACATAGGAACTTGTCTTCACGTTTATTTATTTTTCAATTTATTTTAGAGAGAATTAAGGTTTCGCCTATTATTAGTCCTATGGTTTTTTTTTTTCCAACCTAAATGATTATTACAAGCATGCATCTAGCATTTTCCAGGGTTTGGTTTTAGGAGTAACTCACCATCAGTTCTTTTGCAACATTACAGTTCTTGGTAGTAAAAGTTGAACAAATTTAATAAGAACGTACATAGTTGAACCAAGTAACTTAAGCTATATTCAGAAGAATGAGGGGAGACGACTGAAAATTTGTATAAGCTGACTGCTCATTATGATGGTTATATATTAACAATGCTTGCATTCAATTAATTTGCTGGAATTAAGTCTGATACTGATTGAGTACTCTTTGTTACTGTTCTTTGAGGTTTCAGTCAGAAGTTAAAATTTTAGGCAATCTCTCTCATCCAAATGTTGTCAAGCTCATGGGATATTGCCGGACCGACAGTCAGCTTCTCCTCATCTACGAGTTCATGGCATTGGGAAACCTTGAGAGCCACCTATTTGCAAGTGAGTAATTTTAGGTGTGGCATGCAAAAAATTTGCGGACACAAACACTGAATATTCATCAAATTAACACTCAAAATCCGAAATAAAATTGCCCAGAATAATATGAATGTTGCTGCTGCAGAAGGGTCATCTCGGCCGTTGCCATGGAGGCTAAGGCTGAAGATAGCGATAGGAGCAGCGCGAGGCCTTGTGGCTCTACATACATTGGAGAAACAAGTCATTCATCGCAACATCAAAACATCTAACATCCTTCTCGACTCGGTATATATATGATGATCACTTTGAGTAGCGCTTTAAATCGATCCCACGTTAATTTTATTGCTTGTAAATAACATCGATCTTGGTCTGACATTGCTGCAGGGCTACAATGCAAAGATCTCCGACTTTGGCCTGGCGAGGAACGGGCCAACTGACGCCTCGCACGTCTCGACAGGAATCAAGGGCACCTTCGCCTATGCTGCTCCGGAGTATGTAGCTACTGGTAATTTGTACTAATAAGAGCCCTACCCACCACTTGATATAGATTTCTTTGAAATTGGGTTAATAAATAGTACAACAAATTTTGATTGTATAATTTAGGATATTTACAACATAAAATATTTACAAATTTTGCAAATAATGGAATGGGACGTCATTCCAAATGTCGCGCAGTGCGACGTCACTGATAATGGCATCATGTACTAAATTAGAGTGGGGTGTTATTGACAATGACGCCATATATTAAATATTCTAGTGGGACGCCATTGTCAAATTGTAAGACTGATTTTTTTTATTTTTATTTTTTGAAATTTAAACGAAATTTTCTACACAATATAAATATACATGTATGTTTTTGTAACATCAAGATACATAGGATTTTTGTATTTACTCATAAAGTAATAACATCAATATGGAGGGCGTGAGTTCAAATCATCCCATACTCCCTTTTTTTAACCTTTATGTAAGTTTTTGTGACATCAAGATATATTCTGTAACACCCCGTTCCGTTCTAGCGGACTGCTGACTCAATCGGCAAAAGTGCAACTGTCCCGACCCGCTTTGCCTCAAATAAGAAGGGATACTCTACGCCGATGATTGGCTAGAGGACATCGAGAGGAACTTGCGTTTGGCGCAGCTTCCAGAGGCGCTCAAGATCGAGGCCGCTGGCAGCCAGATGTTCGACATTGCCTTGACGTGGTTTCGCACGGAGCCGAGACTCTTGCGGAGGGGACTCACTTGGGAGGATTTTAGGGAGCTCTTCAAGGAGAAATTCTTTCCTGACGTTGCCCTAGGAGCCTTGGAAAGTCAGTTCCATGACTTAGTCCAGGGGAGCTCGTCCGTCGATGAGTATGCCGCGGAGTTTTGCCGTCTGAGCCGTTTCGCGCCGTCGATGATTAGAGATCCGGGGGACAGGGCCCGGAAGTTCAGAAAGGGGCTGGCAAGGGAGATCAAGTCTCGCACGTCGGGACGTCGCACTGCTACTTTTGAGGGCATATTGATGGATGCCCAGATAGCCGAGGATGACTTGGACCTCAGGCCCAAGAGGGGACGCGATGTTTCCGGAGGAGCACACAGTAGTGCGGGACCAGGCAAGCGTCCACATTTTTAGCAGCAGCAGAGGCCCTTTCAACAGCAGCATCAGGCACCGGCCCGAGGGCAGGTTCATCAACAACAGCAGAGGCAGACTCAGCCCGCCATCCAGTGTGCGTACTGCGGGAAGACCGGACATACCAGAGAGAACTGCAGGAAGAGGTTGGGCTCATGTTTGTACTGCGGATCGACGACACACCAGCTGAAGGATTGCCCTACCATTCGTCCAGGTCAGGGTGGAGCAGCCGCCCAGAGAGGACCAGGCAGGGTACCTACCGTACCAGGAGGCCAACAACAGAGGGGACCACTTCCACCGCAAAATCAGAGGTTTGCCCAGCATCAGCAGCAGAGAGGTGCACCCCAGGGGCGAGCGTATGCCATGGCAGTCGAGGAGATCGAGCCAGCAGGAGACTTGATCACAGGTTCGGTTCTTCTCGATTGTATTCCCGCATTTACCTTATTCGATTCTGGCACTTCCCATAGTTTTGTGTCTGTATCATATGCACTTCGACATCACTTAGACACAGAACCATTAGCTAGGACTTGCAAGATCATGACTGGTGGAGGTATTATCCTAGTCCGTGATCACTGCAAGGACCGGAGAGTGTCAGTAGGAGGCCGAGACTTGAGCGTGAGTTTACTCGTCATGCCACTTCCGGGGTACGATATTGTGCTCGGAATGGACTGGTTGAGTAGACATCGTGCTACTATAGATTGTTATAGAGGCAGAGTATTGTTTAGACCACCAGGAGAGCCGGAGTTTGAGGTCGTCAGAGGAGCAGCGGAACAGAGAGGGAGCACATTTTGCGGAGCCAGGACGGAAGAAGAGGAGTTGCCACATCCTCTAATAGCAGAGTTCCTGGATGTATTTCCAGAAGAGTTGCCAGGCTTGCCGCCAGACAGAGATGTTGAATTCTCTATAGACTTGGTTCCAGGAGCGGAGCCCATTTCACAACATGTCTATAGAGTCAACAACAGCGAGCTGGCGGAACTGAAGAAGCAAGTTGAGGAGCTGCAGGACAAAGGCTTCATCAAATCCAGTTCATCACCATGGGGAGCTCCGGTATTGTTTGTACCGAAGAAGGACGGCACGGTGCGCATGTGCAATGATTATAGAGCTTTGAACAATATCACTATCAAGAACAAGTACCCGCTGCCGAGGATAGATGATCTTTTCGATCAGTTGAGCGGGGCGAGGGTGTTTTCAAAGATTGATTTGAGGTCAGGCTATCACCAGGTGAAGGTGAAGAAAGAAGACACGCCGAAGACAGCTTTTCGGACCAGATACGGCCAGTTTGAGTTCATGGTGATGCCATTTGGTTTAACCAATGCACCGGCAGTATTCATGAACTTGATGAACAAGGTGTTCCACCAGTACCTTGACAAGTTCGTGGTGGTGTTCATCGACGATATTCTTGTGTATTCCAAGACCCCGGAGGAGCACGAAGAGCATCTGAGATTGGTCTTAGAGACTCTCAGGAGGGAGAAGCTATACGGGAAACTCTCTAAGTGTGAATTCTTCCTTGACAAGGTCAAATTTCTTGGGCATGTGGTATCGGGTGACGGAATCTCGGTAAACCCAAAGAAGATCGAGGCAGTAGAGTCGTGGGCTACCCCCAGTTCAGTAGCTGAGATCAGGAGTTTTCTCGGGCTAGCAGGATACTACAGGAGGTTTGTACAAGACTTCTCCAAGATTGCAGCGCCAATGACCAGACTGACTAGGAAGGATGTGGATTTTGTGTGGACGGAGGAGTGCTAGGCTGCATTCGATGAGCTGAAAAAGAGGTTGACGACAGCTCCAATTTTGACGTTGCCATCAGGGACAGGTGGTTTTACCATCTACAGTGATGCTTTAGGGAAGGGTCTGGGATGTGTTCTTCAACAGCACGGGAAGGTAATTGCCTATGCTTCCAGGCAGTTATGCCCTCATGAAAAGAATTATCCCACCCACGATTTAGAGTTGGCAGCAGTTATCTTCGCCCTAAAGCTGTGGAAACATTACCTGTACGGAGAGCGGGTGGAAATCTTCACAGACCACAAGAGCTTGAAGTACGTATTCATACAGAAGGAGCTGAACATGAGGCAGAGGAGGTGGTTAGAGTTAATGAAGGACTTTGATATCTCATTGCAGTACCATCCAGGGAAGGCCAACGTAGTCGCCGATGCCTTGAGTAGGTATCCGATGGCTATGTACTTGACGACTGATAGACATTTGTTGGCTGATCTGGAAAGCTTGGAGATTGAAGTGTTAGTTCCCGGTACTGAGATCCAAATGTGGGGATTGCAGATACAGTCCGAGCTGATGGACAGGATCAGAGCTGCGCAGTACGATGATGAGACTCTGAGGAGTATCAGGGCACGAGTTCAGATGGGATTGTCAGACGACTTCACTATCACCGATGACGGTTCTCTACGGCACGGCACGAGGATATGTGTGCCTAGCGGGGAGCTACGCGAGGAGGTTCTACAGGAGGCACACCGCTCTCAGTACTCGGTGCATCCCGGTGCCAACAAAATGTATCGAGACTTGAGGGAGCACGTATGGTGGTATGGAATGAAGCGCGAGGTAGCACGCTTCGTATCTCGGTGTCTAGTGTGCCAGCAGGTAAAGGCAGACCGGCAGAGGCCAGGTGGTTTGCTTCAACCTTTACCGATTCCAGAATGAAAATGGGAGCACGTGACCATGGACTTCGTTTCAGGGCTTCCACGTTCTCCAGGAGGAAAAGACGCGATTTGGGTCATCGTGGACCGGTTGACCAAATCAGCCCATTTCTTACCTTTCAAGGTGGGCACGTCGACAGAGAAGCTAGCAGAGATGTACGTGCGACAGATTGTTAGGCTTCATGGAGTTCCTGTGAGCATCGTCTCAGATCGGGATAGTCGTTTCACTTCCCACTTCTGGAGGAGTCTGCAGGCTAGCTTGGGCACTCAGCTCAAGTTCAGTACCGCATATCACCCCCAGACAGACGGGCAGTCTGAAAGGACTATTCAGACTCTCGAGGATATGCTACGCACTTGCGTTCTAGATTTCGGAGGTTCTTGGGAGGATCATCTGCACCTGGTAGAGTTTGCTTACAACAACAGCTACCAGGCCAGCATCGAGATGTCACCTTTTGAGGCTCTTTATGGACGGAGGTGTCGTACACCGCTATCGTGGGACGACGTTGGAGAGAGAGCCTTGCTAGGACCAGAAATGGTCGTGGATGCAGCAGAAAAGGTGAAACTCATCAGAGACAGACTGCGAGTGGCGCAGGACAGACAGCGGCATTGGGCCGACAGCCACCGTAGACCCCTTGAGTTTCAGGTAAAGATTGTTGTTTTTCTGGTTGTGTTTGTTTGTTTGTTTAGATTGCATGTTGAGACTGTTTTGTTTTAGGTTGGCGATCTAGTATTTCTACGGATTTCTCCGATGCGTGGAACGATTCGTTTTGGTAGAAGCGGGAAGCTTAGCCCACGCTACATCGGACCCTTCGGTATTCTGGCGAGGGTAGGTGCAGTGGCGTATAGACTAGACTTGCCGCCTGCGTTGGAGGGAGTGCATAATGTGTTCCACGTGTCGCAGCTGAGACGGTACGTGGCCGACCCTAGTCACGTACTTGATCACTCGGAGATTGAGGTTGGTCCGACGCTCAGCTACCCTGAGCAGCCCGTAGAGATCTTGGACCGCAGAGAAAAGGTATTGCGGAACCAAACCATCCCCTTGGTTCATGTTGCTTGGAGACATCACTCTCCAGGGGAGTCGACCTGGGAGAGAGAAGACGAAATGCGCGAGCAATACCCGTATCTCTTCTAGACTTGAGGTATATTCCTTTCTGATTTCATTCTTGTTGTAGTTCAGTCCAATTTCGAGGACGAAATTTCTTTTAGGAGGGTAGACTTGTCACTACCACTTTTCCATATAGGGGGCAATTGTGTAATTTAGCTATTTCAAATAATTATGTATTTAATTAATTGCTGAGTTTTGTAACTAATTATATTATTATTAGTGATATTTGATTTTAGGTCAAACCCTAGAACTCATTAGGACAGGCCCTAGTGAGTCAACCCTAATTTGTAAACCCTATTCTAGCATAACCCTAGAATTTTAAATTTAAGATGGGACCTCAAAACCCTAGACTGACTTAACCTGAGTCTATTAGGTTCTACATGAGAGGGCCAGGGGGGTTTAACCTAAAAACTAGGCATAGAAACCCTAAACCTAGGTTTAATATAAAAGGAAGCTTCTCACAAAGCTATTCTTCACGTAGAGAGAAAGGAAACCCTAGCCTCCACAAGAGAAACCATCTCCCCACTCCAAAAATTCGAAACCCTAACCCTAGGTTCCATTTTCTTCTCCTCCAAAGCGAGGAAAGCAAGGAACGTGGGTCAGGAAGCCTTGGGGAAGAAGATCCTCGTTGAAGAAACCATCCCTGCAGGTAAAACCCTAGTTTTATCCCTTTAATTTCTGTTTTCAGATGGTAATGGCCATTAGGAACCCACCCTTGATGTGTAATCCGAATCTTAGGGTTTTGGATTAGGTTTTGATGAATTTCGTTTGGTTTTCCCCAATTAACAGGAACCCTAACCCTAGGTATTGTAGGAAGACTGATTTCATCTCACAGGGAGTGGGTTGAACCCGAGTTTTAGGGTTTTTGGTTAGAGGGATTCATGGGTTTTAGGTAATTGTTTTTCTGCACTGCACGTGTATGATGAAATGCCAGATATGGATGAACACCTATCTAACCTACTCTATTTCATCGAATTTGATGTATGATGTTGATTTATATATATATGCATAGGAGTAGATGTGTTATTTTGATTTCCTGTGCAGTCGAGTGTTTGTGGGCTGTGGTGTGCATCGATGGGGAGAATTCTGTGGTTCTGTGTGGGTTGGGAGAAGTGTTGTGTTCAGTCGGGTATGTACAGACTTGTGGATTGGGTTTTATTGTGTACTCGGGTTGAAGGGAGAGGGATTGTATCAGTAGGGTGTAGGTGTGCAGGGTGCAGATTTCAGTATATGTGTGAGAAATAGGTAGTGTGTATAAGTGTGTCTGTGCATATGTATATGTGTGTGTCAGTTTATGATACCTACCAAATTTCTGTGTATTGTGAATACTGTGAACATGTGTATATGTGGCAGTGTGTAGAGTGTTTTGTCTCAGAATCCAGTATGTGCAGTGTGCCTGTGTATGAGGCCCATGTGTGTGTGTGTCTCAGTGCAGGCCAGTGTCAGTGCAGCCCTATGTGAGAATGCCTGAGGGTGTATCCTAGTATTTGTGTGTGAGCAGGGTATGGGTTTCAGAGTTGCTGTGTACACTAGGGAGTTCAGGGATGTATCAGTGAGCCTGAGTATAGGACTGTGCCTCAGTGAACCTGTGAGTGAACTGAGAATATGAGAACTATTGTGTAGGTGTTAATAGGTAGGAATTATGGGTTAGATGCTGTGTTCTTGCATCAGTGCTTCAGGTATTGGGAGATTAAGTATCAGTGAGTGTGTATGTGAGGTATTAGAGCAGGGGGTATGTATCAGTAACTTTGGGTATATGTGTGTAGGATTTTTATGTATTAGTGTGTAAGTATGGGTAAAAACTGAATGTACCAATGAGCAAGGATCAACTTATCTGGTTGATTTCAGACTGTGAAACTGGGCAACTGTGTAGGTAAGTGTCTGTGTGCACATGTGTGTGTGTGTGTACTGTGTCAGTTGTGTAGTGTATTAGTGTTGAGTCTTGTGTTCAGTATTTATAGCAGTGTATACTGTGTTGCCTTAAGGTTTAGTGTGTGTCAACCTATGTATCAGTGTCAGAGTATCTCAGTGCCTAGAGTGAATATCATTTAGTATGAGGACTGTGAGGTATTAAATTCCTGTGTCCAGTAGCAGCATGTCTGAATGTGAGGGTGCATTAGTGTTAGGGTGTAGGTGCCAGTGAGTGAGCTATGTGGCAGGAAATGTGGAGTGAGTTAAACTAGAACCTATGTGAATTGGCTGTGTGCAGTGAACAGGGGATGTATCTATGTGTGAACTGTGAGCAGAAATTCATTGTGCAGTCAAGTATCAGTTAAGGAGTTGGGGGTTTTAATTGATGTTTATGTCATATGCATATGTACATGTGAGGGAGTTATGATGTGTGGGATTTGGGAAATTCCAGGTTTCAGTGTGTGCCAATGTGGAACTAGTGTGAGTATCAGTTAGATAAGGGTTGTGTGCAGTATATTATTGTGGCTGTGTGTGTGTGCAGGATTTCATTTCCAGAATGCAGAGTTTAGAGTATTAGTGAGGAACCTGTGTTTCAGTGGGTGTCTGAGTGCAAGGGGATTTTGTGCAGGGTTTTAGTATCTGTAAATTTCAGAGGGAAGTGTGGTGCAGTAGGTGGTTGTACACAGTCAGTTCAAAACTGAACTGTAGTTACAACTATATGGGGTTTTAGCTAAGTAAATGTTTAGGTATTATGAGCATCTAGTTAAAGTATGCTATATATTTAAGGTATTAACGTTGTACTAATTAAAATGAGTTTTATATATATATATATCTAGTATCTAGTATCTAGTATCTAGTATTAGTAGTAATAAGCTAGTATCACTTAGAAACTTAGGTAAATACCTAGAATAGCTAGTGTTAGCTAGTAAGTGGCAGATTTAGACCAATTGACTTAGTTGGACCTAGTATTGACCAGCAAACCTTAGACATGACCTAGAAACCTCGTTTTTGAATTGTTAAGCATGTTATTCTTTTAATTCATTAATTAACATTAAAATTCCATAAATAGGTCATTGTGATCCCACTTTGGACATCGATCCTCACACCTTGCTCAGGACCACAGGCGAGTACATTCTCTGACAGTTTTCATGGTTGATTACTTCTATAAATTGTAGTGTATTACATACTTGATTCCGACACTATGGATACACGGGTTAGCACCCTAGATCCCCATCATGAGGAGTCGTGATTGGAATCCATCGTGCTAGCTGGGGGATGGGGAACTATTAGTAGATTATGTGATCATATCCACACTTACCATGCATCATAGCTCACCCCACTTCTCACGTCGGGTGCGGCCTGACCATCATCATGCCTCATAGCTGTTATATATGATTAGCCTGACCATTATCATGCATCATAGCTAACCATATGGTTAGCCTGACCTTCAAGAATCATAGCTAATCATATATAACCAGCCTGATCCAGTCCCAAGCCGATCACATAATAAACTAATATTTCAACCACTTAGTTAGATGTTTTATCTTTATTCAGATTACTTGTTCTAGCATTCACTGTTTATTGTTCATTGCTAGATGCTTTATTGTCTATTGCATTTTCTCCTGTACTTCTCAGTTTCAGCATTTATTTTCATCTTGTATCTCTTACACTGTTTATAGATTTTGTCAATTTAATGAAACTGCTGTTAGTGCTTGTGCTTCGCTCCAATCCTGACTGGATAACAACATTTTCAGAGGACCTGGAGGACTTTTGCCCCACTCATTACGGCCCAGGAATAGAGGGAGATTTCACTCCAGAAATCCCAGAGGAGGTGCCTATCCTAGAGGAGAACTTGCCTGCCCATGCTTAGATTATTTTTCTGCATTTATTGTTTTAGACTGAGACTGAGACTGAGATGTATTTATTTTATTTGTGACTTTGTGAGGTCATTCAGACCCAGGTTTTGAGTTGGACTTCTTGTGGTTGGTTTAAATAGAACTCTTTTCAATTCCCATCGTGTCATTATGTTTATAGGTGTGATTGAGTATATTATAGAACTGTGGTTATTTTATCATTGTCCTCCGTACGGAGTTGAGACTATTGACAGGATATACTATGTTTGTGAACTAGACAACGTTATACCGCCGATGCTGCGGCGTAGGCTGGACGTACCCACGACTCATGCCCAAATTCCGGGTGCGGGTCGTGACACCTGGCAAACACTACTGAATCACTGAATACTGCCTCAACAAGTTCTGTATATATACTGCCTCAAACTCGTTCCATACCGGACTTGTTCAATATATACACATACTGCATCGAACTTGTTCCTGTACCAGACCGTGATCCTAACCTGCATGTCGCGGACAACTCGGAAACGAGGCATAGTTCCACGGGCGGTCACCGGGGCACTGGGATCGTTCCGATCCGGATGGAACTGCACGATAGTCTACTGCATCTGGACAGGATGGTCTGCAACCACCACTGCATCTTTGTTGCTTTCCATCCTTGTTCAAGACTATAACGAACTGCACGATAGTCTACTGCATCTGGACAGGATGGCCTGCAACCACCACTACATCTTTGTTGCTTCCCATCCTTGTTCAAGACTATAACTGGTCCTTTATGGCTATGCCAGCGACTAACGTTCATATAGATAAGTCATCCTCGCTTAGCGGCTATCCCCGTGCGAGTTATTGCATCGCATCAAGAAACAACTGAACACCTGAACGATCATGTTAAAACGACCCTAATGTTTGCATATGCTATGCCTCCTGAATGTTATACTTGCCCGTGCCTGAATTAACAATGTTTGCCTCAATGTTTGCCTTGAACAGGGAAGGAGATGGTAAGTTGGTAAGTCTCGTCGTGTTTCCTCAAACATCGCACGGCGCACTGCCCGACACGTTAGGCTATTTAATGTTTGCATGAAACTGATCCTAAGGCAACTAGAAAGATAACTTAATAGTTGTGCACGGAACCTGTATTACGTGTTTGGATTTGTCGAGCGGACGAGTAGCTTCCCCACCAGTGCATTCAATGTACTGATAATCCACCAGTTTGTGTGCAGGGTGCGGAGAACCTCGTTCGGTGCGGATGCCTCCAACGTGCGTGCTTAGGCGTGGAGATCACTCCGAAGCAACGGTGCGTCCGGAACAGAAGCACATATACAAGACATAATATTGTGAACATCGCCTGAACATCGCCTCTACAATCATTCCACAATTGTAGCCACTTGGCACGCTTTTACTGTTTCAGAGAGAGAGGCTTGAGTGACTTGTAATCTCGGCTATACGCCGCCTGTAACACATGTTTATATCAATAAAAGAGCTTGCTTTACTTCAACTTGTGTTTCAATGCTTCCGCTATATTGTCGACTCAGTGAACCTGTTACCGAATCGCTATGCGTTCATGACTCCGCTGCACTCGGACAATCTGTGCGACTCTGTGGCTTAGAACTCTTGCCGCCAGCCAATGAACCATGGCTTTGCACGGGCGTGGATCACACTCGTGCGGCATCACGCCCGGATGGGTTAAGCGATCGTTCCGCGGGAGCGCTGGCGAGGGTGATTCCCGCCTAGCGGAAACGGCCGATTGCCTGCGGGAGATCGGGGCGTGACATATTCCATCTATACATATTTTTTTTTATTTTTATGTATATTTTTGTAACATCAAGATATATGGTTGGCTAGTCCTACATCAGGATATGGAGGTTGATGTTATTATTTCACCAGCTAACCAAAAATTCATATGTATATATATATACACGGGACGTCATTAATAAAGACGTCGACCTATAAAAATATTTAGTACGAAACACTATTGTCAATGGCGTCCCATACTTTGATCTGTTGGTCGCCGCCATTTCCGTTATTTGAAAATTTTGCAAATATTTGTCATTTATAGAAATAGCCTAAATTATATGCTGCAATGTGAAATATGCTGTTAATAGTATTCCATGGCTTTGGAGCTGGAGCTTATTCATATGAAACTGAACGGGCAACATTTCCTATTATCATGTACGGCCATGACCAGGTCATCTATATCCGAAGAGCGATGTATATGGATTCGGAGTGGTGCTGCTCGAGATGATGTCGGGTCAACGAGCCTACGACGCAAGCCGAACCCGGGGGGAGCAGTACCTGGTAGAATGGGCAAAGCCGTTCTTAGCGGACCATACGAGGATATCCCGAGTTATCGACCCTAGGCTCGACGGGCAGTACCCGTCGAAAGGAGCCCTGCATTTGGGGCAGCTGGCGTTAATGTGCCTTGATCACGATAGGAAGAGCCGGCCGCCGATGGAGAGAGTCCTGCAGACTCTAGAGCAGATAGAGGCAATGAGCACGTCGAAGGGGAGGGACGTCGTCGGTAGCCCCGTGCACAACATTCTGCACGCCGGCATTCCCCACTGCTTGCCGCTTCCCCCGTGTACGACGTCCAGTGCCGGGAGAAGCTACTAGGATGATGTTCCACTCTCCACACATATTTTTTTCTTTTCTTTTCTTTTCTTTTCTTTTCTTTTCTTTTCTTCTATATATATATATATATATATATATATATATATATATATATATATATATATATATATATATAAACTATGGTTATATGTATCCGTCGTCGGTACTGTAAGAAGAGATGAGTATTTGATTCTTGGAATGAATAATTTGTATTATGTTCAGTCTCAACTTGGCCTTTAAATAGCCATTTACAACTCTAACAGAATGCATAAAAGTGGCACCCTCTAACCATATTCTAACTAACAAATCAAAACAAATTAACGGCATAGAACAAATAACAAAATTCCTAAAGACTAGGGATTTATTGAAATCCAAATAACAACCGCTTCAACCTCCTCAACATGATTAACTCTAACAAATCACCCCATAAGCCTGGTGCATGAGATTCACCTCTATGATGCCGAGCTACTGTCTCATCTCAATGAACTTGACTCGCCCGAGCGCCTTGGTAAGAATGTCTGCGAGCTGCTCTTCAGTGTTGATGTACTCGACCTCAACCTTCCCTCTCTCGACACACTCCCGAATGAAATACCTTGTATCAATATGTTTGCTTCGGTCATGGAAGACAGAATTCTTGCTTAGGGAGATGGCGGACTTGTTGTCTACCTTGAGCATGATGCTGCCGGCCTCCTTGTTCTTTAAGTCACCAAGGCGTTTTGCAAGCCAAATGCCTTGGCATGCCGCCGTTGTCGCGACAATGTACTCGACTTCGCAGGATGACAATGCCACGACCTTTTGCTTCTGAGATTGCCAGCTAATGAGGCTACGACCGAGGAAAAATAACACGTCAGTGGTGCTCTTGCGGTTGTCGATGTCATCTGCCATGTCACTGTCGCTGTAGCCGATCAGCCATGGTTCCTCCACCTTCTTTGTGTAGAGACAACCAAAGTGACGTGTGTTGGTGACGTAGCGAAGGATGCGCTTGACGGCAGCAAGGTGTTCGGTGGTCGGGTTCTCCATGAACCGACTCTAGCCTAGCGTGTACGAGATGTCTGGGCGCGTGTGCACCAAGTACCAGAGGCTCCCGACGATGCTCCTGTAGGATGTGGCGTCAGTCGAAGGGGCTGAGCTCACCTTGCTTAGCTTGAACCTAGGTTCCATAGGAACGTGACACGGGTTATAATCCACCATTCCACTCTTCTCCAAGATTTTGAGCGAATATGCCCTCTGACTGAGGGTGATAAAGCCATCGGACTGCTGCACCTTGATGCCGAGGTAGAAAGTGAGCAATCCCAAGTCACTCATTTTGAACAAGACCTTCATCTCCTCCTTGAACTTGGCAATATCTTGTGGGTCCGTTTCGGTGATGATAAGATCGTCAACGTACATACCCACAAGTAGGCGAGCTGGCCCTTTGTCGCATGTATACACATCATGATCCTGTGCACTCCGGTGGAAACCAAGTGACAGTAGGCAACTATCAAGCTTTGTGTTCCAAGCCCTCGGTGCTTGTCGCAGCCCGTACAGTGCCTTGTCAAGTTTCAGCACTTTGTGCTCCTGTCCTTCGATAACAAAGCCGGGAGATTGGGCGATGTCACGACCCGCACCCGGAAAATCGGGCATGAGTCGTGGGTACGTCCAGCCTACGCCGCAGCATCGGCGGTAGAACGCTGTCTAGGTCAACTAACTAAATAATAATCTCACACAAAAATCGGCCATGACCTCTCCAAAAGGAGGGCAACCACACAAACAATATATAAACCTATCAAGATCTCAACTCCAAACGGAGGAGCAATATCAAATGATAATCTCAAGTACTCAATCACGAATCTAAGCACGATAAGATAACAAAGAAGACTAACAGCTATAAAGTCTAACCAACAACAACTACTACAACAACCACAACATCCATAATAATAATACATCATCCAAATCATCCAAAATAATATACAATACAAGGTCTCAATCCAAAACCGGAGACAAATCCGGTGCTAAAGCTAATAAAACAACAACAAGGTCCTAGTGATCCCGGCTACCAACCCGGAAATCACTCCTAAACTAGAGGGTCCCTGTCTGCACCATCGACAGGCTCAGGTCCATAAAATGTCGGACACCACTCCTCCGGATACTCTGAAAAATATGTCCAGTCAGGACTGGAGCAAGTACATCTCTAACAGCAGTTCCATTTAAATGATAAAAACTATAAAACAGTTATAGCAAGTAGCAAGAAGAATGAAATAAAGTATGAAACAAGAAATATACATATGTCACTGGTGCATAAGGTAAAGATGCATGGATATCAGAGCAAAATAGTAATAACTGCAAGATACAGGAAATCTAAGCTAAGAGTAAGTTTGTGCACATGAACGTGTAGTGAGTCTAGCATGAAAAATATGTAGTGAGTCAAGTCCAGAAACATGTAAGTGAGACAAGTCAAGAAATGCATGAGAGTCCAGACTATAAAGAATGAACTCGGTGTCTTTGAAATACTTGTTTCGACATGTAAACGGCTAGGGGTAAGTACGGCTCACCGCGCACTGGGTGCGCGGCTGCTATCATTCCAGATTAGACCAGAGGGAGTGATTCCTGATGATGCCAGATAGGAATGTTTACATGTCTACTCGAGTATTTTCTCGCCCCGACTAATACAAGTGGATCCAAGACCCGACACGCAAATCAAGATGAGTCCAGCCTGAACATGAATGATGCCTGTAGTGATGCCTGTAGTGATGCCAGTAGTGATTCCAGAATAGAGGCCAGAAACATGAAATGTACGTGTCGCAAGTAAATGAATCCAGAAATACCAGTCAGTGTCTCGTGTTGTGCCAGAATAATCAGATGATACTATACTAGAAGCTGAATCATAATAATCATCAGATAATGAAAACTATCAGAGAATGTACTCGCCTGACGTCCTGAGCAACTGGCGATCCGAACCGGTGTCGCAAGGACCTAATACGAAAAACAAGGTTAAACAGATATAAAATAACTAAAAATAGGTTTCTAGGGTCGTTCTAGGTCAAACGGGTCAAACCGGTAAAATCTGGGTCAAAAAGTCAACTCTGGGTCCAAAAAGTCAACTCTAGGTCAAAACTAGGTCAAAAGTTGACTTTGGCGGTCAACCGAGTCAACTACGGTCAAGTCTGGATCAAACTAGGGTGCTCCTGAAATTCTAGGTCAAACCGAGGTCATTAAGCTAGAAAACTCACAAACTCGTCTCCTTGAGATACCGGGATACCCTCGGTATCCGATACCTCAACCTAGGCCACGCACCCCGCCTATACCCTCTAAAACCTATGCTAGCACGCGTAAATATATACACATAAGCATATAAAAATCACTCCAATATTATTTCTAGGCTATCGCTCAAAAACCCCGCCCGAAACCCAATACCTTGGTTATCTTAAGGTATTGAGATACCTCGGTATCTCAAGGTATTGAGATACCGCTCTAAACTCAACCCGACTACCCCTCTAGCTAACTAACTATGCATAAACATATATATCTAGCTATAATCTAGGCTAAAATACATATATCTAATACATATAGGCATATACCTATATATCTACGTATATATCTCACAACACACATATACCTTATCTTACCTTACCTTACCCTCAAATATATATATCTATACCTAGATATCTAACTATCTATCTAATATTTACCTATCTAGTTATCTATCTAACTATCTAACTAGCTATTTCTTATCTATTTATATCTAGGCATCTATCTATCTATTACCTATCTATTTATATGTCTATCTATCAATTTACCTATCTATTATATATCTAACTATCTATTAATCTATCTAAGTATCTATTAAACTATCTATCTAACTATCTAATATCTATCTATCCATCTAACATATCTAGGTAATTACCTATCTATCTACTTAAATAACTATCTAGCTATCTATCAATCTATTCTATCTATCTAAACATATACCTATTTATCTATATATGCATCTATCTAACTAATTATCTATTTATCTATCTAACTAACTATCTATCTAACAAATCTATAGATACATATCTATCTATCTAATATATCTATTCATCTAACTATGTATCTATATATCTATCAATCTACCTATCCATCCATATGGCAATCTATCTATACCTATATATATATATATATATATATATATATACACATATATATAAACAAACACAACACAACGCACACCACGCCCACAACGCCCACCAACGCACGCCCAACGACCCCGACACGCCCAAACACCTAAAAATATATAAAATATAACTCGAGAACTCTAGCACACACTCTCCGATACTAATCCAACGCGCGCACAAGCCCGAAACGAGGAACCCAAATCGAAATGGCCATTCGGTCATTTCGACGAACACGTGGTGCGCGGCTCGGAAAACCTCCTGAAACGCACACCAAACGAACTCGAAATCGGCCCAAAATTTACCCACGCGCTCTACACGATGTCTAGATCCTAGAAAATGCGCTCCCGCATCGATTCTAGGTCCGTGGCGGAAACGCGCACGCACTTAGAATCGGCGACGACGAAAAGTCCTAATTTTGCCCGAAACGTCCGTTTCTCCGCGACGCGGCTTCCCGTGTCCGAACGGAGACACGCACTCACCCTCAAGACACCCAACAACATCTACCTAGGTCCGTCTAACCTAGGGCATCACCCAAAATTGGACCAAATTCGGATTCCACCCGAATTCGACACAAAACCTAATGTCAAAGTCTCTAAACTCAACCAAACTAGTTCCAACTTCCTCCTACGGGTAGGCTTAGGGTCTAGGAAGATTCTACAACACTAATTATACTACACAAAAATAATTAGGAAGGGGAAAGTTAGGTTTTACCTCTTGGGAGTTGGAATCCCAAGGCCAAAGTCTCACAACCCCTAGAAATCACCTCCCTCAAGCTCCAAGCCACCAAATCTAGCTCCCACACTAGATCTAAGCTTCTCACACCTAGGTTAGGGAAAATGCAAGGTTAGGGTTAGCTTAAGGAAGAAGGAATGGAAGAAGGAAGGAAGAAAAGTGAAGAAAACTCACCTTGGAGAAGGAAGGAAGAAGAAAGAAGAAGTGGAGGAGAAGAAATGAAGAAGAAGAAGTGAAGAATGAACAAAAGGGGAGAGGGCTGCTGCTCCTTGCTGTGAACGGGTAGGAATGGGGGCTGAATGGGTCGGCCAACACATAAAATAGGTCTCCAAAGTCTCCAAATGCCCAAAATGCCCCTATATGACTTGGTTTCGGGTTCCGGGTTCCAAAAGCACTCAAACTAGTTCCAAATCTCTCCAACTAACCTCCTAAAAATAAAATAATAAATCTAAGCCCCAAAATAATTCTCACAAGGGTGTGGGCTGGGTCGGACATGGGTCCACTAGGGTCTGACATGGGTCCAGGCTAGCCAAAATCCTAAAACATACAATAAAAATAATAAAAAATAATACAATCACTAATTAAATATAAATACAATTAATTATAAATAATACACAATTAACCCAAATTAAAATAAAAAAAATACCCGGCTCTGGAAATGGGGTGGTGACAAGCCTATCCTCCTTAGAAAATTTCGTCCTCGAAATTTAAAGTCAATCACACTCTCTCTAGGTCAAACCCCCAACAATCACAGTCAAGAATTTCTACCTAAACAACATACAAGATCAGGGTCCTACTGGTCGTGTTATCACAGTCTTAATCAGGGTCACTACACTATCTACCACAGCACAAAGAAAAGTCTAACAGGTACTAATGAAGCACACCACAAGGAATAGAAAATGACAGGAAGAAGAAACAAGAGACAGACCTGCTAACCCGACATCCGTAGCATCGGCCTCCTCGACCGTCAACGCATAAGCCCTGCCCTGCTGGGGTGTATCCCTCTGCTGGTGCGGGGCATGATGCTGTACCACAGATGGCCTAGCTCCAACTCTCTGATCCTGTGCTCCACCCAATGGAGGTACAGTGGGGCAATCTCGCATCTGGTGAGCAGCGGATCCACAAAACAAATACACCTTCAGCCTCCTCCTACAAACATCCCAAGTGTGTCCTGCCTTCCTGCAGTAGGCACAAGTGGGCACCCTCTGATCCTGATCCTGCTGTGCTGTCTTCTGCACATAGGGACGCTTAGCTGATCCCGCACTACCACTCGCACTGCCTGAATCATCCCTGCCTCTCTTGGACTTGAGCTCCAAGTCATCCTCTGCTCTCTGAGCATCTCCTACTATCTGCTCAAAAGTCGCCTCGCGGTCGCTCCTGGTCAAAGACTTGACCGCCATAACCAAGCCCTTGCGAAACTTCCTCGCCTTAGCTACCTCACTCAAGCCATCCACAAATCTGCCCAGACGGCAGAACTCCGCTGCGTACTCGTCCACCGTCATGCTCCCTTGGACAAGTGCCTCAAACTGGCTCTCCAAAGCACTGAGCGCCACATCTGGAAAAAACTTCTCCTTAAAAAGCCTCTTGAAAGCCTCCCAAGTAAGCCCTGGCGCCGCAATCCTCGTATCTGTGCGATACAATGTCAAGGCAAGGTCTAACATCTGACTGCCCGCTGCCTCTATCTGCATGCTGTCTGGAATCTGCGCCAGCCTGAAGATGCCCTCGATCTGCTCTATCCAGTCATTCGCGTACAGGATCCCTTCTGTACCACGGAACTCCTTGGGCCGCATCCTCTGAAAGTCGATAATACTGCCCGGCCTCGGATGCTGAATCTGATCTGCCTGTGGCTGAACCTGTGCCACCCTATCCACTGCCATCATGGCCACCTGGTGGGCGTTCTCAATGCCCAGCCTCATCACATCCACCTGACGGTGCTGCGCGTCCATCATCTCCCTGAAGAACGCAAACAACTGCGCGGCATCTACTGGAGCAGGAAGCGGTGGAGGAACCACCGGAACGACTGGGGTAGTCCTCGGATCGACAGGTGAAGGAGGATCCCCGAGAGAAGCAGATGCTCCCTCAACCGCAGGAGTGGTGAGTGGAGCGGTAGCAGCTGCCTGAATACGAGCTGGACGAGAGGTAGCAGACCTCTCAGTGGCAACTGCTGGAACGGTACGATGGGATCGTGTCTTCGGAGGCATCCCGAACACAGATCAAAAGATGTCAATACGGCGCAAGATACGATATCATCAAAGAAGGACAGTAATATTTCAAAAGAAACAATTTCAGAATAATTAGATTGGAATTGTTCCTAGTCGTGATTGAGTACACTCTCATCCTAAATCCTAGATCCTATAGCAGGCTCGCAGCAATACAACTAAGTTGTTGTACCACCACGATATCGCACTAATTGCTCGCAGCAGTGTCGGCTCATCGTCGTCGACTTGGGTCAGATTTGCACGCTCATCGCGCTTCGGCTTGCGGAAGTCCTTCATCCAGTGGCCGTAGATGCCATAATTATGGCACTTAACCTTCTTGTCACGCGTGCCACCGCAATCGTTCACTACTAGAATAAGCAGTATTAGCGACGTATTTTAGCGACTCCTAGTTAAAACGTCGCTAAATTAGCGACTCCGTAAAATCGTCGCTAAATGGCGATATTTAGCGACGTTTAGCGACTTTTATTAAGATTTTAAAAGAATAGTCGCTATAAGTTCAATTAAGGTCGCTAAACGTCGCTAATATATCTGATTTAGCAACGTTTAGCGTCGTAATTAGCGACGTATCTATCAAAAATATTTAGCAACGTATTTAGCGACGTCTTTGGCGTCGCTAATTTTTATTTTAGTGACGTTTTTATTTGACGTCGCTAAATTTTGGTTAATTAGGGCTCAGTTTTCTTTTCTCCATCTGTCGAAAATTTTGAAACGTTTCGATTTCTCCCGCCCCCCCTCTCCGGCGACCGTGTCTCCACGGCTGCGGCTACTCCGGCATCCCCCTCCTCCTCCTCGAGCTCTAGGTAATCTCTCTCTCTCTCTCTCTCTCTCTCTCTCTCTCTCTCTCTCTCATATGACACTGACACAAGACACACTTGACAGACACGACACAAGCACACAGACATTACATACGCACACAGACACTGACAGACACACACGACACACACACACAGACGCAGACACACACACACGACACACATACATGACACACACAGACGCAGACACACACACGACACACACACACGACACACACACACGACACACACATACAGACGCAAACACACACACACAGACGCAGATTAGGGATAGGGTTAGGGTTAGGTTTAGGGTTAGGGTTAGGGTTAGGTTTTTTGACCTGGGGTTAGGGTTAGGGTTAGTGTTAGGGTTAGGTTTAGAGTTTTTGAGCAGGGGTTAGGTTTAGGGTGTCACATTAAAGTTTTTAATGATATTATTAATTGGATTTCCTCTGATTCTAGTCTCCTAGCTCACTGACACAACACATATGGGACCTTGGTGTGTGTAGGTGTATAAGACCTAGGCATCAATTGTTAGTTGTGGTATGAGTTTAGGTATTTGCATTTGGGGATGTGAGAGTGTCGGGTTCCTCAGTCAGTGCACACTGTGAGCAGTAGTGAGGTGTCTGGACTGTGGTATCAGTTTCTACTGTGTCTTCACGATGGGGGACTTGAGTGCAGCAATAGTAGGAGAGATCTATACTGCTACATGATAGAAGTAGTATAGGTATGGAGTTAGGAGTACATGTATCAGTGTATCAGTCGTGTGCTTGTGTGTATGCTATGTGTATATGAGCTTGTTGTGTGCATTAGGTATGTGAGGTGTGTGTGTGTGTGTGTGTGTGTGTGTGTGTGTGTGTGTGTGTGTGTGTGTGTAGAGTTTTACTGATACAGTGAACTGTGTATCACTGTGTTGGAGTATCGGTTTCCTCAATGAGAGCAGCAGTGCAGGGAATTTATGTCACTATGGTGTGCACAGTGTGCCTCAACCACTGTGTCTCAGTGTATCAGTCGAGCCACTGGTTTTGTGTGTGTGTCTTAGATACTTATGTGTGTTGATATATGTATATATAGACTGATTTATATTATAGGAGTACTAGTGTGTGTAGGTGATTGTGTTTGAGGGTATGTGTGGTGTGCACAGGTAATGCATGCATTGATATCAACACTTCTGAGTTTCCTCTACGCAACGTTCCGTAAGGTATGGCTGTCAGGGTGGTCGCAACATGGTCGAAACGCTACGTGACGATCGTTTATTGGGAGAGAGGTGGAGGTGAAAGGTTTACAAGAAGATTGTAAGCATTTGATAGTAAACTTAGCATTATTGATATATATATAAAAGAAGTAGTGGGAGAATAAAAAAGGGAGAGAAAAGAAAAAGAAAGAACGGTACATACGAGGATTAAAGTATCGATACTTTGGGAGTCATGCAGCATTCAGGAACAATGACTCGAGTCCAGCTAAGTAATTTGACCTCAAACATCAAGTAACTTGATTCCATTCTTTATTTCGTTTTGTCCGACAATATTGGGAGGCATAGCATAGTGCACTTGGAATGAGAATAACATTTCCAAATTTTCTTTAATCTTTGCAATTTCTTTTGTGTATCATTATTCACGTTCATAAAATGCCCTCATATACTACTATTTACTTTAATCTTTATCATCCAAATCTCATAATTCAATTTCAATTTCAATTACAATCATATAATTTAATATTGGATCATATTTTCAAACTAGTTCATTAAATCGGTCATTTTATTTTGTGACACGTAGGATATAAATAAGATATTATGGTATCATTATTATACTGCAACAAACAGCTAATTCTTTGTGAGTCATATAATTCTTCCGTTCTGGTCCAATAGCTAATTCTTTGCTAATTCTTTGTTTTCATCTATCTTACCAGATGGCACCAAAGAGAGCGACACCTCCTACTATTAAGGAGGAAGTGATGCCTCCTACTGTTAAGGAGGAAGAGATACCACCTGCGGGGAGTTCCAGTCACCCAGCACCTATCGCGGCTGTATCTCAGATGGGGAGTTCCAGTCACCCAGCACCCATAGCGGAGCTTGATAACATAAACGCTGTTTATGCGCAGTATTTGAGGGACTGGTATCTGCCCCGTTTTGGAAATCCTCGAGATTGATACTATGATGTTTCATATACTTATATATTATGCATTTTGTGTTACTGTGATACTCTGATACTTATATATTATGTATTTTGTGATGCTGTTTATGCCCATTTTGTGTGACTGTGATACTGTGATACTTTTATGACCGTGATACTTTTATTGTCTGTCTATAATATTTGTGTGTATTAATTGTATAACTGTGATACTTTTATTCATATTAAATATTTTTAATCCGGTGTTGAGTGTTCCACCGAAGGGGTCGGCGAACCCATAGAATTCAACGGAGGGTTGCTCCGGGTCTATTTTTAATTAAAAATTTATAAATTGCAGGAATAATAGTTTGGAACAATTCAGTTTTTTTTTTTGTAAATTTAGCGACGTATTTAGCGACGTTTAGCGATGTCTAGCGACATTTTTATAAGTCGCTACTTAGCGATGTGTCATTAGCCGTCGCTAACGACGTCGCTAAACGTCGCTAAATATGTCGCTGTACGTCGCAAATTGCTGACATGGCAGTACTGCCAGGTCATTAAAGACGTCGCTGTTACATCGCTATATAAGTCGCTAATGAGCGACGTTTAGCGAATTTAATAAACGTCGCTATTTCGTGACGCGGCGTCGCTAAACGTCGCTACATTTAGCGACTCAATAAAGTCGCTAAAAAACGTCGGTATAGCGACGTTTAGCGACGTTTTTCCGTTCAGCGACTTGGTTTCTTCCGACTGCGTTAAAACATCGCTAATTACGTCGCTAAACGTGTTTAGCGATGTTTTTTTGTCATTTGGCGATGTATTTGGGCGTCGCTAATTTGACTTTTTTTGGTAGTAGTTGCCGTAGTTCGTATTGCCGCGGCCACGACCTCTTCGCTTGGCTTGCCTCGCCCGCGACCACAACTTTTGCCACCGTCGGAGTAGGCCTTGCCTTTCTTCCTCTACTTCGTGCTAGCAAGCCACTCCTCTTTGGAGAGGAGAAGACGGCTACTTATGTCGTCGGAGTTGCTGCCAAGATCGTACCGCTCCTCGACAGCTAGAAGACGACCGGTAAGCTCTTCAATTGACAGCATCTTGAGATCTACTAAAGTCTCAATGGTGATGGCGACTTGCGTGTACTTGGATGGAATGACTCGAAGAAATTTTTTAACTACCTTCTCGTCGTCCATTTTATCACCGAGTAGTTGCAGGTCGCTGACGAGTGTAACACCCCATTCCGTTCTAGCGGACTGCCGACTCAAACGGCAAAAGTGCAACTGTCCCGACCCGCTTTGCCTCAAACGAGAAGCAAAGGATATCCAGACTTGTCCCTACAGGAATTCAGCTTAGGCTTTCAGAGGCTCGCTTGACGTATCGCTCTACCGAGGCAAATCATCGCTAAGGTGGGTGGCTACGGTGAACTTGTCTTTGCTTAGCCATCACACATAAAATCTGGAATATTCATGCTAGTCTCTAGGTGAATCACCCCTGCATGCTAATAAGAATCCAACGCACCTAGCTAAGGGAATAATCCCAACTTGTGTTTGTTTGTGCTAGAACATGAAAATTGAAATACTGCTTATATATATATTCAAACCCTCGCATGCCAAGTCCCTTACGATTTCAACTCTCGGCTTACCTTCGGGTCCGAGCAAAAGTGTCTGCTTATGTTCCTTAGAAACGCATGCTTGCCTGCTTACGAATGTTTAACATTACTGTATTGTGCATGCATTCTTGTTAGCCAGGAGACTATCAAATAGTCCTTCTGTGCGATTGAACCTGTAAGTATCCGGGACCGTTAGGTCACCAAGGCATCCCCGAACCAGGGGCATGCATCAAGGCAAGTGAATACTATATTATACTGTGATCACATCAAATTTCCATTGAACGAGAATCCTGTACAAGCTCGTTCATAGCGTAAATTCATGACTGTACTCGTGTTATTGACTGTATTGTGAAAGATGTGATATTAGAAAGACCTTGACCTGCATGTCGCAGACAACTCGAAAATGAGGCATAGTTCCACGGACGGTCACCGGGGCACTGGGGCCGATCCGATCCGGATGGAACTCCATTGTTCAGCTTACTGTACTGGACGAGATGGTGTGTAGCGCCCACTGTTCTTTCGCTCATACCATCCTCTCTACGACTGAACTCTACTGTATAGTCTACTGTACTAAACGAGATGGCTTGTAGCACCCACTGTACTTTCGCTGCAAACCATACTCGTTTAAGACTAGTGTCCTTTATGGCTATGCCAGCGACTCATTGTTCATGTAGCTAAGTCATCCTTGCTTAGCGGCTATCCGCGTGCGAGTTATTGCATCGCATCAAATGAATAACTGAACACCTGAACGATCTTGAAATAACATTGCTCGTGTTTGCATATGATATGCCTCCTGAATGTTTATACATGTCCGTGCTTGAATTAATAATGTCTGCCCTGGACAGGGAAGGTAAAATGGTAAGTCTCGTCGTGTTTTCTCTCATGTCGCACGGCGCACTGCCATACGAGTTAGGCTATTCAATATATGCATAAAACTGATTCTAAGGCAACTAGAAAGACAACTTAATAGTTGTGCATGGAACCTATATTATGTGTTTGGATTTGTTGAGCAGGCGAGTAGCCTCCCCACTAGTGCATTCAAAGTACTGATAATCCACCATATGCAGGGTACGGGAGAACCTCGTTCGATGCGGATGCCTCCTTCGTGCGTGCTTAGGCGTGGAGATCACTCCGAAGCAACGGCGCATCCGGAACTGAAGCACATATACAAGACATAATATTGGAACATCGCCTGAACTTGCTTGAACATCACCTGTACAATCATTCCACAATTGTAGCTATTTGGCACGCTTTTACTATTTCAGAGAGAGAGGCTTGAGCGAATTGTAATCTCGGCTATACGCCGCCTGTAACACATATTTATATCAATAAAGAGTTGCTTTACTTCAAACTTGTGTTTCAATGCTTCCGCTATATTTGTCAACTCAGTGAACTTGTTACCGATCGCCTATGCGTTCATGACTCCGCTGCACTCGGACAATCTGTGCGACTCTGTGGCTTAGAACTCTTACCGCTAGTTAATGGACCACGGCCTTGCACGGGCTGGCTCACGCTCGTGCGGCATCACGCCCGGATGGGTCAAAGCGATCGTTCCACGGGAGCGCTGGTGCGGTGATTCTCGCCTAGCGGGAACGGCAGATTTGCCTGCGGGAGATCGGGGCATGACATGATGGTATCAGAGCCTGGCTTCTACGCCTTTGGACTTTATTTCGAATATCTCTGTTTCGAAAGCTCGTTCGTGGGTTATGTGCACGCTCTCTCTCAATGCCTTGATGGGATGTTCCAACAATAAGTCTAAATACTTTTAAAATGCGTTTTGAATGATATGATTGCTTGTATGATATTGTGGTGCGAGTGGCCTTTGTGCCAACCTGTGTGAACCCTTGAGAGTATCGCTAGTAGCTTGTCCGATTTCACTAACTCAAAGTTTGGTTGAATGCATCTATTCGAGGGACGCCTTGAACTTGTGCACCATCCAAGACTTAAAAAAGGTGAAACTCGAGTGCTAAGACTTTGCTATCACTAAGCTGGTTGACGTGCTCACGCTAGAAGTGCACTTCGAAAGTGTGCACGATCCAGACTAAGCGATATGCCGATCTCGACGCTTGTGCAAGTGAATATCCAAATAAGCAAGTACAACGACTTGTTTAGGATTGCCTCAACACTAGACACTACTAGAATAAGTGGGATTAGCGACGTTTTTTAGCGACTCCATGTAAAAATGTCGCTAGACGTCGCTAATTGGCGACATTTAGCGACGTTTAGCGACTTTTATTCAGTTTTTAAAAGATTAGTCGCTATAAGTCTAATTTAGGTCGCTAAATGTCGCTAATATATTTTATTTAGCGACGTTTAGCGACGTTTTTAGCGACGTATATATTTTGGACATTTAGCGACGTCATTAGCGACGTCTTAAACGTCGCTAAATTAGCGACGTCATTATTGGCGTCGCTAAAACGTCGCTAAATTCTAAATTAGTGACGTAAATTAGCGACATCATTATTGGCGTCGCTAAATCGTCGCTAAATTCTAAATTAGCGACGTCATTATTGGCGTCGCTAAAACGTCGTAATTTTTTTTACTTAGGGCTGATTCCCCCCATTTCCTTCGATCTCTTCCTCTCCCTCTCCCAAAATTCAAATCCGCTCTCGATCTCTCCCGCTCCCGCTCCGGCTCCTCCTTCCTCCCTCCGGTGACCCCCCTCGGCCGCATCCTCTCCCTCCTCGCCCTCTGGTGCTCCCTCTACCTCTTCCGCCCCTCCGACCCCCCGCTCGTCCTCCTCGGCCGACAGTTCTCCGACCGCGAGACCCTCGCCGGCCTCGTCCTCGTCTCCATTCTCGTCGTCTTCCTCACCTCCGTCGCCTCGCTGCTCGTCTCCACCGCGACGGTCGCGGCCGGGATCGTATGGGTGCACGGCGCGTTCCGGGTGCCCGAGGATCTGTTCCTAGACGAGCAGGAACCGGCGGGGCCCGGCGCCGGTCTGCTCTCGTTCCTCGGCGGCGGAGCTGGCGCTGGATCGGCGGCGGTGCGGGTGTGAACATATGAGCGGAAAAACCTGAATGAGGAACTCAGGTTGTTGTTCACTTTACCATTCTCTTCATCAAACTCTTTATGTTATGTTGTATGCTATTACAAGTTCACATTGTTAGAGGAAACATTTGGTGATTTATTTTGCTCATGTTGTCTTATTTAGTATCAACACTTGATCCTTGATGATACTTAAATTGGAAAAAAAAAGGATTGATCTTAGTAGTTTAACTTGTATGCATGCTTTGATGGTATCTCATCCAACTGTTGTTGTTGCTGATGAAAGATAAACATAGTTATTCGATTTTGGAAGCGAACTACTTGGATGGGTCATTTTGTGGATCTCGTGGAAAACTAGCTATACTTGGTATATAAGTTTGCATTTATAACCAATCTACTGCTTCATGTTGTATGCACACTATTTGGTTTCTCGATCTACTGCTATCTGGTATATAATGGCTACTGATCTGCTATGAGAAACTTTTGTAGCTATTATTATCATTGTTATTATCATCATCATCATCATCATCATCATCATCTTGTTTAACGTCAAAACTTGATTCATGATAATTTTAAATTGGAAATCTCCATCTTGTTACTTTGAACTGTATTCATGATTAATCAAGAAATGTAGTATAAGGAATTACTTAGACGGGTCACATTGAGAACTAGCTTTACATAGTAATATGTAAAATAGTGTATAAATTAGATTCAGCTATGCTACACAGACATGAATATGACAATAGATTTTGGTGTGTAAGTATATTTTGGAGTGTCTCTGTCTTGTCCAATGTGCCTGACACGGCACAATATGAAAAAGGCTCGCTATTTTGGAGTCTTCGTGCTTCCTAAACCACAATAGATATATTTATATAATAAACTGTTGGGCATTTTTGTCCTTATTTTGCTGTTAAAGGATGAGGGTTTGAAGTTTGGCTTCTCAGTATACTTAGAACTGATCTATGTGGAAGTCAAAGTGGAAATTAACTCTTGAATCAAGCAAAGGTATACCTTATGATTTCGTAGAGTCAAAAACAGTGTATGAAGTCCGTGTACACACTCCAGACAATATCACAAAGAACCATTAAGGTATTAGGAACCATCCAGATGATGACATGATGAACATCAATTCTAAATATTATCATTGGCATTGATTTTATACTGTTTTTCCCACCCTGAAGAGACTAAAGCCTTGTAATCTTCAAGTGTGGCATTGCATTTTTTTTATTAACTTGGAAAAAAAAACTAATTTGATCTCGTACTGGAGACCAATTCTTATATAACACAACTTGTAGTGAGCACACTTCCAATGCAAAAAAAAAACGACGTGGCCCACACAAAACTAGGAGTGTTGATTGCTGAACTAGTCAAACAATTAAAACCACAAAAGAGTTAGAAAGTAATAACATATTCATTCCACATTCCACATTCCACATTTTACTTAGGGCTGGTTCCCCCCATGGTTGAACTTGGCTTTTGTGAGATGGCTTTCTTGACTGTTTAGGCTCATCTTCTAATGTTCTCATAACGGAAATCTTAAATATGTGAAATAACTATTTAGACATCAATATTGAAGCCTTTATCTCGAAATTCTTGAGTTCATGGAGATCTGAAAAGTTTATATTCTTGCTGTCTACCTAAAGAACTAATCATGTTTCTAGGATCGGAACTGAGAGTGAGAATATAAGAGACATTTAGTGCTCAAATAGTTATTGATGTTAATAAAATTAGTCATCCTATATTTGGAAACAATTTAGTATATTTTTTTATTTTTTCTGTAAAATTAGCGACATTTTTAGCGACGTTTAGTGACGTTTATACACGTCGCTAAATACGTCGCTAATTAGCGACGTTAATAAACGTCGCTAAATACGTCGCTAAAAATGTCGCTAAATACGTCGTTGTACGTCGCAAATTGCTGACATGGCAGTACTGCCAGGTCATTAAAGACGTCGCTGTCACGTCGCTATATAAGTCGCTAATTAGCGACGTTTAGCGACGTTTGTTTACGTCGCTAATTAGTGACTCTGCGTCGCTAAACGTCGCTAATTTAGCGACACATTTAAGTCGCTAAAAAACGTCGGTATAGCAACGTTTAGCGACGTTTTTCCTTTCAGCGACGTGCCAATTTTTGACTTCTGTAAAACGTCGCTAATTACGTCGCTAAACATGATTAGCGACATTTTTTTGTCATTTAGCGACGTTTTTTGACGTCGCTAATTTGACATTTTCTGGTAGTGAGATTAATGCTTGTCCTCAGTAAGTCTCGAGGACGAGACTTTTTCTGAGTTGGGTAGGATGTAACACCCCGTTCCGTTCTAGAGGACTGCCGACTCAAACGGCAAAAGTGCAACTGTCCCGAACCGCTTTGCCTCAAATGAGAAGCAAAGGATATCCAGACTTGTCCCTATAGGAATTCAGCTTAGGCTTTCAGATGCTCGCTTGACGTATCGCTCTACCGAGGCGAATCATCGCTAAGGTGGGTGGCTACGGTGAACTTGTCTTTGCTTAACCAGCACACATAAAATCTGGAATATTCATGCTAGTCGCTAGGTGAATCACCCCTGCATGCTAATAAGAATCCAACGCACCTAGCTAAGGAAATAATCCCAACTTGTGTTTGCTTGTGCTAGAACATAGAAATTGAAATACTGCTTATATATATGTTCAGACCCTCGCATGCCAAGCCCCTTACGGTTTCAACTCTCGGCTTACCTTCGGGTCCGAGCAAACGTGTCTGCTTATGTTCCTTAGAAACGCATGCTTGCCTGCTTACGAATGTTTAACGTTACTGTATTGTGCATGCATTCTTTATTAGCCAGGAGACTATCAAATAGTCCTTCTGTGCGATTGAACCTGCAAGTATCCGGGACCGTTAGGTCACCAAGGCATCCCCGAACCAGGGGCATGCATCAAGGCAAGTGAATACTGTACTGTACTATGATCACATCAAATTTCCCTTGAACGAGAATCCTATACAAGCTCGTTCATAGCAGAAATTCATGACTGTACTCGTGTTACTGACTGTATTGTGAAAGATGTGATATTGGAAAGACCTTGACCTGCATGTCGCGGACAACTCAGAAACGAGGCATAGTTCCACGGACGGTCATCGGGGCACTGGGGCCGATCCGATCCGGATGGAACTCCATTATTCAGCCTACTGTACTGGACGAGATGGTGTGTAGCGCCCACTGTGCTTTCGCTGCATACCATCCTCTCCACGGCTGAAATCTACTGTATAGTCTACTGTACTGAACGAGATGTCTTGTAGCGCCCACTGTACTTTCGCTGCAAACTATACTCGTTTAAGACTAGTGTCCTTTATGGCTATGCCAGCGACTCATTGTTCATGTAGCTAAGTCATCCTCGCTTAGCGGCTATCCGCGTGCGAGTTATTGCATCGCATCAAGTGAATAACTGAACACCTGAACGATCTTGAAATAACATTGCTCGTGTTTGCATATGCTATGCCTCCTGAATGTTTATACATGTCCGTGCTTGAATTAACAATGTTTGCATTGGACAGGGAAGGTAAAATGGTAAGTCTCGCCGTGTTTTCTCTCATGTCGCACGGCGCACTGCCACACGAGTTAGGCTATTCAATATTTGCATGAAAGTGATTCTAAGGCAACTAGAAAGATAACTTAATAGTTGTGCACAGAACCTATATTACGTGTTTGGATTTGTCGAGCGGGCGAGTAGCTTCCCCACTAGTTCATTCAAAGTACTGATAATCCACCAGTTTGTATACAAGGTGCGGGAGAACCTCGTTCGGTGCGGATGCCTCCTTCGTGCGTGCTTAGGCGTGGAGATCACTCCGAAGCAACGGCGCATCCGGAACTGAAGCACATATACAAGACATAATGTTGTAACATCGCCTGAACTTGCCTGAACATCGCCTGTACAATCATTCCACAATTATAGCCATTTGGCACGCTTTTACTGTTTCAGAGAGAGAGGCTTGAGCGAATTGTAATCTCGGCTATACGCCGCCTGTAACACATATTTATATCAATAAAGAGTTGCTTTACTTCAAACTTGTGTTTCAATGCTTTCGCTATATTTGTCAACTCAGTGAACTTGTTACCGATCGCCTATGCGTTCATGACTCCGCTGCACTCGGACAATCTGTACGACTCTGTGGCTTAGAACTCTTACCGCCAGCCAATGGACCACGGCCTTGCATGGACGTGGCTCACTCTCATGCGGCATCACGCCCGGATGGGTCAAAGCGATCGTTCCACGGGAGCGCTGGCGGGGTGATTCTCGCTTAGCGGAAATGGCCGATTTGCCTGCGGGAGATCGGGGCGTGACAACGAGTCCCATGAGCCGCATCGCAAAGTCCTCGACGGACTCGCCGTCCTTGAACTTTATTGATTCAAAGTCGGAGCCCAATTTTTGCGCCTTGGCCTCGCGCACGCGCTCGACCCCCATCCACATCATCTTCAAAGCGTCCTATGCTTCCTTGGCAGTGTCTTTCACTGCCAGTGTCCTCAGCATCTCTGGCGGTATGGTACGGAGTATGACGGACAGGGCCATTATGTCATCGCGGTAGTCGGCTTTCCCAGGTTCGATCGCCTCCCACAGGCCTTGTGCCTTCATGTTGACTCTCATTAAGAGAGCCCAATCAGCGTAGTTGGTCTGTGTCAGCATGGGGTACTTGAAGGTGAATGAGGTCTCCTTCATAGATGTCGGTGTCGTGGGGCTTTACTTGTCGTTGGTTGCCATGGCTCTGATACCAAATGTAAAATGATAGGAGTATTTGATTCTTGGAATAAATAATTTGTATTATATTCAACCTCAACTTGGCCTTTAAATAGCCATTTACAATTATAACAGAATGCATAAAAGTAGCACCCTCTAACCATATTCTAACTAAGAAATCAAAACAAATTAACAGCATAGAATAAATAACAAAATTTCTAAAGACTAGGGATTTATTGAAATCCAAATAACAACCGCTTCAACCTCCTCAACAGGATTAACTCTAACAGATACAACTTTAAATTGTATCAATAAAAAAAATACAATCGTGTAAAGCCCTTTTTCCTCTCGTAATCGTGTCTTTGATTGTATGTTCTACCTCCGTGACACATGGATGAAATATGATGCATAGACTGCTAAGGGTTTGGCATTGCCTACTTGTCACTGTGTAAATGATGGATGATTCAAGCTAGGGTTGTTTAGTTGCTTGTAAGGGCCTATTTGGAATTCTTGATTTGGGCTTGGATTTGGAGTTGTAGTCAATTTGGATATGGAATTCCAAATTCCATGTATGATTGGTTATAAATTTTGATTTTGATGTGGGAATGGGTCATGGTTGCACTTTCTATCCCCTAGGATATGCAGCTGTTCCATATTTTCTCTCTCTCATCTGAATATGGAAAGAGATATAGGTCGTCTCTTGAGAGAAAATTTGTAGACGTTCAAAATACATATACCGAAACGATACGTGCATATGGCATTTAATGTGCAACCGGAAGTACATCTGATGTCATTGTGTGAGTGGAAAGAATTACAGCTATGGTACAAAGTTTAAGGCTTAGTCCATTCTTGTATCATACTGTTGTTCGACCCATGCGGGAAGATTCAAGTCGAAGTAACATCTATCCTAATGCATGATGGACAGTCACTGTGGGGAACGCTCAACCCATATATATTGAGATATGTGGGAGATTTTTGATATTTTTGCCTTTGGACTAGTAAAGATAGTCCCACATTGGCTACACCACCAAGTGGATATCTTAATATAATACTTTGTATGAGTTGAGGTGTGCACATGTGGTGTGGTGGGGCACATGGGTACCATATGGGTGTGTTTTCTAGGAGAAAAAAAGATTAACTCCTCATGAAAGTATTTATGCATTTTGTCATGCTCTTAAAATTATTTTTATAGAAGCTAAGTCCCAAAGGGGCTTAGCGACTCGGACTTGAGCTCAATGACGCAAAGTGGCACTTTGTTGGCGTACTTTGACTTAGCACGTCAGCATCGTCGCAAGGCACTCGTACGGGTGTTGCATGAGAGGGCGCTGAGCAGGCTATGCATTGGGCTGCGATTCTGGGATATCAATTTTGTATATTGGCTTTTTAGTCCCACATCGAAAAGAAGAGGATGATGGGCTTCCATACTTTCCAATATAAAGAGCCCTCTAGCATCCTTTTGAGATAGACCAAAAAGTTAAGAAAGAGGAGTCCAAATGAGCCCGTTCGAGTCACACAAAGAGGTGACTACAAGCGTTTCAGAAGTTCTCTTGTGAACTTGCTGGCTCCTTGGAGCATATCGTCGATAGAGGATAAATCTTGCTTTGAGAAACGGTGGTCTTTACCGCCCCAGCAAAAATAATTTTTTATTTTGTCATCTTCTCCTTTTTCTTCTTAGTTTGTTTTGTCTAATTGCAACTGCATTTTGCAAGGAAGAACGAAGGTAGTTTTTATTTTATTGTAACTATGTTCTGTCCGTCTGCAACTACGATTGCAATAAAGAACGAGAAGTTTGGTTAATTCTGATTTTTTTATAATTTTGAGAGCAAGTTATAATCAGAATCCTTATATAGTTCTTCGTGAAAATCGAGAATAGTCAGAGTGAAAACTTTTGTGTGAACCTCTGATCTCGACTACGACTCCCTCCCCCTCTATATGTTTATATATAATATATTATTAGTTAGGGTTTATATTTGTGTAAGTGTAGTGTAGTGTAATTTGAGCATGTATATATGTAGGTTTAGGGTTTATGTTTACATAAGAAATTAAAATTAAATTAAATGATTTGCATGGGAGTTTAGGATTTGATTTTAACTAGATATTATGAATATTATACATGGTTGGAAAAATGCTAAATTAATTATTTATGGTTTAAATATGATTTGATTGAGGATATGAAATATATACATGCGAGGATGGGAATTGTGATATATATATTGAGGTTGGATGTTAGTGCCATACGAGATGGTTAGGGTAAAATCCTAATTATTAAACGTGCATTTGTTATTGTTGTTTAACTGTTTTAAACTATTGCTGAATAATAATATGATAATTAAAAGGTTGATGGACATTGGGAGCAGGTGATTGATTTTGAAATAGGTATGATATCGAATCATGAGTCAGAGATTGAGGACTGTTAAATATTAGTTATTTATTTAAGATTTAGACACGTCAATGTGCATGTTAACATCTGTGAACACTGAGGTAAATTTGAGGATTTATTATGGCTCAAAATACTGATAAACATTGTGATGAATATCGTAAGATTGAGGATAGTTTGATGATATTGTACAGATGAATAAAATGATTTGACGTAACGTACCTTTAGTCAACATTGGTCAACCCTCTAGTGTATTGTCCCTATGAGTTGTAGTTGAGTCTGAGCATATGTATAGACGTGTGTCACATCCCTGTTTGTCGTGTGATAGTTTATTGATTGAGTTTGTATCTCATCTCTAGGTACTACGGGATCTGAGGACTTGGACGTGGTACCAGATCCCCGTCATCAGCAGCCAGACACAGGCAAGTGTACCTTGCCACCCTGTATTTCAGATTACAGATATTTATTGTTTCTTTATGTACATTGTGCGCGTATTTTGTTTACGATCGATACTTCACATCCGGATCACAACCGGGTACAGACTTTCGTCTTAACGTCTTGTAATTGATGTTAGATGTTCGTAACACCTCGATGTATGTACCTGAGTATATCGATACCCCAGGACACACTCATACACTATAATCGTGCTAGATTCCTGTATCCTGATACTGACATCATGACCAGAGACTGGGACGACCTTAGGGTCGCGTCTGTTGAGTTATTTTTGTGTGTCGAGACTGTTAGATAGAGGTTCAGGTTCAGCGCACCATCGTTGACCGCTTGGAAAGGGAAAGACAGTTACTAGACGTTTGGGATCCTCTGCACGCGCTTATATATATATATATATATATATGTAGTGATCATATATTCTAGAGTAGTTGTATCACCTGTGTGACTCTGTGCTCGGAGCTACGGTATGCCCCGTGTGTCTCTGTGTTCGGAGCTACGATTTTATTTTGGATAGCCCACGCGTCGAACATTGTCTTTAAACTGTGTCACACTTGTTTGGTTATGATAGATTACCCCGTCGTTGCACTTGTACTTTCTGTTATACTTGGCATGCTGTATTTTTGTACCTTGTTATGTCCTTCTGAAGACCTGGTTCTCTTCCAGATTTAGGCGACGAGGATTACTCAGAGGAGTACAGTCCGGGTACGTATCCAGCAGCAGGACCCACTGCCGAGGACGAGATCATCCCCAAGGACTTCGCCTGATCTCTGGTAGTGACTCTATCCTTGGAGCGGTATTACTATCTAGTTATCTTATTACTTACTTTTATTCCAGTATTTTGTACTAGCGGGTTTGTTCCCGTGTGACTACTCTAGTATTTGTACTCTGATACATTATCTTGAGACATTTCCTTTCTGCACATTAGTTGTTTATGATTACCTCTATTTGCTCTTATATCTGTTGCCTATGGATGAGATTTAGATTGACTACTTATGTGTTATGTGTTGGATTATTCATTGTACTTTACAGCTTAGGTGCACTCCGACGGGCCCATTAGATTGGGATGCCCGCCGAAGTGCGCTGCTGGCCATTGCCACGTGACTCGGTTCCTTATCTTTGAAACCGGGGCGTGACATGTTGCGTGAGAAGATTCTTCGATCTCAGTACTCTATGCATCCAGGTGATAATAAGATGTATATGGACATGAGAAAGCATGTTTGGTGATATAGTATGAAGCGGGAGGTGGCTAGCTTCGTATCTAGAAGCTTGGTATTCCAGCAGGTAAAGGTAGAGAGAAAGAGGCCAAGTGAATTACTTCAGCCTTTTACCCATTCCAGAGTGAAAATGGGAGTATGTGACGATGGACTTTGTTTCAGGGCTACCGCGTTCTCCAGGAGGTAAAGACGCGATTTGGGTCATCGTAGACAGGTTGACCAAATTATCCCACTTTCTGCCATTCAAAATGGGTACGTCTACGGAGAAGCTCGCAGAGATGTATGTGCGTTAGATAGTCATATTGCATGGAGTTTTTGTGAGCATAGTCTCGGATCGGGATAGTCGCTTCACATCTCACTTCTAAAGGAGTTTGCAGGCTAGCTTGGCTGAGTTACAAAATATGTCATAGAAGGCTTACAACTCTTTTTACAATCCCAAAAGTAGCTAGCCACAATGCCCATACATCACTACTAGAAAAAGCGGGATTAGCGACGTATTTTAGCGACTCCATTTAAAAACGTCGCTAAATTAGCGACTCCGTAAAAATTGTCGCTAGACGTCACTAAATGGCGATATTTAGCGACGTTTAGCAACTTTTATTAAGATTTTAAAAGATTAGTTGCTATAAGTTCAATTAAGGTCGCTAAACGTCGCTAAAATATCTGATTTAGCGGCGTGTAGCGTCGTAATTAGCGACGTATCTATCAAAAATATTTAGCAACGTGACGTCGCTAAATTTTATTTTAGCGACGTTTTTATTTGACGTCGCTAAACGTCGCTAAATTTTGGTTAATTAGGGCTCAGTTTTCTTTTCCCCCATCTGTCGAAAATTTCAAAACTTTTTGATTTCCCCCGCCCCCCCCTCTTCGGCGACCGGCTCTCCACGGCTGCGGCTACTCCGGCATCCCCCTCCTCCTCCTCAAGCTCTAGGTAATCTCTCTCTCTCTCTCTCTCTCTCTCTCTCTCTCTCTCTCCCTCACTCATGTGACACTGACACAAGACACACTTGACAGACACGACACACGCACACAGACACGATACACGCACACAGACACTGACAGACACACACGACACATACGACACACACACACAGACGCAGACACACACACATACACAGTCACACTGACACTGATACTGCCACAGGCACGACACACACACACACTGACACACACACAATATTTGATCTATTGGATGTGTCCATGTGAATTGAGGGTTGGTATCATGGTGGTGTGGTGTATGGAGGATGTATCCTAGAGTATCTTGGTGTTGCACACCAAATGTTTGTGAATTGGACTAGTGGTTGTGTGTGTGTGTCTATTTATGCCTTAGAGTATCATATGATATGTATATGTAAATTGGTGTATTATCTATTTGCATATGAGAGAGTGTATGCATATATAGGTGTATCTCGATATATATATATATATATATATATATATATATATATATATATATATATATATATATATATATATATATATATATATATATATATATAGGTATATAGCTACTGTTATCTGTGTTGGTGTTCATAGTGTCTTCTAGCTGTGCTTGATGTGGGAGAGGGTAGAAGAGTCCAGTTGTGTGTGGGTGTCACTACTGAACTATGAGGCTTCAGGAACAGAACTCAATTCAGTTTGGCCTAGTGCATTAGGCAAGCTAGCAATGTGTTGCAGTGGTGTCGGGTTGGCACTGTGAGGAGGGGATTGGTTCCTGACATCTTCTGCAGTGGAAGAGTGTTGGTGCACACTTGAGCAGCATCAAACACATGCATGCTTGAGCAATGGCAAGGCAGCAACAAGCACTTGTTGCATGCCAATACAACCCTTAACTGGGTTGTAGTCCAGTGAGCAAGTATAAGGATGAAGTGCAAAGTGCCAGGCCAAGGGTAAGAGGCTCTCAGTGTGGATAGTAGAGTACTTAATTTCAAAGCAGAATATCCTAGTACGACCTAGAAGACATAGTGTAGCAAGGTATTAACCTAGTATTGACTAGTATAAACTAGTATGGATCTAGAAGTGGCTTAGAAACATCACCATGAACTAGTTAACCATGTTTATCATTTCAAGGGCTCTTGGACTTTGATAAATGAAAGTATGTATTATATCAGTTATGAAATAAAAGTATTCCTTATTTTAGAATTTGATAAATGGTCAGTTGTTTTGAATATTGCTTATTTTAGACTTTGATAAATGAAAGTATGTATTATATCAGTTATGATTTTTATAGTACGGTTAAGTTATGAAGTTAGGTGATAAACCACTGTATGTAATGATTTATATGATACATACTGTCATTTTTGCAGAAGTATCTAGAAATGGATATGAATTACTATCTGCGTCATCGTTCGTGGATGTACAACCGTCATCCTGATGACATGTGCGGTGTGCGGGATGAATTCATTGAGGGTGTACAGCAGTTCCTGTAGTTCGCCAAGGCTTTCCCTCAGTACATGGACGGTACCAAAATTAAGTGTCCATGTGTGAGATGTCGCAACAGAAAATATCATCCAGAAGTAAAAATTACATATCATTTATACTCGAAGGGCTTCACGCCGAATTACTATCAGTGGACCGCGCACGGAGAACTTGTATCTCTAGCATCGGAGTCGGAGCCCTATGTGGAGCCGTATATGGATGTCCACGACCACGATGCTTACGACGACGGGTTGGTGAACATGGTTTATGATGCGGCGGGGCCTAATTCAATCCAGACAATTATGATGCGGTGGGACCTAGTTTCAATCCGGACAATTATGATGCAGCTGAGGAGGCACCGAATGCCGATGCTGCAAAGTTTATGGAGTTGCTGGAGAATGCAAGGACTCCACTATATCCTGGTTGTGAGGATCATTCACCGTTGGAGGTGGTTACAAGATTATTGAGCATCAAGTCCGATTTTAACATGTCGCAAGAATGCTATAATCGACTGCTCGATTTGATTATAGAGATCTTGCCCGAGGGTGCAAAGTTGCCTAAAGACTTCTATCGATCTAAGAGGATGGTGAGATCGCTTTGGATGGGATACGAGAAAATTGATGCATGTCACAACGGGTGCATGTTGTACTACAAAGACGACAAGGATGAAGATGCGTGCAGATTCTGTGGTGCTGATCGCTACAAGGCCACTGTTAGAGAAAAGTCTGTCGGTGCAAGGAAGCCAACCGATTCGATGCACTACTTGCCTTTGACGCCGCGGTTGCAGCGGTTGTTTATGGTTAAGGAGACTGCAGAAAACATGAGTTGGCACAGGCGAAAACAGATCGAAGGAGTATTGGATCATCCATCCGATGGAGAAGCATGGAAGCACTTTGATCGAGAGTATCCACATTTTGCCGAGGAAGCGCGTAATGTCAGATTGGGGCTCTCCTCTGACGGTTTTACCCCATTCGGACTTTCGGACTCCCAGTATTCGTGTTGGCCTGTGATCGTCACTCCGTACAATCTACCGCCTTAGATGTGCATGAAGACTCCGTATATGTTCCTAACCGTTATTATCCCGGGTCCGAACAATCCGAAGAGGAACATCGATGTGTATTTACAGCCTTTGATAGATGAGTTGAATCAGCTGTGGGAAGTAGGTGCCAACACGTACGATATTTCTAGAAAGCAGAATTTTCAGATGAGGGCAGCAATTATGTGGAACATCAACGACTTTCCGGCCTATGGAATATTATCGGGATGGAGCACCCATGGTCGTCTCTCATATCCGTATTGCATGGACCGTACTAAGGCTTTCCGTTTGAAACACGGAGGCAAACCGATCCAAGGTTGGATCACGCCTGAGCAGTGGACTGCGATGAGAGCTAGATTCGACGATCCGAGCTACAAGGAAAGGTCTAAGAAGGCCAAGGCGGCTAGGCAGAATGCTGCCAAGTGGTGTGGTGGCTCGATTCCGATGACGGAATATTTCCGTCGTTTGGTATGTTTTTTCTTTTAAAATATATTATTTTAATATAAGTACCATAAAATGGTACTTGGAAAAAATATTTAAGTTTAGTAATTAATAATATATTTTTAACAGGTACAGAGGGGTGAGGATGCAAACATGGTGACCGTCTTCTTGGCCACCCATCGCAAGGACGAAAATCTCATTGATGAAAGGGCCTCACAGACCTATGTAAGTATTACTTTACTTTGTGTTAATTTTAATATAACTTAGGCAATTATCGAGTTTTTAAACCTTTCTAGGACGAGTATCTTAGGCTACGTGAGCGGGCGACTGCTAGTGCACCTACACCTGGAGAGGCTGGTACTTCGTCGCAGCCCGCTCCATCTCCGTGGGCGGACGACCTGTGGGTGACCTCAGCTGGTGGTCTCCAGAGGGGTACGTACGACGGTACGGGCTCCTATGGCGCCCTGGTTGCGACGCAGTCATCTAGGGCCTCCCCGACAGCTGCGCATTCCACACACCCCTTGCAGTCGCAGCCCTCGCAGTCGTCGGCCAGAGTCCAGGAGGCCGTTAACCGTCAGATTGCGTCTCTCCGTGACGAGTTGCTACGAAGTATGGAGGAGCAGCCCCAATCCCAGCCGCAGGCGGACGATCCGATGCTCATCGCACGATTGGATATGCTCGACCACAGCATGACGGAGCTACGGGATTTGACAAATGATATTAGAGCCTCCAATGACCGCAACATCATGGAGCTGCAGGCGTCACAGTGTCGATGGACGAGAAGCTGACGATGATGTAGGATTCAATGGTTCATAGCAGTACGAGGCTGTTATCTACCATGGCTTCTTACAACTAGCGACTCGCAGACTTGGAGCGGGCACGGCCTCCTGGTGCGCCTACATCGACACAGACTCCACCGACGTCACTGCCTTCTCCATCGACATCGGTGTCGATTCCACGGGACGAGTATGAGGAGTTCTTATCCTTCAAGCGCGCCGGTAGTCAGCCTCCTGCAGATCCGCAGTAGTATAGTTAGTTACTGGATATTTATATTTTTTTTATTATTTATAGGATGCGATTGTATGGATATAAATTTGCCATATTCTTTACGTTTACGATGAGATTTGCTGGATGCTTTCTTTTCTTCAAATTTTATTATATTATTCATATTTTGGTTTACAACTGATGACTGATACTTGGCCTGTATTTACCCAGTATACTAGAATTTTTTCCCTTGGTGCTGCTACTGTGTTCTTTATTCAATTATTTCTACTACCATCATATACCTGATAATGAACCCAAGGGGGCTGGTAAACCCAGAAATGCAATTTTTTTTTTTGAAAATTAGCGATGTTTTTTGCGACGTTTAGCGACGTTCACTTACGTCACTAAATACGTCGCTAATTAGCGATGCTGTAACAAGTCGCTAAATACGTCGCTAAAAACAAGTCGCTAAATACGTCGCTATACGTCGTAAATTGCTGACATGGCAGTATAGCCAGGTCATTAAAGACGTCGGTGTAACGTCGCTATATAAGTCGTTAATCAGCGACGTTTAGCGACTTTAATAAACGTCGCTATTTAGTGACTCGGAGTCGCTAAACGTTGCTAAATTTTGCGACACATTAAAGTCGCTCAAAAACGTCGGCATAGCGACGTTTAGCGACGTTTTTTTTTGCGACTTGGTTTTTTCCGACAACTTTAAAACGTCGCTAATTACGTCGCTAAACCAAATTAGCGACGATTTTTGGTTATTTAGAGACGTTTTTAGACGTCGCTACTTTGACTTTTTCTGGTAGTGCATTATATCATTTTAGTAGGACCAAAATTAAAATAACTAGCCGAATAAAAGTTTGCACACAGGTGAGGAAATCTAAGGAAGCAGTACGAGTATGGTCCCGTTGGAAGGATACGCCAACACTAGTTCAAAATGTTTGCCAAGCTCTCGCTACCAAAACCTGAAGATTTGTTCACAAACGTAGTCACTACAACATGTACTGGTGAGCGAACGTGACGAACAACCGTGGCCAAACACACCTAGAAATCCACACTAAGTAAGCATGTGAAGCTAGCATTATTAGGTGATCTTTCTAGTTGTCTTGTTTCCTTTTAACAATTCATACAAAGAAACATAAACAATCAATTGAACCATGCATATGACAATTTTTACCCACGGTCGAACGGTTATCCCTGCAGCAGACACACAAGTTAGCCATAATTTGTATATATGAATAAACTTATGAATCAATCTTGGCATCAGGTGTTAGGTATGCAAGAAGCTAAACCTAGCATGCGCCCTAACTACATGATGGTCTCCTCCACGGGATTAGCAGTTGGGACGTACAAGCCCATCTCACTAATAGACCTATACCATACCCTCCTATAAGTAAGGACTTCAAGCCTCAGGGTATCTAGATCTCTCCCAGGCCAAACGATCCCCAGTGCCCCAGGAATCACTCGAGAGATAAACCTTGTGCACAAGTTATCCTGACCAAATGCATGAATGCAAGTTCATATCAGATAAATATGCTATCATGCAACTGATGAACAATGAACAAGCAAGTCTATCTCTTTCTCTCATTTTCATGATTAAGTCAAGAGGTTTCCAGCAATATTACTCGACATGCATACGAGGGGCAGGCAAGCATTTATGATATAACTAGTAAGATAGAAGTTCTATACTTGAAGCACGCAATAGTGTTTCTTTTTAGCTTATCTTGTTAGTGAGACAACAATTATAAGTGAACTAGAGATTCTTTATTAAGACATGCAGACTAAAGGATTCATCGAAGGGCCTAAGTCACATATCGATTGAATCGAACGAGAGGATGGGGAAGCCTTATGCAACGGTCACTCATTGATTATGCATCCTAAAATTGCAACAATACTTGGTTAGCATCATTCGATCTCTTTCCCTTACGATTGGAAATGAATGCGCAAGCGAGAAAAGCGAATCATGAAAACCAAGTCAACGAAAGCAAGATAAAACACAAAGCAACACAAAACCAAGCAGCAAAACAACCAACGAAAACTCTTGGACTTATTTCAATGGAAGTCGTTCCATCAATTTGAAGGGTTCATTGCATTTCGTCCGTGTTGATTTGGCGGTAAGGTTTTCCCGAGACTCGATTCTCAACCGAGTCAAAGTAACAAGTGTTCCATAAGTATTCGCTAGAAACATGGCATTACACGAGATAGGCTCTATATGAAGCAAGCGTCAATGATGACCCCGTGGAGTTACGTCGTGGAAGCAATGCGATTACTTGGGTTCGCTGTGAAAGCTCTGCATACTTCTGCGATTATGCGGTTATTAGAAAGTTCTTTTTTTATTTAGAAATTTTGAGGTGCACCCCACCATGTACAAAATTCTCCACTTTTGACGAAAACCGTCCAGCACTCACGGTCAACCCCTTTGACCGAACTTTTTTGACGAAAATGCCCTTCTCCTGCTCCTCCACTCCTCTCTTTCCTCTCTTCTCTCTCTCCTCTGTACTACTTCCCACACTTCCAAGAACCCCCACCACCGCTATTAAGCTTCTTCTTCCTCCTCTCCTCCATAGCCTCCTCCTCCTCCTCCTCTATAGCCTCCACCTCCAAAACTCCTCCAAAGCCTCCTCCTCCTTCTCCATAGCCTCCTTCTACGCCCTCTTCCTCCTCCTCCTCCATAGCTCCTCCAAAGCCTCATCCTCCTTCTCTTACGCCTCCTCCTCCTCTTCTCCATAGCCTCCTCCTCTTCCTCGCCTCCGTAGGGGGAGGGGGACTGCTCGTGCGGGAGTTGGGGGCTGCTTGTGCGGGGGCAAGAGGCTGCTCACTCGGATTGGTCGGATGGGGGAAAGAAGACAAATGTGATATTTTTGTCCGAAAAATATGGTCAAATGAGTTGACCGTCAGTCGGCGACGGTTTCCGTCAAAAGTGGAAGATTTTGTACATTATAATAATCGGATGTGGTGCACATTGAATTATGATAAATAAAGTGGGGTGCAATTCAATTTTCTTTTTTTTTATTCCAGTCTTTATTCAAAACTTACGGTTTATGAGGACTTTCAACATTATATTAAAACATAATTAATTCATTTTGTTACTCTATTTAGTTACCATAGGCACAAAAAGTCCAATTAGATCTACTTAAGAGCCAGCGAAAGAGTGAAAAGTCAAATGTAATGGCAGTTGGACGCTACTCACTTTCCAAGTTCCCGTCGGTCTTGAGGTGGAAAGTCAAAACTACCCAATCTGCTGTTAGAGACCAAACAGCCATCACCCTTCTCCTCAAATCAAAGTCCCAGCAGAAACACGACGAGGACACTTGGACGGTATATATTAGTCGATAAAACAAACGGCTGTTGTAGCACTTGCATATGATCTTTGGCGTTAGGAGGAACAAGCAATTGAAAGGCGGCGGGAAACGACTGGTACAAGTCAACTTGACTTCTTCTCCCCGTAGTTTGTGATGGAGACTTAAAAGCAGTGATGAAAGGAATGCAAAGGGAGACTTAAGAGAGAGAGAGAGAGAGAGAGAGAGAGAGAGTTGGAGATGGGGAATTGCTTGTCTTCTCCTCCTGTGAAGCCTATGGCTCCCTCCCAAAGACCTTGCAGTCCAGGTATATATGTCTTTATGTTTTCTAGTAGGTTCAGTGCTTTCAGTTCCGACATTACTTTGATACGATAATGATACAAACATTCTAAAATATCATACAAATCTAAGTTTTCTTGTTTTCCTCAACTCCTAATTCATCAAAAAATAGTATATTATTAGTACACTCCAATGTTTTCTTGAGTATATACTGCATGAAGGTCTGATTAATTTAAGTTTGATCTTGACAAAACTGATCGTAAACAAGTACTCCCGAACAATATCACAGTAAATCAAAAAAGAAGTTTGAGCCTCACAACCGTTTCGTGAGGCTTGAAAATCTATTCTGTAACCTCTTCACTGTACGCAGGACTGCACGCAAGTTCAAAGACTTGTAGCACCACCGCCGCCACCACCTTGAAACGGTCTCCCGAGGCCAGTGGTGCAAGGAACAGCGAGGCGTTCCGCAAGGGTACTCATATTATCGACAAGCCAAATCTTCGAGTGTACAGTCTTACCGAGTTGAAGAGAGCGACGGCAAATTTTAGTTCCCAGCAGCTTATTGGCGAAGGAGAATTTGGGATGGCATTCAAAGGATGGGTCGACAGGGTGACCCTCAAGCCGGCATTGTGCGGATGCGGGGTGCCGGTTGCGGTGAAACGATATCAGCTCGAAAACATGCAAGGGCTGGAGGAGTGGAAGGTGATATTACGAAGCCAATGATGCTCTCTAGTTCTTGATTTTATTTATTTTATTTTGGTCATAAATATAATTGTTGAATTCCATTTATTAATAGTTCATTAAATTGCAATTCCTTTACCATGCATGGGTTCCATTGATAATTCAATGAATTCTTAGTTCCATTCTTTTCTCTTTCAATTCTGTGAGAAAGTTACTCTGTGAACATTAATTATTTTGAAGCCATCAGTAGTACCTAAGCACTTACTTTACATGAAATACATGACCACCAACTTCAATGTGCTTATGATTGATTGCAAAGAAAATGAGGGGAAAGGGAAGAAAACAAAAAGCTAAGGTATTTGCCTTTTTTGAAAGTCCTAGTAGAAAATTTAACCTTAGAACATTTTTTGGGGAAAATTATTAAAGACAGGACGGAGCAAGCATTACATGGATATTCTGTAACTTATTCTAGTTTTATCTTCAAAATAAATTAATAGGAGAACTCGATCTAATTACTATTTCAAATTGAGCTCTGAAGACTTAATATATATATATATGATAGTATTGTGATTTGTATATACCTGCTTCTACATAGGAACTTGTCTTCACGTTTATTTATTTTTCAATTTATTTTAGAGAGAATTAAGGTTTCGCCTATTATTAGTCCTATGGTTTTTTTTTTTCCAACCTAAATGATTATTACAAGCATGCATCTAGCATTTTCCAGGGTTTGGTTTTAGGAGTAACTCACCATCAGTTCTTTTGCAACATTACAGTTCTTGGTAGTAAAAGTTGAACAAATTTAATAAGAACGTACATAGTTGAACCAAGTAACTTAAGCTATATTCAGAAGAATGAGGGGAGACGACTGAAAATTTGTATAAGCTGACTGCTCATTATGATGGTTATATATTAACAATGCTTGCATTCAATTAATTTGCTGGAATTAAGTCTGATACTGATTGAGTACTCTTTGTTACTGTTCTTTGAGGTTTCAGTCAGAAGTTAAAATTTTAGGCAGTCTCTCTCATCCAAATGTTGTCAAGCTCATGGGATATTGCCGGACCGACAGTCAGGTTCTCCTCATCTACGAGTTCATGGCATTGGGAAACCTTGAGAGCCACCTATTTGCAAGTGAGTAATTTTAGGTGTGGCATGCAAAAAATTTGCGGACACAAACACTGAATATTCATCAAATTAACACTCAAAATCCGAAATAAAATTGCCCAGAATAATATGAATGTTGCTGCTGCAGAAGGGTCATCTCGGACGTTGCCATGGAGGCTAAGGCTGAATATAGCGATAGGAGCAGCGCGAGGCCTTGTGGCTCTACATACATTGGAGAAACAAGTCATTCATCGCAACATCAAAACATCTAACATCCTTCTCGACTCGGTATATATATGATGATCACTTTGGGTAGCGCTTTAAATCGATCCCACGTTAATTTTATCGGCAGTAAATAACATGCGATCTTTGTCTGACATTGCTGCAGGGCTACAATGCAAAGATCTCCGACTTTGGCCTGGCGACGAACGGGCCAACTGACGCCTCACACGTCTCGACAGGAATCAAGGGCACCTTCGCCTATGCTGCTCCGGAGTATGTAGCTACTGGTAATTTGTACTAATAAGAGCCCTACCCACCACTTGATATAGATTTCTTTGAAATTGGGTTAATAAATAGTACAACAAATTTCGATTGTATAATTTAAGATATTTACAACATAAAATATTTACAAATTTTGCAAATAACGGAATGGGACGTCATTCCAAATGTCGCGCAGTGCGACGTCACTGATAATGGCATCATGTACTAAATTAGAGTGGGGTGTTATTGACAATGACACCACATATTAAATATTTTAGTGGGACACCATTGTCAAAATGTAAGACTGTTTTTTTTTTGGTTTTTTTTTTTTTGAAGTTTAAACGAAATTTTCTGCACAATATAAATATACATGTATGTTTTTGTAACATCAAGATACATAGGATTTTCGTATTGACTCATAAAGTAATAACATCAATATGGAGTTCATGAGTTCAAATCATCCGATACTCTCTCTTTTTTTTTAAACCTTAATGTACGTTTTTGTAACATCAAGATATATTCCATACAAATTTTTTTATTTTTATGTATGTTTTTCAAGATATAGGGTTGGCTAGTCCTGAAGTAATAATATCAGGATATGGAGGTTGATGTTATTATTTCACCAGCTAACCAAAAATTCATATGTATCTTGATGTTATATATATATATATATATATATATATATATATATATACACACACACGGGACGTCATTAATAAAGGCGTCGACCCAGTAAAATATTTAGTACGGAACACCATTGTCAATGACGTCCCATACTTTGATTTGTTGGGCGCCGCCTTTTCCGTTATTTGAAAATTTTGCAAATATTTTTTCAATTATAGAAATAGCCTAAATTATATGCCGCAATGTGAAATATGCTGTTAATAGTATTTCATGGCTTTGGAGCTGGAGCTTATTCATATGAAACTGAACGGACAATATTTGCTATTATCATGTACGGCCATGACCAGGTCATCTATATCCGAAGAGCGATGTATATGGATTCGGAGTGGTGCTGCTCGAGATGATGTCGGGTCAACGAGCCTACGACGCAAGTCGAACCCGGGGGGAGCAGTACCTGGTAGATTGGGCAAAGCCGTTCTTAGCAGACCATACGAGGATATCCCGAGTTATCGACCCTAGGCTCGACGGGCAGTACCCGTCGAAAGGAGCCCTGCATTTGGGGCAGCTGGCGTTGAGGTGCCTTGATCACGACCGGAAGAGCCGGCCGCCGATGGAGAGAGTCCTGCAAACTCAAACTCTAGAGCAGATAGAGGCAGTGAGCACGTCGAGGGGGAGGGACGTCGGCGGCGGCCCCGTGCACAACATTCAGCACGCCGGCATTCCCCACTGCTTGCCGCTTCCCCCGTGCACGACGTCCGGTGCCGGGAGAAGCTACTAGGATGATGTTCCACTCTCCACACATATTTTTTCTTTTCTTTTCTTTTATATATATATATATATATATATATATATATATATATATATATAAACTATGGTTATATGTATCCGTCGTCGGTACAACTTTAAATTGTATCAATAAAAAAAATGCAATCGTGTAAAGCCCTTTTTTTCCCTCTCGTAATCGTGTCTCTGGTTGTTTGTCCTACCTCCGTGACACATGGACGAAATGTGATGCATAGACTGCAAAGGGTTTGGTATTGCCGACTTGTCACTGTGGAAATGATGGACGATTCAAGCTAGGGTTGTTTAGTTGCCTATTTTTGTATGTATAAAGATAAGTGCGCTCAACTAGCTATTTGTGTTCATCCACAAGTCTTTGTTTACAAAAATTTCTATTGAATGTCCACTTTAATTATTGTCCCATTAAAAAAAAACTTGAAAAAATCAATCTTAATTTGAAAAAAAATTCATAGTGAAAGATAATAGTACAATGTATTCTTCGGGAATCCACGTGAGTGCGAATTATGTTATTTCGTTAAAAATCTTTCAAAGAAAAAATTCAGCGATTTTTTTTTTATCGAAAGAAAAGTACAATACATAAAATACATTATTTATTTATAATATATTCATTAGCATCTTCAGAATTCTTGTATCCACAAGATGCCCTACCCTACCCTCCCCCCCCCCCTCTCAAAATAACTTTTAAAGGAAATTACATTTAGTTTTTTCATCAACTTAAATGAAAAGCAACCCCTCCTCAATTAATACTTTTCATCATTACATCACACCGTAATATTTTATTAGCCTATATATTTATATACAATGTCTGTTGAAGTCTTCTCATGCCAATATGGCGTACTAACTTCTGAAATATGGACTTTGGAAAGGATTTTGTGAGAAAAAAATCTACAAGGTTCTATGAAAACTTGACCTACTTTTCATCAATCAACCTTTCTTCTTAGAGCTGTTGGGTGAATAAATACTTTGGTGATATTTGCTTCGCCATGTCTCCTTTGATAAAGTCTTCTTGAATCTCCTATATACATGCCAAATTATCCTCATAAAGGTTGGTAGGGTTATTTGTGACTTCTGGAAACTCGCAACTCCCCATGATATCTGAACTAGTGATTACCTTAGTCATATGATTCTCTGCTTGCTTCATAAAGTGCTTGAATTTCTAAATGATTGGTCGATGATGTAATGGTTTGTTTGACTGATCTCCTTGAAATAGCCTCACTGCTGTTAAGAAAAGCATATGTTTGTGATATTCCCTTGTGGGGATCAGATAAATAACATGTGTCTGCATATCCAACAAGGTCCGCATATTCGTAAAATTAATATAAACCAAGATCAATGGTTCCTTTGATATATCTAAGAACGTGTTTTATGTAGTGCTCCGATCCCATTGTGGAGCACGATGTGGGCTAGCGGCTGGAATGGTCGATTTGGAATAGATAATGGAGAGATCTTGCCGGTATCCATTGACCGGGACAAGTGAATTGAGACCATTTCCTCTTTATGAATTGGATTCTTTAGAATTATGCCGAAGATGCAGTGAGTTGTCTTGGGAAGTGAACTTTATATAAGAGTAGTATTTGCCTCAAGACCTTTGAACTGTTAGTTTTCGATATTAGTTTTCAATGTTGCTTTCACAATTAATTTTCGATGTTGCTTTCATTGTTGGTTTTATAATACATTTTTGCAGATGTTTTAGATAAATGTTTTCATTCCTTGCTTCCATTGTCTTCGCATTCATATCGAATTACTAAGAGAAAGGGAAGAAGAGTTGAATCATTGTTGGTGTAATTTCAAGTGAACAAGTAACAGAGCTTGACCGTCATGTGAAAGATCTTTTTATCTCGTCAATTCACCAATAGTGAGTGGTTGATCCTTCGATCCTTAATCTTCACGCTTAACGAAAGTATTTCTTTGTTATTGCGTAGTGTTCATATCAGTAACACCTAGCAAGAAATCTAGAAAGATAAATAATTATATTGCTATTAACCTACTGTAATAGAATGATGGATATGTGTATTTTGTGTAACAAATGTTGGGACCGTTGCATCGTCATTTATGGTAAGTCCTTAGTTTGCGCAGGTAAAAGGAAGTCCTTGGATTGAGCAGCTAAGTCCTTGGATTGGACAGCAAGTATTGTGAGCTATGACTCATGACAAAGTGATGAAAATTGTGGCATATTTTTATCATATTTTCTGTTTCAAAGTATAAGACATTACAAGTTAAACAATTAATCAAATATGACCAATATAAAGATTGACTTTGAGAAAAAATTCATGTCCAGATTAGATACAATAATACAACATGAGTTACCAAAAAGTTTACTTGAACATAAATACATGTTCTTTCTAATGTCGATCATGGCTTTTGTTGCAAATTGAAGAGCCTCTCCCGTCGTCGATCATGGCTTTCTAATGTCGTTAAATTGACGGCCTCGAGACTTTGCTGATGGTGTTACCCGAATTTTATATATATATATATATATATATATATATATATATATATATATATATATATATGTGTGTGTGTGTGTGTGTGTGTCCCCAATTTGTGGTTATCCACAAATCACAAGGTTTACAACATTTAACATTTTAAATATAAATTGTATATTCTTAATTAGTGTTATAGTTATTAATATAATAACATGAATATGACACAACCAGATAAATAAGGACACGATGGACATGACGTATATTTTGGTCAGTCCATGGAGTGTCTCATACGTATTTGTTGAGTTTTGATACGTGTCCGACACAACTAGGCCACATTTTTGGAGTGTCCGTACTTCCTAAATTTTGACTGAATTTGTTCTGATTTTATTTTGTAGTATCTAATTATTAATGATTAATTAGCAAACAATATAATTAGAGATTATTTATTTATTTTATTATATAATTAGAACAATTATTTATGTAATTAATTATAACTATTATTCATCTTTATTTATTAAATTAATTATTATTTTTTTTTATTATAATATACTATTTTATTTTTTATTTGTTTACTTTATTATCCTGACCAAACACATATCTTCTACTAAGGGGATAAGAAGTGCATAGTAAAAAAATTCAAATCACCCCACCCCCCCCCCCCCCCCCCCCCCCCACAACAAGCCCTAAAATGCAATCGTTGTAATATTTGTTACAATATTTACATCAATTTTAATATTTGTTTTTACTCTAAATGATATCACATAAGCAACAAAAGCTACAATGGTTATTCCAGTCCAGAACAATTTGTACTTCAAGCGGAAGCACAACTTACAATAGCTTTTGTTCCACAAAATATCTTTACAGGCAACCAAATATCTCCTAATGTTAGTTTTGAATTGTTTATTAAGGTTGTTGTGCTTATTTTTTGAAAAACAGTCCAAAACTTGTTTAATACCCACTTAAACACGACAGTCTTGAAAATTTTGTTGTCATTGACCAAAACAAAATTTGGATCCTTATAATTTTATCCTTCTCAACACTAAACTATTTAATTGAATAAAATTATTATATACCTATACTACTATATAATAAGAAAATATGAGACTTCATCGTGATTTTTTTTTTTCAAAAATATACCCTTATCTATGTTTACTTTTATTAAATCTAATATGAGCAGTTAGGTAATTATATATAAAAAAAGAATTTTGTTGTTTGTTCTTTTCAAGTAATACAAAATTAAATGATATTGCTATTGCTATTCTTAAGTAGCAAAAAATAAAAGACTATCGCTTTTTTCTTTCAAATAATATGATATATATATATATATATATATATATATATATATATATGAGAGGGAGAGAGGGGGATCTGAATCTCCTCTCTTAAGAATTTTCGAACGTTTCCAAAATTATAGTCGTTGGATTGTTTTTTTTTTCTTGCGAAAAATTGAACACTTTAGTAATCTAATATGAATTGTTTTAATAATCTAATCTGAACCATAGAAAAATATGTAGGTTCGCTTGGACATTTGCATAACTTAGGGATATAGACACTCAAGGGGAATTTAGAATATATCTTTCTTGATCCATGTTATGTGAAAACAATTTGAGAAATAACTTCAAAACTTGAGAGAAATGTCGGATCCTTAAGAATATTGTGGGAATTTTCGTGCTAGAGAGAAGTTTCTCTCTGAGGGTCTAGTTGGTTGCTTGAACAGAGTGCAGTAAGAAAGCACAAATTCATAAGTTCTTAAATCCGGTAGGAATTCTCCAATCAATAACTCTGTAACGTGCCTTCTCACAGCTTTGAGTCAAAAATTTGTAATAGAAGAGAAATACCACACTTGCTGGAGAGTTCACAAGAATTCTTTTTGCAAGAGACCAACTGATAATAATAATAGCAGTTCCAAGTACATATTCAAAGCTCAGAAGATCATTTTTGGTGCGCTAGAGCCAACTTTTATTCGCTCAGCTAGCACAGTACCATTTTGTCAGGCAAGCAAAAGCGTTTCAAACATGCATAAAACAATTCTAGATAGAATGCTCAATCCAGAGGTATGTGTTTTTGTAGGAGTAGGCATACAAAACCATACTATAAAACATAACCATCTTCATCAGACGCTAGCCAGCCAGTCAGGCAGTAGATGGAGGCGCAAGGAGGGCTATCTCCACATTGTCATGAACACCCTGCAGAAGCAGCTCACCGTCGTACTGAACGATCTTCCTCTTCTTGGCTGCCCTCAGGGTGCCGACCAGTGCTTCGAATATGTTTGCACACCTGTCATCATTAAACAGCACTCCAAACTTCACCTGCAATACATAAACAGTGAACAATTCGACAACGAAATTAATAGAACCTAAGGCCAATTTTTTTTTTCTAGTGCTCGCATGAAATTAAGTAGGACAGAGAATCATATCAATACATAGATTTATGAGAATGCGTCAATAGCTCGTTGAATTAAGAGAACTCGAGGCCAATTTTTTCTTTCCAGTGCTCTTATGAAATAAAAAAATAAGTAGGACAGAAGAATATAACGTTTGATCATATCAATACATTGATTTATGACAATGCGTTGATGGATTTGGAATTCTAGAAATGAAGATCATAGTGCAACAATCGCAGAAGCAAAAAACTGTTGGGGTTTAAATTTGCAATCTAGAAAATATTTCCACATCCATGTGGCAATTCCAAGTGTGTATTTCAATATAAGATTCATCTTTTATTGACTTGTGCACATGGGGTGTGGTAGCACATGTGGTTAAGGTGGTAGGGGTATTTTCCTAGAGGGCAAGGCTCGAATTCTCAAAGAAACATTTATTTTTTTGTCACTCATTTCTTTATAATTTTTCTTATGAGCTAGATCCCGTGAGTCGGACGAAAAACGCAAAGTGGCGCTTTGATGGCGCACTTCACACATACGTGCGCACGGGCTTCCGCGTGGGTGCTGCGTGCGAAGCTGCGTTTCTGTACGGAATTGCTGTTGTGTTGTGCGTAATTGGCTGTTCGTTGCTCATGGAACGTAACTGCCATTTAGTGGGGGTTACTACTGTAACCGTCCGTCCACATAATGGGGAGTTATCCTCCAAATTTATTGTCCATTATGGGTGGTGGGCTACTGGGAGGGTTGGTTCCCTTATATATTCAAAAGTTCTTCTCTTTTGCAAGAGAGAACGAGAGAATATATGCTACATGAGTAGAGAGAACAACAATCATTCTGAGTAACAAAGTGTTGTCAGATCGAGGAGTCCAAGTTCTATCCATGCTAGAGTGACAAGTTAGCATTCCACAAGTTCCTGCTTCAGAACTTGTTAGTTCATGAGAACATATCAACAGAATAAGGTCGAATATTGCTTTAAGCAACGGTGATCGTCATCACCCCAACGAGCTTTCTCTTTCCAAGTCTTTCATATTTTGTTTGTGATTGTAACGAAGTTGCAAGTTCAATGGATTTACATTTCTCAAGTTGTTATTTCTCATTTTCGTCATTATAAGAGTCGCTATAACAAGTTGTAATTTTCGATTTTTCTACGTACTTTGTACGATCTTTGTAACCGCGGGAGAAACAAAAACATCAGAAAACCTCTATTCCAAATTTTTAGTGTCAACGACATGAATCCTTTTCCTTTGTTCAACTCTATTATAGACGATCTTCCCTCTTAACAACTGCTGCTTTCTTGTTGCTTCAGCACTTCAATCTGGTCTACTCCTATATGTTGTTGATTTCACAGAAATCCATACAGATATTGATATACACACTCTTGGGGTTTGCCACATCATGGAGAGGTGGGGCTGGGTTATTAGTGACCAATTTCAAATAAAGCCCAACACTATAGTCCGACCAACGTCTTCATTTGATCCTAGCACTCTGAAAGGTGTCCCCTTTCGCGCTCTTTTGCATGTCTGCAAACTCTCAAATGATTTTCCCTCATTGTCTTCTAATTAAAGCCAAATTTAACTCCCCATTAACTTCTATTTTTTTCTTAATCCATCTCCAATTGTGATCCTCATCCATCATATTGTATTTTTATCATCTTCTTGACATCTTCCTGTGTGGCCCAACATTCTGATCCATAATCATGGTTGTCCTTAGGCATCTTATGAATTTTCCTTTCAATTTCAAGGGCCATCAAGATTCACATAAATACTTTCTGTTGCTTTGAATCTAGGAGCGTCCTCTTCAATTTTACGGCATATAGATGCAATCAAAACAAGAGAAACATAATCAGGACTGGATAATGGTGATAGTTCCACACGGGAAAGCAAATTACAAGATAAATATTGTGTGGCTTGTATAACTAACTATATATGACCAAAGGATACTATCTTCATGTGAGAGAGCTGGAGAAAGTGTTCTCTGGGATAAATGTCCCCCCTTGAGAGTTAAAACCAATTACAAGTACCAGAGTTAGAGAGAATTAGGATCATGAAAATCTAAAGCAGAAATTCCTAGAATATAAATGAGTTTGGTACATTCCAAAAGAAGCAGTTAATAAAACCATAAAATGTAGCCAAGACATTACATAATGTGGATAACTTCGGTAATTACACAAGGGCGAGAGCCTGTGCCATGCTGATGAACACCTAATATTCAATATTATTTATATGATAAGTACTCAGCCTAATAACGCATGGACTCAATTTAGGCATCAAAGGGAGCTGTGTACTTATGACCAGCAGTGGGTTATTTCTCCATGGTGGTGGCATGTGTTTCATAGATTCAATTCCAAGATACCAAGTCCGCATACGAGTTTGAATACAAAGCTCAAGTAGCATAAATAAGTATTTCAATGTTAAATGTCACCAACGTAAAGCTCTTGCCTGTTCATATTTCACTAGATACCAATAAGATGATTTTGCTTAATGTAAACTTGGCACACCCTGCATCTAGAATATTCTAGACACATCTTCTAACATCTCTTATTACCAAAGACAGAAATACAGCTCTAGGTGAGAAGTTGCCAGAAAGAACCTGACATACATTCTTCTCCTATGATCCTCTTATATGATGAGACAAACAGCAGGCGCAGTGGAAAAAAATGATTGATAACATTGCATTTGTTGCCGACAAGCTGAAAATTGATGGATTCAAGTGAATTTGGAAGACTAACTGAAATGAGAATTTCACTCACAAGGATAGTATCTGAAAGAACTAAAGTAAGAAATTATCGGCCATACTTGTTGATAAAGAGGATTTGTAAGACATGCTTTTATTTGGGTGCTATTAGCTCAGGATGTGGAGTCGAACAACTTGATGTAAAGACGACGTTTCTTCATGGGGAGTTGGAAGAGGACATTCTGATGAGCCTCTCAAAAGAGTTTGCAATTCAAGGCAAGGAGGATCATGTATGTAGATTGTGGAAGTGCTTATACAGATTAAAGCAGTTGCCACGACATTCGCACAAGCGTTTTGATCTGTTAATGATGGAGTATGGCTACGTACATAAGGAGTCCATATGACAGTTGTGTTTACAACAAAAAGATTGATGATGGTTCGTATATATATTTGCTCCTTTACGTAGACGACATGTTCATTGTAGCTCGAGACAAATCGGAAATTGAAGGTGCTACTCAGTAGTGAGCTTGATATGAAAGATATTGGGGTAGCTCGAAAAATTCTTGGTATGGAGATCACGAGAAATCGCAAGCAACATAGACTCTTCCTGTCAAAAGAGAGCTACATCGATAAGGTGTTGAAAGATTCAGCATGTGAGTACTCCACTATCCGAGCACTTTCGTTTTCCAACAACATACACACCTCAATTAGTCAAGGAGGATCACATGTCTCGAGTCCCATATGCCAGTGCAGTGGGAAGCCCATACGTTAGTGCAGTGGGAAGCCTGTTGTATGTTACAGTGTGCAATCGTGCTGATATTGCACCACATAGTCAACAGGTTTATGGTCAAACCTAAGAAGTTACATCAAAAAATGGTCTAGTGGATGTTTTGCTATCTGAAGGGAATAACAAAAGTGGGACTTGTTCAGGGAGGCGGAGATACTTCTTTCGAAGTAGTTGGATACTCCAACTCATATTATGTGGACGATTATGATGGAAGGAGATCAATCACCGGATACGTCTTTATTTTGATGGGTTCTGTCATTAGTTGGAATGCTACACTACAACCTTCAGTTACCTTGTCCACCACAGAAGCAAGGTACACGGCAATGACGGAAGCAACAAAGGAAGGCATCTGGTTAAATAGGTTGTAAGTGATCTCGAATTTCATCAGGAGCAAAATTGTTGTATTGTGATAGTCGAAGTGCGATTTACTTGGCGAAGGATCGAGTGCTTCATGATCGGATGAAAGATATCGATTTAAAATACCATTTTACCCGTTCTAAAAAAGATTATCAAGATCAAGAAGGTCGACACTAAAGAAAATCCAGTTGATATGCTCACAAAGCCGGTACCCACGCTCAAGTTAAAATATTGTTGGACTAGCTCAATGTTGACAGTTGGAACTAACCCCGTGTGCGACGTCTTGGCATAAGCAAAGTCTGATATTCACTTTAGGGATTCAATTCAAGGTGGAGATTAGGATTAGGAGTCCTAGTTCTCTTATTAGGATTAGGAATCCTTATTTCCCTATTCAGGTTATAAATAGCTCCCGTTTTATCTGTAAAGGACAATCATCTTTTTATATTCTTCTCCATAAGAGTGAATTCTCTTTGCGGTGGTTTTCTCATGTTTAAAGTTTATACCTTGAACCTTTTGTGATTGTGATTGCGATTGCTCGATTTTATTTCCGTGTGTGCGTGTGATCGATTTGTTCTATACTTGATCAATCTGTAACACCACCCTATTCCACCCGCACACCTACCCCAAATTATTATATTTCCAACTCCAACCGCACGTCCACCCCAAGTTAGTATATCTGGCTCCGCCCCTGATTCTTGTTCAATACGTATCTTACATAATAGGGAGTTAGGAGGTCAATGTAAATCAAAATAAGATCATCAGAGAGGGACGTTCTATCAGTCTATAGAGAAGGGTCTATAACGACAAAGGGTTTCATAAAAGGAACTCGCTCCGCAACGTTAGATGGGGGTTTCCGACTCATTCTTCAAGTCAGAGGGCATACATCCAGAAAGAGAAGCCATGTTTTCGTGAAGCTTCTTTTGAATTCATCAGCCGATGGTACCGTGGATTAGCACTCGTATACAGGAGAATGTGGGTAAGAGTAGCGCGAACAGTCTCTCCGTAGAAGGCTGCGTACTTCTCGACCATCTCGTTAGCGGGAGCTCGTGACACCGGAACGATATGCAAACTCTTACATCCTAGGAAGCACATGGATGCCAGCCTCCAAAACACACACGCTAAGACAGCGCCAAAAATAAGTGACGTGTCCGTGTCTCCGTATCCGTGTCGTGTTTGTCTGTGCAACATTTATATACAAACAACACAATTAAGCCTCCGGAATTTCGATACAGTACAGTATATTTGATTTTACAAATAGCATTTCGTTCTGATCCAATTCTTCAACAGATCACAGTGGCCTATGAAAAATAATAATATCATGGTGACTCAAACAAACATTTCAAGATCTGGTTCATTACAACTGGATCTCATTGCAGAAACCAAACATTTAATATTGGGATGAGGAGTTTGTAGATCTATAGTGTAGTAAAAAAAAATTAAAAAAAAAAATGATGATGTGGAATGGTGGTGTTATTACCTTGTAGGAACCATCAGGCTGGAGCTGACCCAATCGCTGGATCTCTTCCTTGAGCCTCCCCACTTCCTCCTCCACATTCATTGTTTCTTCTTCTTCTTCTTCTTCTTCTTCTTCTTTCTTTTTTGTCCTCTCCCTCCCTCTCCCTTTTCAGAAATGATGGTCTTACAAGCCTTTACCTCACAATACAACGAATATCCAATCCCAATTTCTTAAGATTTACTTTACGGTTATATTTTATCTCAAATTTGGTTTTGGTTATATTTTAGTAAATATCCTCAATAAAAATATAAAAATTAGCACATACTTCCACGTTTATTTTTTAAATACTAACAAATGTTTTTATTTCTTGTACGACCAGTTAAAAGATTAGGACATACCCCCTCTATTTTAACAAATATTTTGTCTGTTTTACCAATTATGTAAGTATTTGCTAGTTTTTTTAAATTAATGGAAAGTATATGCTAATTTTTGTATTTTGACTAGAGACATTTGATAAAATATTCCTGTTATGTTCTTTTATATGTCGCTTGTCAACTTTGTTACATGCTCTCTCACAAATAAGAACCAAATTTTTTTTTTCAGTATATTGGTGTGGAGTCCTTTCACAATAAAAATATTTAACATTGTTAAGTCTAATACATAGGAGACGAGGATTCGGTTTATCAGATTTTAATCGAATCTAAGTAGTCAAAATCAAATAAAACATAATTCTAAAAAATCTAAAATCGAAACATAACCAAAATTAGCTATAATCGAATTTGAACCGAAACAATATAATCAATTCGGCTTATCGATTTATTCGGTTCGTTTGGTTTGACTATTTCTATTGTTTAATGAGTCGGACCCAAAGTTGAATTGTTGTTAAATTATATTTAAAATATAATTTGTATACACACGTTTGTTATATTTCATATTTGGGTCCAAAGTTGCATTAGTTGTAAAATTATCAAAGTTAGACTTAAAATACATACATAGAATTGTTGTTTTTAAAATATACACAAAAATATAATATTTTTAATGATAAAATATACATTGATGAGGGTATTTACATAATTGTATGAGTCTTATTCGATTTTCGATTTTGGACCGAAACCAAAATCCTAAATCGAAACCGAATAACGAATTTTAGTCTTTTTCAAAACCGAAACTTCGAATAATGTTCACCCCCACTAGTACATGAGTAGAGCTTGATGTATACTGTTAATTTAGTATCTATTATCATTCGAAAATGATATGTTGTCCGCAGCCTGTGACCGTGGACTGTGACCGCAAGGCTACGCGGCCGAATTCCATTGCCCTCTCCCCTCCCTATTTGCTCAAATCCACCATCAGAATCCATGGCAATGGAACGGCTACATGTGACCTACAGACCAAAAACACGAGCCATAATCGCGGACAACGTAGCAGCTCCCACTACCATTGTCTTTGTTGCCTACTTCCTCCCAATTTCCTTCTTCACGATTATACTTAAATTAAACTACGAAGTTTTTTTAGGCTTGTGATAAAGGCACTACAAAGTAGACTCAGGACTAGCCCAGTATTGGTTCTAGTCCAGTTATGAAAAAAATTTATTCAGGCTAGTCCAAAATTTACTAGGGCTGCCCACCCTCTTCACCTCTCTCCTCATGCTCCCCCTCCCGCTCCTCCACCGCCAGCCGCCGCCCCCACCGCTCGCCGCCGTCCCCGCACGCACCAGCGGCTCCGTCCTCCACCGCTCACCGCCGCCCCCACCGCTCATCGCCGTCCCCGTGCGCAGCAGCGGCCCCGTCCTCCACAGCGCGCGCGCCTCCGTCTCCTCCCCCGCCTTCCGCCTCCCGTCGCCGCCTCCTCCCGCTCCTCCGCATCGTCCCCCCTTTCGGCCTTCACGCAATCCAGCCCTCGTGTCACCTCGCGTAGCCCTTTCTTCCGGACTGTCAAAATTTTGACAGTCCTACTAATTTTTAGGACTGTCAAAATTTTGACAGTCCTAACAATTGGTAGAACTATCAAAATTTTAACAGTTCTTCTAATTGGTAGGACTCTCAAAATTTTAATAGTCCTGATTATAAAAAAAATCAATTGGAAGTGGACAGTCCGGTGAGTAATTTTTTGGAGTGACAAACTTGTAATTATCAATGGTAAAGATTGTTCCGAATCATTTTTGTAGTGTCTTTATTAAGAGTCTTCTTTTAGAGGTGTTAGCTGATGTAGGACCTGATCAAATTATAGAAGTCTTGAGAGACATGTTAGTTGACTAATCGTAGGATACTGATTAAGTTATAGATGTGGTCGGGACCTGAAAAAATTTATCTATCAAAATTTTTAGAGGAACTCATGTTAGTTTTTAATTTTTAAAGGTCTAAGTCAAAAAAAGAAGAAGTAAACATTCAAATATTAGACGTGTCATATCAGTTCTTATTTTAGTTGCTATAGTTGAACTGTTTCTCTATTTAATTGTAGTTAGATTTGAAGCACCTTTGTTTGGAAATAACATTGTTCTTAAAAAATGTATTACTTCGAAACCTAATTTTGGAATAGAAAAAGAAAGAAAGGAAAATTAAGAAGAATTTTTTATTTGTAGTTTGTAGTACTGTTGGTAAGGGTTTCTTTCTGGCACTGATCCTCTCCCAAAAAAAAACAACTAGGTATGTATATATAGTTTTTACAATAAAACATATGAAATTTGGGCTCTCAAAGTGAATGCATATTGAAAAATAAAAAAAATTATGCTCTAAGCATGCGAAGAGTATCAATATTCAATAGATAGATTCTAAATGATGATACTTAGGAGGAATCCTGCCAGGTGCAAAATCCTCGTACAACTGTATTTATATAATTAACTAGTAAATGTACATACATTGTACATATTTTTTTTATATTATTGTAAAATAGTTTAAATATTTAAAAATATTTTAATTATAATTTATTATGAAAGAAAAGAGTGGATCACTGATGATGAAAAGAAAGTTGGTTTTAATTTTTTTTTAATCTTTCGTTAGTTTTTTTTTATATTAAATTTGTTGAGTATTTATTAACTGTTTTGATGGATAAGACGAAAGTTGATTTAATGTCTTATTTATCTTTCGTAATTATTATTTTTAAATTTAATAGGTTGAGTATTTACTTACGACTTAGACGGCTAACTTTTGAGCCGTTTAGAAGTCGCTTTATATTATGGAAGATAATTGTCAGAAAAATGATTTCAAGATATCTCTTCTTCTATCTAATCAAAATGAGTTCAAGTTCTCTCTTCTTCTATCTATTCTACAGGTAGACAATTCACTTGAGCAGCAATTACCATCCCTTCCAATTCATTTCACTGCCACACTTTACAACTGCTGCTTTCTATAGCCACATGATTCTTCTCAATCATAATTGATCCCAACGTCTCGACCACCCTACTCCAATAAGGTTACAAAATGAAATAATTCCTCAACCACTCCATTCTTATGGTATTAATTTAGGGTTTTTTGTTAAACGATAAGGTACGCATTTTTTTTTACGTTAGATGACATCCTATGGAGGCAACCAAAAAAATCTATGATAAAGCCAGACTTTACATATCTAGATCCATAAAGTTCCAAATAAAATTAATTGAGAATACAAAAGAGACTTACAATTTTATGACTAAACTATGAAAGTAATCTTTTAAACAATGGAACATCCTCGATGTATGGTTTGTATAAGCTTTATGAAATATGCATAAAAATCAAGCTAGTCACAACTTGTAAAACTTATGTACTTTAATTAGTACGACTAATTTACACACTTAGAACGAATTGACACATGAATATCTTAAAAAATATAAGCCTCTGTATAGTTGCTCTCATATTGGAAACGCATATGAAATATGCATAAAAATCAAGCTAGTCACAACTTGTAAAACTTATGTACTTTAGTACGACTATTTTACACACTTAGAACGAATTGACACATGAATATCTTAAAAAATATAAGCCTCTGTATAGTTGCTCTCATATTGGAAACGCATGTCTTTTGATCTTGCCTCGTATTTCTTTTCCGATTTGTTTCCTATTCATATATTTAATCTGATCTGTCATTATATCTCTGAATCTTTATATATTTTTTATCCCTTCGTGATAAATGCGGTCATGTAACCGATTATGTACATCCCCATAATCATATCAAAAGTTGCGAATTAAAAAAAATAAATATGCAAAAAAATGAGAATTTTTACCTTTTTTCTCCCAATTTTTTTGGAACTCGATGTTAGAGCTCGAGTTGGTGATACTGGTGTTGATGAGAAAGTTGATGTACACGAACCTCATCTTATAACGGTATTCCTTGATGATGCGGTGATGGGGCTCTGGACGAGGTTGATCGTCGTCCGAATCGTGCCATGGCCTTTCTTGAGTCGAACCATGTCTATCATATGTGAGGAGAGGATTGTCTTCATAATGATGGCTAGTGAAGATTAATAAATCATCTGGATATATTTAATCATTATATAATAAGAAAGAGAGAGATAGGGTTACGAAGGGTTAGTAAATGACATTTTTTATCCATAAATTACTAAAAAATAATTTAGAAAATAAATATTATTTTTAATTATCTTTTAACTATTAATTAGTTATCTTAATAATTTAATAAGGATTGATCATCTTAATTAGAAAATACTAATTATATATTATTGATAATCTACTATTAATTAAGTCACTACAAATCCTATCTAATTATATACATAACTATTAATTAGTTAAGTAATAAAAATATTTAGAAAATTAAAAATCCACTTACAACCTCATTCTCTTTTGTAAGGAGGATGTATTTGAAAGTGGAAGGGGGGACACAAGCAGGACATGACTTTACAAATAATGATTATGGAAGAATTTTCATCCAAAATTCTAGTCCAACCAAACACCGAATTTGGACAACTCCTCCAAATCCATGGAAATTTCACTTTCCCTTCAACTTTTGGTTTACTAAAGAGTCCCTAAGCGAAGTTTTGAGTAGAATATCACTAAGCAAGAGGCCATGGCTAGTTCATCTGACGGATACAAAGTGAAACTTTATTTTGTTCATTTTCATTTGATGAACTGATATCCTAGCTAGTAAGCGATAACGGATTAAGATTGGATGAACGACCCAATATACTGAACCTGATTTAGAACACTACATCCAACTTTTTATTTCATAGAACACTGCACTAAATTATCTCCTTGAAACTTGTAAATAGTAATAATATACCCTCGTCTATATAACAAAACATAGTTGTTGTTTTACGACTAAAGATAAGAGGATAAAAAAGGGTGAAGATTAAAAAGATAAGGAAGAGATAACATGTGTATGTGCCATCTATATAAATGTCACGATTTAAAAATAGTTTTTTCAACAAAACATAAATACCAAATATATGTCAATACAAATGTTATTAAAAAAATTTTAATGAGAATTTTTTTTGAAATTTTGAATTATACACTAGGGGAGGGACTAATGTTTGTTAAGTCATCCAACATAATAATTCAAAACATTTCATCACCAACCATTTAAATGTGAATATTTAAACATAATCTCACAAAAATAACATATCATTAATAAATGTCGAAGGCAATAAAATAACTAGGGTTAAATAGATCATCAAACATAATTATTCAAAAACCCTTGGTCACCAACCCATATAAATGTGAATATTTAAAACTACTCCCATAAAAATAACATATCATTAAAACCTAAAGTCTCAAATAATACACATCATCATTGTATTAAGTAATAGATAGTAAGTACAATAATATTAATATGCCTTGTCTCTTGGACAAAAAGACAAAGGCATACATACAAATTACAAAAATGATATTCCTTCTACCTCTTACAAGCAAACGGTCCCACACGGACACTCGCTCAGCTTTTTCTCTCCTCTTTTCTTTCTGGAGCTCTCTACCAAACGTTGCATTTTTCTTCCTTTTATTACTTTCTTTCTTTTCTGCTCATCTCCATTTTCTTCTGTAAACCCACCAGGAGGAGGAAGAAAGAAAGCCCTAACCCTAGAACTTGGCGAATCCGGAGCTTTGGCATTTTGAGGTTCGTTTCCTTCGTTCATCTGTATTTCGTCTTTGATATGTTCTCGAAATCACCATAAAAATAGCATCTTTCTGTTGTGTTATTTTAGGGTTTTTTTGTTTGCGATTTCCCCCTTACTTTTTGTTGCAAATTTTGTACTTTTGGGTGCTGCTTTGTTGATTATTAGCAGTCTTCAACTCAAAGATTTGATCTTGTGTTTTTTTTTTTTTACAGTAGGCTCGGACTTGGAAATATTTGTTCATCTTTGGGGGCTAAATTCACTGGATCTCTCTGTGTTTGATTTGTCGTGTGTGATTGATAAATTTGATAAAATATGGTTATTTCCTATATGGTAGCTGACAAATCATAAGTCTGTCAAAGAAAATGAAAAATTAGGTTATCGAGTTATTCAATAACAATTTCGTCTGCGGCTTTGTTAGAAAGATTGGGTTTTGTTGTTCTAAATTCCAGTTTGAAGTTGAACCCCTACTTTGGAACTGATTGGAATACCATGGCAAAGCTCATGTCTTGTCTTGCAGAAGTTTACTATGGTTTTAAGTGTGTGTTTTTTATCTACATCTATGGTGATTAACCTTGGTGTTTTATTCACATTACTTGAAAACTCGTACATTGGGATAAGGCTGAGTACATCTTGACCCCCTTGGAAACTGCAGTAGTGGGAGCCTCTTAGTGTGCCCTTTTTTACCTCATATTTTTAGTAGGTGTTATCAATATTCTTCTCTATTGACCTTCAGTTGTATGTGTAGCTAGTGCCCAACTCATAATCAATTATCAGTATAAGTATGATTTCCGTTTCTCGAGCACTCTAACCATAATTATAACTATTTCATAAGAAGGCAAGGGGAAGTCGGAAAAGAAAGCTAAATTCTGAAACTGGGAAGTTGTCTTCTTGCACCCAAATCCAAACATGAACTTCATATTGATGAAATGGGTTGACAAATAGGTCTTATTATGCAAGCTTCTTCTAGAAATGCATTTTCTACGTCTGCTTTTTACAAAGCTAAATATTAAGAAATGAACAGTTAGAACATTGTCTAAATGTGATGGGTGTGAAGTGAGATGATCACTTCAAAGTCCTGCAGGTTTGCTGCTCTATTGGTTTTTGCCTCTCAAGCCCTGTTAGCTTGGAACGTTTGTATTATGTCATTAAAGAACCTGCTTCTTCTTACAATTGGAGTGTTCAATTTTGCATTTCTCAGGAAATGAAAGATTATATGAGAAAAAATGTAAATAGGAAGGGCAAAGAGAAGCTTGGTGGAAGACTTCAAACAATGTCTGCTCCTATCACATAAGAACTTAAATATGAGGAAGAGATAGCATGTGATTAGTTGGTCAAAATTGGTTTCAAGTACATAGGAAATGTCAACTTTGAGTAAATTCCGGAATCAACTCTAGTGACACTGTTAAATTTGTATGGAAAGGAGCTAGCTACACTTACTATGTAATAATCAATTGGTAGAACACTTTTTTTATTAAAAAAACTAAAATTAGAGGGTTTTAATGTAAAATCTCTCTTTCCCTCTACTTTATTCTGTCTCCTCGGTTGGTCCTAAGATGTCAATTACTGATAAGAATCTATTTGCATGGATACTAGACGATACGGTAAGGAGACAACCATGTGGAGAATGACACATACTTTAGTGTGTCCTATTCTATTCTAGAGCGCCTGGGTTGTGTCATATACATGTACGATATGTGTCCTACACGACAAGGCCCACATTTTGCAATGTTTGTGCTTCCTAGGTATGCATGATCCTATCTCCTTTTGTATCTCTCCTTAGATGGAGACCGAAAAATGATGTCCTTATCCATAGTGTCCATTCCCATATTCGAAAATAGGTGACTACCTTGTACCTATTCGAAAATGCTTGTAACTTGTTTTATTCATACTCATCTCCTTATTCGTGCAAGAAAAATCTCTCCCTTTACAAGTGGTCAAGTCTTGAAGATATAAGGACCCGAAAAACCGGATTAGATGATCGAATTCCTATGGGCACAATATGTATTTAAATATTAAAGGATAATGAATCGAGATATTCATGTAGCGACTGATTAAGAGCCGGGCTTGGAGAACTTGAGGAACGCCGCCTGACTAGAGAATCGTGTTGTTGACAATCAAGTGCAAGTGGATCTTGCGATAGAGATTCGTTCCAGGTTCCGATGTGGAATGATTCAATAGACACAAAAAATCGAGGAACCACATACGAAGAAATATACTCGGACACTGTCCGAAAAGATTTGTAATAAAAGATCCGAGTATAAGCCGGACAATATATATATATATATATATATATATATATATATTGTCCGGCTTATACTCGGATCTTTTATTACAAATCTTTTCGGACAGTGTCCGAGTATATATATAATAAAAGATCCGAGTATAAGCCGGACAATATATATATATATATATATATATATATATATATATATATATATATGAGTTAGTGCAGCCAAGGATGAGCTCTCACTTCTCATATCGTCACTTTTTACTTACTATAGGCAGTCATCCTTATGCTTTCCCTACTGAGTAAAATCGGAGTTATTATTCACCGTTAGTAGCATTAATTGTAATCTGTTAGGTACATTGATTCACGTGTTGTGTACGTTAAAGTAATGGAGAGTTTTCATTCAAAACGTTACATCATTTCATGCTAATTAGAAAAAGGAGATATTCGTTTTACGAGTACGCGCGCGCACACACACACGCACACACATGGAAAGCATCATTCCCTTTGCCTAGAATATACAAATTGCCTAGAGTAAGAAATACAATCAGTTCCTTTATTTTTGTTGTCCTTCCTAAGACTAAAGCCTGTAAGTCTAGCGAAGTTGTTGGAAACATACTAGTCCTCTTTGAATGGAATGGTCTCACTACTATTTAGTCGTAGTTAAAGAAGATGGATCCACTTTGTGTATTCACTGAATTGTCATATGGCAAGGTACTACAAGATGGGGTGTACATTGAAATCTACTTGTTGATGGACTGTCCGTCCATGTCCACCTACAAAACACTAAAGAAAGTATAAAAATAAGTAGAAGAGTATATGATAACTAATCTTTATGCCACTAAAAACGTACATTGCTAGTTTACTAGTTGAATTGTGGTAGAATATGAAGGTTTGGTGTGTAGACAAACACTTCAAGAAGAAATTGTTGAAGTAAGATTTTTGTGTGTGTTAGACTGTTTGAGTTTGAATATTGGACATTTTCTGTTGGATGAAAAGAGGCAGCCCAATAACTCAACCCATTCCTACTTCCCAGATTTCATTCAAACCCCATAATGGGGTGTGTACTCTCATAAAAGGACAGCCCATATTGGACTGTTAATGTTGCACATGTACTAACTCTGTCTAAAACTCTCTCTACCCTTGCTGTACTGAATCTCCCTCTCTTAAACTCCTCTCTCTCTCTCTCTCTCTCTCTCTCAACTGGTAAAACAACTCATCTCTTTCCCAATGAGCATAAACTGATTTATTGAATGAAAAACTCTCTCCCCATTACTTCAAATGTACACAACACATAAAATAATGCACCTGAAAAAGTACATTTAATGCTATTAACTGGGGTATAATAATAGCTCATGGTTTTACTTGATTAAAAAAATTGGGTTACTGGTTGTAGCCGGTAAGAAGTGACCTGAGATGTTAGACTTTGTCCTTGGATGAATTATATATATATTGAATAAGGTAATTTTATAAGAAAAGAACTAATTACATCTCTCCAGCACTCTCCAGTCCTACAATGAGGAGGGAGCCATTATACTTACAGTCCCCTCTATATTACGTTGTACCCCGATAAGAGCAATGCTAAAACCTTCGAAGATATGTTTATTGCGCTCTCGTCACACATGCCATATAGTCGCTAAGAGCTTGAAATGTGCTCGTCTGTAAGTCGGAGCTCCCAGACACTGCAACTCACAAATTTCTTCGAGGATTTCCATCGTACCACAGCTAGCCAATCTCTTAGCCCTAGCTGGACCCAGTGATGTTGCCAGATCTCCAACTGAAAGCGCAAATAAGTGATCACGGCTCTCGACCCCCCTATGACACATGACACAGTTAGTGCCTTGCATCTGCACTCCGAAGCTAGCGATGCGCTCCTTAGTCAACAATCGGTTATGGATCGCTTTGTTCATGCAAAGTTTCATTTCAATAGTTGCACTATTTACCCAAACGAATTCAGCCCACTCTATGACATGATGTTGGGTCCGAAATTGGTCCAAAGCCACTCGAAAGTTGAACTCTCCGTTGGTGATCCCTCCCATGACCATCTGTCTACTCTCTCCTCTGCGACGATCTCCATTCTCCTTAACGTACATCTGACTGGCCCTTCGAGCTGCACTATGCCACCACCCGTTCTGGATGATGCAACTGACTGGTTTATTGTTTCCAATTAGTTCAAAACCCGGATACCACAACCTATCAATTAAACTACTACTTTTGATCCACAGGTCGAATCAAAGATTTTTGTTTGCACCGTACCTATAATCCTCTTCAACTTCGGCTTCACACAGAGTCCTCTGACTTATAGCCTTAAAGGTGACTAAGTAATTGTTATTAAATCAATTCTCTTGAGTCCAAAAGTTCGAAGATGTGGTATATCTCCCCCTAAGCCACTCTGCCCAGAGAGACTTGCCTTCAAGGAAACGCCAGAATAGCTTGAAGTTAGTCGTCTCGCTCAAGGATCGGAGAGCCGAAGCCCCACTCCTCATTCCTCTCTAGTTCTATATAATTTTGTCCAACTGATTGCATGCATACCTCCCCGCTATATAAAATCAGCATAGCTCCGTTCAATCTTGTTAATTGTATTAGTTGGAATAAGAATTGCCTGGAGCCAATATAAAGCAACAGCTGTAATGAATGCCCGCACCAACTCAACTCTGCCACCAAAGGATAACAATTGGGCTAAGCCAAACTTCAAGCTGAGTCTGTATATTATTCCACCAAGCCCTTGTCGTCCAGTTCTCTGGCGTAGTTAATCAACAAAGGAAGTCCCAGATACACACATGTAAGTTGGCCTTCCTCAATGCTCAGCTACTCTTGCCAAAGCGCCTTCTGTGGGCAATTTTGATTGAAGTATATCATGCTTTTCTTAGCCCAGACTACATTCGTAACTTGGCCAACAGATCCGTAAGCTCTAGGATGCAACATTCTGACGGCTCTATAAATACAAGCAGGTCGTCTGCATAGAAATGAGAGACGATCGGCTTAATGCACTTAAACAGGGGTTAATAGCTCTACTCACCACAACCGGCTCTATAGGGCACAAGAAATACTCCATGACAATAGAAAAGAGAAGGCGAGAGAGGATCACCTTTACGGAGGTCGCAGGTACTAGAGAATGCCCTTGCGGCTAGGCCTTAATAAACACCGAGAAGGAAGGGGTAGTGATGCACTCCCTGTCAACCCCATATACTACGGATCAAACCCCATACTAAGCATAGCATGGCACAAGAAATCTCGATTGACCATATCATATGCTTTGCGAAGATCCAATTTTAGACGCGCCTTCCGGTCTTCTTGAGGTCTCGCACTAGCTCATGTGCAAAGAGGCAGTTCTCTGCGATCGATCTTCCCTTCCCTTAATGAATGCAGTTTAGTTGGCAGAGATGAGCTCCTGCATCACACTTTGCATCCTGAAAGACTGAAACACATCAGATGGGTGATGATTTTATACATGTAGTTGCAGCAGGAGATAGGCCCTAAAGTGCTGGCTCCTTCAACTTCAGATGGGTTAGGAAGTAACTCGTCGCCACCATCATGACCACGAGTCATTACCCTTTGATCCAACTCTAGGGGCAATTCACACCAACTAAGCTAGCTAGCCTAAGCCTTTCGGCTGAGGCGTACTAGCTTCACTCTTCACCTGCATTCTTGCCGCGTGACTTGAGATCGTTTCTCCATATTACTGATATCCTTGCTTGTTTGCAAAACCAAGGTACGAATACTGGAGCTCTTGAAGAGCTTATCCCTCTTGCTTGAATTGACTACTAAGGAATAAACCCATTTTCTTTGAAGGAAAACAGTAGATAACAGCCGGGCACCTAACGGTCACCTCATTATCTTTCCACTGAGTGTCACATCTTGATTTGATGCTACTCGAAGCAGGAATATGATTCCAACATTTTTAGCCTTTCATGTTTCGAGATATTTAATTGTACTCTGCGTCAGGGAATATCACATCTAGAGTCAAGACTAGCTCTAACAAACTTTACATAAACGCTCTCAAGTACGCAAGAGCTCCTTCATATATCTTCCTTCATCTCTCTCGGCATGGGTAGCAATACCCGAGTATTCATAAGGTTTAATAGTAGGTCCATTAGTTGACATTTTATATTAAATGAAAGCTTTTTCAATATGTTACATAAAATGATAGCCTTAAGATTCTTTTCCAGACTCCTTGGATCATACTACATTTCTTACTAGAGGTCCAAAGTTCACTGGCATTCTATCTGAAGAAAGCCAGAGCAGTTGTCTAAGTGAAGGCAGCTATGCTACGCACAGGACCTAAAGAAACCCAAAACCATGATAGCAATAGCCAGAAGGTCTATCCTCAACCTATGGATGAGTCCGTAAATCAGAACAAAGAATCGATGGAGGCTTTGATATCCAAGATTTTCAGCAACATTTCCTCTCTGAAGGCAGCATACATCCAGCTCCAGGATGCTCACACACCATATGATCCAGACAAGATCCAGGCTGCAGATAAACTTGTTATTGAGGAACTCATGAAGCTCTCAGAACTCAAGCATTTTTATAGGGATAACAATCCCAGGCCCACTTCGACATCGCCTCAGGATTCACGTCTAGCTGCAGAAATCCAAGAGCAACAGAGCTTGCTAAAGACATATGAGGTGATGGTCAAGAAATTTCAGTCTCAAATCCAGACTAGAGATTCTGAGATTGTCAACTTGCACCAACAAATCCAGGAGGCCAGCCAACGAAAGATTAAGCTCGAGAAGAAACTCAATCAAAGGGGTTTGCTGTCCAAGGAGCCAGAAGACTCAGAAGAAAACAATTTCTTTTCAGTTGAATTAAGTCCAGATCTCTTCTCTACCGTTGTGGAAACTGCTTACAAATCCATCCATGATTTCTCAAAGCCATTAATCAACATGATGAAAGCTGCAGGATGGGATCTTGATGCTGCAGCTCATGCAATTGAACCTGCAGCTGTTTATTCCAAAAGGGCTCACAAAAAGTATGCATTTGAGTCTCACATCTGCCAAAAAATGTTCAGTGGGTTCCAAGAAGAGAGTTTTTCTGTCGACTCGGGTAATGTTAATGTTTCTACCGAGAGTTTCTTCCATCAGTTTCTTGCAGTTCGCGCTATGGATCCGTTAGACGTACTGAGCCAAAGCCCTGACTCCGTTTTCGGAAAATTTTGCAGGAGCAAGTATCTCATGGTCGTGCACCAGAAGATGGAAAGTTCATTTTTTGGAAATCTGGATCAAAGGAATTATGTCATGGGTGGGGGTCACCCAAGGACTCCGTTCTATCAAGCTTTTCTGAAATTGGCCAAGTCGATCTGGTTGCTGCACAGGCTGGCATATTCTTTTGACCCCAACGTCAGGATCTTTCAAGTGAAGGGAGGTAAGGAGTTCTCAGAGGTTTATATGGAAAGTGTTGTGAAGAACATTATTTTGGGTGAGGGAGAAAAGCCGAAGGTTGGACTGATGGTGATGCCAGGATTCATGATTGGGGGAAGTGTCATTCAGTCCCAGGTGTATCTTTCAGGGGTGAATTGTGCTGAGCAATGACTCCTGTTCTATCTTTTGGGGAGAAAGTTCTTGTTGAAATGTGTCAGCATTCATCTTTTACTCGTATGGATTCAATTGGTTAGCAGAAGTTTTACTTCTGGCTGCAAATCATTGCTGAAATGAAAGGTAAAGGGCATTTGTAATTGCCACTAGCGTTCCCCTTAATTACTGGTAAAGTGAACGTAAGAGCCCAGATTGGCTTGTTTTCTGGTGGTATCTGTTGGTTGTAGAATTGCAGTATGGCAACTGTAGATAGAGAAGTTAAAGATTCGGCATGTATATTATATATATAACCCTCTTGGTTGGAACTTCTATTTAATTAGATGAGCTATTTATTCTATATTCCTTCTTGATGTTTAATGCATGACATTGTTTGAATGGATTGCGCGGGAGTGGGGTATGCATGGCCTGCATATCGTGTAATCATGTTCGTAGTGCTGTTGGGAGCAGATTTATGAAAGTAATCCCCTGTTTCTTGCATTCTCAGCAGCTGCTTACACTTGCGTTGTGTAATCGTGTTGGTAGTGTTATGAGAAGTAGATCACTGATAAGCTTTGTCATTGCTGAGTATCAGTTGATATATGATGAGAGGGTTAAACGTGTCGATCTCCAGTATTACTTGCACAAAATCAGGGTTAGTGGGCATAATGACCAACACCTGTGTCTTGATCCTAAGTTTGAAATTGCTCGATATTTGGTGTGGCAGAGGCTAGGCACTGGAGAAGTATAGCTTGAGGATATTAGAAATAAGACCAAGTAATTGGTAGCCAAAGGATTCAACCAAAAGTGAAAACAGAATATATGTTGGTTGAATACCTTCTTGAATCCTCGAAAGCTAAGATCCCTCTTAGCATCTCCAGAATGAAGGTGCAGATGTTCTTGATCTAGGGAGAAAATTAGAGATTTGGTAGGCAAACCCAAGCACAACTACAGCTAGAGTAGAGTCGCAATCAGTGCTGCTTCAGTTAAATGCAGCAGCACCGAGCATACTTTTCCATGATCTTGTTGTATACTCAGAACCATTGGCCCAGTGTAGACTCCTTCCTGTGTCATTCAATTGAGTATCTACTCGATTGCTTCTCAAAAAAGAAAAGAAAAGAAAAAAGATGAATCATGGTAAGTCAAGGATCTTGTAATTTGCACAATTTGAGTTTGATAAAACTCTGGATTAAGCAGGTCGAAAATCAGCACGAGGGATCTTAGCGAGTGTGGGACAGTTACACTGTTGGCTTGTTGATTCCCCGTTCAACTCCAGTACAGATTATTATGTATGTTCTTGATATGTTCACAATCTCCCCCATAAACTATGCAAGCAAATATAACTTTGCAGCAGGTAGAAGAAAGTCTAGGATAAAATCCTCTTGAAGTTTAACCCAAAGATAGCTATCACATTTTCTGATAACAAAATACAAACTTTTCCCAGTGGTCAATTCACAGTCTGAACAAAAGGTATTTCCAATCAAATGGCCAGTCTTAACATTCGACAACAACATCGGCACAACAACAACAGCAAAAATTCATATATTGATGCAACCTCTTAGTCCTCTAGTACTATTTACATCAAAGATGGGTTGGCTAATAGCACCTTTCGACAATCTCGCGGCAAGTACAAACATCCTTAGGTGATGATGGTTGATATCAAAGGCTTCAGTTCTCCTATTACGATGCTCAGTTGAAATTAATATAACAAATTGGACCACACAACAATGCCTGAAGAATGTAATATCCGAAGAAAATATGATGGCATAGTGCACTAACGTCCAGAGGCATCAGTAGTTTTTATCGCTCACTCCTATAAGGGGATTCTGTGGCCTGTTGAAAGTCTTCGCCACTGGACACAGACAAAAACAAGGGTGTATTAGATTAGAGCCATTTAAAATTTAATGACCTAGCTAGTACAAAGTAAACATCAAGAATAATACTAAAGTTGATCTAGTACTTGATAACTAACAAAACATATAGCTAGAACAAGCAAAAGGCCCACCACAAGGATTAATCAAGGTTCGCAGGATCGAAGTCGGACTCTTCCTAAGAGTATCAGGTATCAACGGTTTCGGATCGAAATATCGAAATTTTTTATACCAGAAAGCAAATAATTATTAATGAATTATTAAAATTTTAGAAAATATATATTATACATTTAGGCATAATTTTAAGCATTTTCTGTGTTGTTGTTTTTTAGTAGTTTTGAAATTGAATGAAATCGTAGTAGTCACCATTGCCAATTGGTTTACATGATTGATAAGTTTTCTTCTTTTACATGTTTTTACAATCTTAATATGCTTTTACACCTTTGTTAGTTGGCCTTTTTTGTTCAATTATCTTTGCCGAATAGACTGAAAGTCAAGTATCGATATATGTCGGTATCGGATCGGAACATGCCAAATCGTATCGGTATCGGCCGTATCAAATCGGTATCGGCCGATATTGCAAACTATGGCATTAAAGCATCGATAGCATCATGCGACAAGGTTTCCAAAACACACGACGGCGGTTGTCCAGTAGGCATATAACTGAAAGGTTGTCAATGGTATTAGACATTTACAAATCCAAATAACAGTTTAAATTCCAAAGTAATTTGTAATAGAAAAACAACTTTTGCTAGGTTAAGTTAGAGACCGGATTTCTTGGTGGTCACTAGCACACGAGTTCCTTCTACTCTTGCTAGATTGCAATGTTGATATCAGAGGAAAGTATTCCTAGTATGTTAACGTTACTATTATTATTTTTCCTCTGTCATTGGACATGTAAATATAATCTCTTTCTAACCTTTGGAAGAAGCCTGAACCACCACAATATGCATCGTACTGTTGTTGGGTGGGAGCTGCAAACGAAGGGGACATAGTTGACCATTCAGTGGGTTCCTCGAGCACACAATTACACCGCTGAGCTCAGTTTCCTCCTCCAACTTCTCTGTCAACTCAGAGACACTTGTTCCTTTGAAGCTGAAGGAATGCTCTCCAGAATTACCCACGGTTCCATCATCTTCTGCAACCGCATAGTAGATAGTCCGACCCTCAGACTTGTGCGGCGAGCCACCGAATGAAGATAAGGACTGCAACCGAAAGAACAGTTTAAGGATTAAAACTAAACTTCGGAGAAATCAACAATGGCATTTAAATCTATATGTAGCTTCATATGAGATAAATGAGACCAAGTTCCAGACAGGAGAGCAAAAAATTCGAATACAACCAAAACTTATACAAGAAGATGAATAGAAAGCAAAATAACTTTTAGGACTAAAATCAATAGGATGAATGCACATAGAATTATAATAGCCGCACAAGCAAGACTATATGAGGTTATTAGATACAAAATCGAGAAACTCTGATGCATAGAAAGTGATGTGGAAAATAAAGACAATAGGGATACACAAGAGTTCTAAATCATCTTCAACTTTCTGATATACCAAAAATATAGATCATCATTAACTATATTCAGGGACGGAGCCATCACATGGCTGTGGACCATTTTAATGTTTTGTTTGGTACTAATGTTTCTCAAAATATCAACAACTAAATTTTCTCCTGTATACTTTTGTTCAGTACTAATGTTTCCTACTGTATACTTATTTTTCAGCAATGAGCCATCTCAAATCTGATCTTCGGAACAAGATGGAGGATGAGTATCTTGAAAATTCTCTTATTGTTTACATTGAAAAAGAAATTGCGAGACAAATTAGTATGGAATCACTCATAGACAGATTCCGTGAATTGAAAAGCCGTCGAGTGCAATTCTAAGGTAGCTTTGATGTTCTGAAAAGTGGGTTGTTCCACTTTTTTTTTCCAAACTTATAATAAATTTATGTTTTGTATATGGTTTAAGTTTAACCTTTGCCATATATATTTATCATTGCCATCAATTTAGGAGAAATGTCCACCCCGCTTTCGACCCTACTGGTCTTGTTGTACAAACAACCGAGGAAAGCAATTTCTTCACCCTTTTTCCTTTTCTTTTAGTTTCCCAGTCATATACGCTCTTTATGATTTAAACATAAGTAATGCCAGAAGAACAAGGTCAGTGTTTGAGTTTCTTAAACATATACGCTCTTTATGATTACAGCAGTCAAACAAAGCAAGCTGACACGGACTCAAACACAAGAACATCTAAAACAAGATTAAATATGATGTTAGCTAACTCAATGTTCAAGAATACTCGGAGACCAAAGCTATGGAACTAAAAATTGAAGCTAGTGAGTACCTCAATAAAGAACAATATTAAAAACCTATAACAAGAGCAACTTCAACACACCCATACCAATTTAAGAAACTTATCGAGAAGAAATACCTCCTCCCTCTAGTTATACAATTGTCATGACTAAAAAGGAAAGGCGGCACAATAAAATCCCAGTTTCAGCAAGCAAATTAACAAGATTAAGAACAGTATAACTAATACGAAATTCAAGAAAGCGAATCCGGTCCAAGAATCACCTATTTCTATAACTACAAGCAATGCTATTTATAATTTCTATAGCTATCCTGCTGCATTTAAGTTCAATGTGTAAATAACTAAAAATAAAGAAAGCAAGAAGCTTTCTCCTCCTCCTTGATTAAACAAAGAAAACCAATGCAAACTCAAGAAGAATAGTAAGAACATCACTAGACTTCTTATATACTAATCAAACACCTGCATCGAAGCCCCAGACAAATCTAAATGCAAACTCAAGAAGAATAGTAAGAACATCACTAGACTATTATATACTAATCAAACACAATCATTGCTTCTATAGCTATCCACCTGCATCGAAGCCACAGACAAATCTACAAGTAATTGTGAATAAAATAAAACAACGGAAATTTTCTCCCAATGCCTGACTAACCTAGGAAGCACGAACCCTCAAGAATTTTTTTTTATCATGTCTGCATTGTGTCTAACACGTATTAAACAGATACACCAAAATGTGTCTCCATACTGTGTCATGTCATACTTGTGTCCGTGCAACATATTTCCTAACAACGGACTATTCACTCCCGACAAGCGAAGCTACAAAGTACAAACTTGCTATTAATTCTCAACTCCCTATAAAGAATGCTCGACAACTTACCCATACCACTTATACAGTTTAGGGTATCAAGTTGAAATTTAGCCTTTTTTGAGTGTTTGTACTTTCTAAGTAACCCAATAACCACCAATCCCCCCCCCCCCCCCCCCCCCCCCCCACCACCACCACCACCCCACCCCCACAATCATTCGACTCAATTATTTTTGAATTATTGGATTCTCAATAGTAAAAACATAAATCCTTAATGGTCAGGGTTTGGAATTAGCATTATTTGAACCTAAAATTCATAAGATAAGGAACCTAAAACATATTGCATATGAAAAATATTAAATTTTTCACATAGATTTGATTAATAAGTTTGAATGTTCTATATAAAATTTACATAAGCAATACCAAACAATGTATCATAAGTATGTATAATATGTAAAATCACCTAAACTGTTATTGAAGAAGTAAAAAAGTAAAGAAATAATTTGAAGTGAACGATAGCTTAAATTAATCTATTGGGTAAAACTCGAATCTGATTTGAAGAAGGAAATTTTTTTATTTTGCCTGAGCACGAATATGAAACCAAAAAGTTTAAAGGGTTTATGTTCATATCTTAGACTCGGCGGTCCTAATTTTAGGATATGTTTGATAAAATGAAAGCATATATGACATTAATTGTTGGTATGGACTCCCATGTTAAAAAAGAGGAATATTTGTTAAATGTGGAGGATACGAATAGAAATGAAGGTAGATATGTCATTAGTTGTTGATATCTTAGAATCTTAAAAAAGGAGGATAATTGTAGAAATTTGGCATTAGTTGTTGATATGGCATTACGACGCTTAAAAAGACAATCGATAAAGGCACCCCTAAAAGTGATAGAGGACGACGCGTGTTAGGGGGCGACACAACTAAGTTACTTGTGTTAGGGGAAAACACATAAAATTACTTGGGGGCAACATATTTCCAATAGACAAAATTCTTTCTTCAAAAAATAGCCACAAAACACAAATCCTCCCTCTTCCTCTTCCTACTTACTTCCTCTTGCAATCCTAAACCTAAACTTCGCAGCAGAGATAACAATAACCAAGAATCATTCACAATCAAGATAAATCTCCATCATTTGAAACTAGTTTTTTTTTAGATTTTAGATATTTTTCAAATATTGATTTTTTGTTTAGATTCTTAGATTTCATGTTTAATCTATATTTTTTTAATTATTTCATAGTAGATAGTTCCATTTGAGACTATTTTTGAATTTTTGAACTCCATTAATAGAGTTTCGAAGTTTCATAATCGAAACAGTTCCGTTTGGGATGATAAAAGACTGCCAAAGTTATGATAGTTCTGAGTGATCATGTTAAGGTTAGGGTTGTACTGTGTGTTTTATTTCTACAAATTTTATGATCATTTCTTCTTTATTGTAGTTGCCAAGGTGATGGAAGAAAAAGCCCCTCTAAGGGACAAGTCAAAAAGAAAAGAAAAGAAAGAAAAAAAAGCCGTCGACATTGTTAGAGCAGAGAGCATGACAAGCTAAGAAAATAAGGGAAGTATCCGTTACTATAAGAGAGGTGGCGACCTATCTAGACAGATCATTTTCACCGCATACCGTCAATACACATTCAAAGAAAATAGCTTCATCTCCCTCTTCAACTTCAACTTCTTAGCACCAACTTTACACATCTGATGATGACAAATAAGTGGCCTACAACCAAAGAAGGCAACTATAGATGGAAAACCTATCGAGACTTGTCCCAATGATGATGCTCGTGCAATGTTGTTTTCCAACCTCTTAGCACCAAATTTACACTTCTTTACGGGAGTCAAATACAACGTCTGTCACAAGTAAATGACCTAATTCAACGATAATAGATGTATAGATGATTACATATGCTAATGAAATATTCTCCATCTGAAAATATAAATAAATAGGCAAGTCTAAAAGAAAAAACCAACATAAAAAGTCCAAAAGAATCAAACCTAAAGACAAAAAGTTATGTCTTTAGGACTGCCAAATTTGGCAGTCCTGGTGTACACTAGAACTGCCAAAATTTTGCTGGTGTACACTAGAACTGCCAAAATTTTGCCAGTTCTCAAGATAAAACTCTTTGTCTCTTTGGAGTGTCAAACAATCCTTCAGTACTATTGTACTCTAGGACTGTCAAAATTTTGACAGTCCCGACTCATCCAGTTACGATTTTCTGACATTGTTTGCAAAATTGAAAGAAAAAAGGAGGACAAGTAACATAATGTTCTTCGGAAGCTTCGCAAATGCGATGTAATAGATTCGACGAGCCGATTACTTTATCGAATTGGTTCTTCATCACCTCTTCTTTTGTTATTGGGAACCATTTCAATTGGAGAAATATCATAAGCTTGAGATGCTTGGTCGGGAATCTTTGGAGAAGACACGACCGGAGATTCGTCGACAGAGATCAAAATGTTAAGGTCCAAAGTTGGAGTATATTATTTTATTTAGGAGATTGAGATTTAGAAAATTAGGAAGGGAGAGTAAGAAGACAAGAGTATGAAGTCAAATTTATTATGAATTTTTTTACTTAAGTTTGTGTTTCCCATGGTCACTTTTGAAAATATAGCTTGGAAATTGAAAGTTGAAGAAAAAAAAATTGTGTCGCCCCCTATCACATTTGGGGGTGTTTTTATCAATTATCCTTAAGAAAGAAGAGGATGCGAGTAGAAACTTACTAGTTGTTGACATTGCATTAGTCATTGATTTCTTAGACTCTTAAAAAAGAGGAGGATACTAAGTAGAAATTTGGCATTAGTTGTTGATTCGGACTCCTTTGTGATACCTTAGACTTAGTATTTGAAGTGTAATCATTTTAATGTTGAAACCATTCAAAGATATTTTTGAGGTTTCATTACACCACTCATTGATGATTTTTCATGGAGGTTAGTTGTGATAATATATATATATATATATATATATATACACACCGAGTCCCATACCCATAGTTCCAGGTTCGAACATGCTAGTCTCTGCTACAAATATGGATTTAAATTCGGCCCAAACCCGAACTCCATAGTACACTATACAGGAATAATCCTATTAAGATTATCGTAAGATCGATATGCATGAAAGATTCATATCTTCCTCGCGGACTCATTAAATTTTTAGCTTGATAAGCAAGAAGAGAGTCATATGAGATCTATATATTCATTCTATATCCGTAACAGTACAAAAAATTTCTTTCCTAAAACTCTGCAATATTTTACTTTGTTCTCAATCTGCTTAGGCGTCTGAGCGGGACCATAGAATTATCTCGTCCCTCTCTCAAGTGTGTTCATCTACACAGATGAATGAAAAACACAATAAAAAAAAAGAGAAGAAAAACTATTTATCCCATCTACAAATAGATTGGAGATTCTTTGGGGGTGATAAAACCATCCTTCAGCAACTACAGAAACTCAAACAAGAACTCTTGAGTTGAACTTGCAATAAGGGTATGACAAGTGGACAATTTTTTCAGTTTATTCCTTTGTATTTTTGTATTTAGACCATTTGAAAAAAGTCAAAAGGTAAGATGGATGTAATCCAACGTTTGTAAATTACATGAGTTCAAAAAATTAAGAACTCATAAGTTCTTCTAGGAATTTTGATTCCATAAATAACAAAACAAAGCAAAAGACACAAACAAAGAAACACATAAAACACTTAAGTTTACATATGGATCGATCATTCGGCTGGTGTCTCTTGGTGTTTTGTCGATGATTGGCTGTGTCCCTATCTAGTATACCAAGCTTCGGCAAATGAAATGGGCGACAGGGAAGCTTTGGTCGATCGGTTTGGATCCGAATATTAGTTATTATATAGGACTATTTGATTTTACCATGTTAGATGAGGTATATTGATATTATCCATATTAGATCAAAAGTTAAGTTTATCTTTCTGAAAGTGTCGTTAAAAACTTATTAGCGATACTTTAAAAAATTTTAACGACACTTTCAGGAAGATAATTCAGCTTTTTAATCTAACAGTGGGATAATATCAATATACCTAATCTGACAAGGGGATAAAATCAAATAGCCTTATATATTACAAATATGTAGGAAATAAAACTAGTAGAAAGTTTGACTCCTTCCTCCAAAATAAACAAATAAAAAAAAGAAAAAAAGAAGAAGAGAAAAACTAATAATAAACTCCTAAAAAGTGTCTTTCAGTGAAGAAGGCCAAGACATGTCAAGATATAGCTGAAGTTGACGATATTCGAATTCCATGACTAGTTCCTAGACCATTAGCCAAGAAAGAAACAACATCAGCATTAGGCCGTATATGTGATGGCCACTGGCAATACGTACGAAAAATGAAGCTTCACTCGACATGATTCCTTCTATATCATGGTCTGAGGCCAGAGTCAAGTGACTCAAAACCAGCTACTTCTACTCGTTGGATATACGATAATCATATATATGTTAGAAAATTTTATCTTCGATTTCTGTAAATAAAAAATAACAAAGGGTTAGAGTTACCGGTCTTCTACGGAGAAGTTATGCACGAAACATTGTCCTAAAAGAATATTCGAGGTCTATGTGCAGAAATCCTCTCGAATTTTTCTAGAGGTAAAATTTTCTTGCTACCAGCTTTCCGTCACTGTACACGGCTTCGAAAGAACGACCCGAGCTTAACTTTTCCTAGAGGAGGAGAGATTTGAATAAAATAAAAAAAGAGGACTGAAATTGTTGTGAAGGGAAGGACATTTTTCTTTTTGTGTCTTCCTCGTAGAAACTACTTAGAGTATATAAAGGCTTCAACCCACAACCAACAAATGAATGACCATTTATTAGGAATAATGGAATGGGTATTAGCCATTAAGAGCCATAAAATGGGAGATTGAATTGAGAGGTAAATAATGAGAAATAAAGATAGAAATTTAATAAGAATAAAGGGGATAATAAATGAATGAAAGTTGGTTTTTTCACCAACAGTTACAACAATATATACTTGACATCGATATGGAGACGGATATAGATACGGATACAACAAGACATATATGCAAAAATAACACTCAACACAAACATGACACTTATTTTGATTATGTATTATAGAGTGGTCGGATTGTGTATCCCACAAGGCTTCCTAGATACTAGTTCTCAACTTTTCTTACTATATTTTAGTGTCATCCCCATCAACAGAGGTGGATTTACATATGGGCCGGCACGGTCGGGCTGGAGCCTATCCCAAATTTTTGAGATTTTTTTATTTTATTGAAATAATTTTTTTTATTTATGTTTTATTATCTTGTTTGGAATTGAAGTATGCAACATACAATTAATTGATACATAAATTTTAAAAAAATAAATATTTTAGACAGTGTGTGATGCTAGTGTCATTCCAGCTATACCTAAAGTTAAGTCCCCTCATTTGAAATAATAGTTCGGCCACTGCCCAGCAAGGACTTGAGATCTCATAATCCTCCTATATGTATGTTGCGCATACACGAAATATGACATGTATGGCACAGATGTGACATCTGTATTGTGTCGGATACGGCACGACACCGACTCTTTCGATTGATCGTGTGCAAGCTCCAAGTAATGTGAACAAAGTCGCCTAAACAACGTACAACGCAAGGTGGCCAAATCTAGACACTCGACAAGTCTATACCTCATCTATGGACAGCCTCGGCATCAGGGTGGACACGGGCGACGTGTCGAGAACAAGCCCCGGCTTCCGCTTCCGGAGCTTGACCATCTCCACATCCCACAGCGCCCAGTCCTGCGTCAGGCTCTGCAGGCAGGGCGTGTCGTGCGTGACCGAGTTCCGCCACGGCGGCAGCCCGCTGTTGGCCCGCAGGAGCCGCCCGCGCCGCGTCCCGAGGCGGACCCGCGTCCCGTCCCGCACGGGCACCCACTCGACCGACGACGGGGCGTCGTCGAGGCGGCACGGCAGGACCAGGGACTGGACCACCTTGCGCCCGGTCATGCCGAGGAGGAACGGCTCGTCGGAGGCGGCGAGGTACCGGCCGTAGCAGCTCCTCAGCCGAAGGGCGGAGCCCTTGACCACCTCGACCGTCCACCGCGCGCCGCGGGAGGAGCCGTCGCGCTCCTGCTGCACCTGCTCCCCGTCCGCGGCGGCCGAGAGGTACTTCTTGTGGTGGCCCCTCACTCGGACGGTCTTCGCCGGCTTGAAAAACTCCATGTCTCGAAGAAGAAGAAGAAGAAGAGAGCACGTACCGACGTACTATTGAGGAACCGTATTTAATTAACAAGGAAAGGAAGGAAAGATTGGGTCAGGTTAGCCGTTACCGTTACCGTTGCCGTTGCCGTTGCCGTTACTGGAGGAATATTTGTCATGGTGTACTTAGTTCGTGTACTTTACGCGGGAGAAGATGGCGCGAGTGTCCACGTGTCATGTTTCTGTACCCGCGCGACTTGGCTCGCTGACATTTGTCGCAATGTTTTAAAAACCGGACCGACGATTTAACCGAAATTCTTCCGTACAGGTCGGACTGGGACGAATTCAACCGGATTCAACCGTGGTTCAAAGATGCCCATTACGAAAATCAAATCATATAAGATATCCACATTTACTTTTTGACTTAGTTTTGTTTCGTTTGATTTGTTTTGATTTGATTCTTAGTATGTATGAATTGATTTGACAACTCTCAAAACCAAATCTATTGAGATATTACTATTATATTTAGGAATATCCAATCCAAATAAATTGAAGTATTCATATTATATGTAGAAATATTCAATTCTACTTCGAGGTATTTTTCACATAGGTTGGGAACCCCACCCACTCCAACAAATCAAGTACCAAATAGTCCAAATCTCACATAATAAATTTTTTTGAGTTTTTTTTCTAGAAACAAAAAACAAAATGGCTGGTTCAATTGCAACCGTTTCGGCCGGTTCACCAGTTAAACTCCGGTTCAGAAAAAAAAATCGTCTGTTATTTAAAAAACTCGGTTCATATCAGAACATATCATTTTTTTGGTCATATCTGGTTCGATTCGGTTCGACTGTCGGTTCGGTCAGATTTTGACAACACTAATTTATCGGTACGGAAAAGAAATTATACTAGCATTTAGATTCGGATAGGTTTCTAGAATTCTAGTGACCCCAGGTTCTGACTCGGTCCCTGCTCCTGTAACTGTCGTGACACAGTGGTGAGTTACGGAATTTGTCTCTGTTGGTCGGATTAACTTGTAGTGATTATCCATCATTTTTTAAGGATTATAATTCTTGTCGAGGGAATATAGTTTTGATTCATTCCTTTTTTTTCTCTCTAAGAGCTACTCTTCATGTCGGCTTTGTTTCCGACAAATAGATGCCTTAGAATTTCAGTTTAAACTAATAAGAGTATATGTCTAACTTAAAACTATATTATTTATACAATGGTTTAAATTACAATTTACAGAATGGACCGACATCAATTAAATACGGTGATATATATTGATACAGTTTGATATGTTCCGATGAAACCTATCGCAATCGAGACTTTATTATATCAAAATTTAAAACTACCAAGAAAAAACTTAAAATTTTGCAATAAAATATTTTTTTAATATTTTTAATAATTATTATATTTGAAACTAAAGTTTAGATATAAAACCAATGATATTATCGATATTGCTAATTCCGATAATACTGTATAGTGGGCCGGTCTTGGATCTGGTTGTATAAGTGAACCAGTATCATGACACGTTGTGAACTCGGCTTCACTTGGCTTGACAAAAGCTTGACTCGATCTTAATAACAAGACAGAGCTTGACATGAAAATAAGCTTTGATTATTTTAGCGAGTCTATCTTGAACATGGAAAGCTTGCTCATGAACAAGCTAGAGGCCCAGAGGCCGAAAGCCTAAAGCCAAAAAAAAAAAAGAAGGTCAAGGGCTTCTGGTGTTTTATGGGATAGTGTAAGTCAATACTTTCAGGTGGCGATTGGTTCAAGGTTTTGTATTTCTAGAAATGAGTTTTAGTTTCATTTTCCATAGAAAATAAATTCACCGTTTCCATACCTATATTTGGTTAGATTATGTTAAAAATATGAAAAAAATATATTAATTTATTAAGTTTTCCATAAATATTCTTTCATGTTTTTTTTATCTAAATTTAATGTTTGGGATAGAAGTTAAAATTTTGAAAGTAAAATGAGGGTATTATTGTCCAAACAAAATATTCAAACAACATTCCTAGGAAAACAAAACTATTCCTAAGGGGGGACTTGGGAATTACTTTCCCACAACAATGAAAATATGAAGCCCCTCATATTCTCCCTTATTGTCCAATCCTAGACAAACCAAACAAGGGTAAGGAATCTAAAACTCATTCTCAAGCCTCCAAAACTTGAACCAAACGCCACCTTAATTTGCAGTAAGCATAAGCTGATAGTCTCATATTGTATGCCTTAATTAAATTAAATCAGAGTTGGTCCACAAAGTATGATATTGGACTTGATTCATATGTCTTAAAAAAAAAATTTATTTGCAGTAAGCATAACTTGATGGCCTCATACTGTACGTCTTAAATCGGAGTTGTTCCATGAGGTGTGATATTGGACTGGATCCATATACCTTAAACAAAGTTTTTTACTGTAAAACCTGAACCAATATCAATTATTTATAGCTCATGATTCAATTTCTTCCCAATGTGGAGACTAAATTATCAATGATATTGTCATCACCTTTGAGCGCACAATCCGAAAACGAGATACAATCCAATTGTTGGTGTTTTTGCCTTTGGACTATGAAAGATAGTCTCACATTGTCTACACCACCAAGTGGGCATCTCAATATAATGCTTTGCTTGTGTTGAGGTATGCACATGGGGTATGGTGAGGCACATGGGTGCCATGTGGGGGTATTTTATTAGGATAAAAAAGGATTAACTCCTTCATGTAAGCTTTTAGGTTTTTTGCCATGCTCTTGGAATTTATTCCATATGAGCTAAGTCCCAAAGGGGCTTAGTGGCTCGGACTCGATCGGACTCGGACTCGGGCTCGGGCTCAAGGGCGCAAAGTGGCACTTTGTTGGCATGTCAGCATCGGCGCATGGCACGTCAGCATCGGCGCAAGGCGCTTAATTTGCAGCGCATGGCACGTCAGCATCGGCGCAAGGCGCTTAATTTGCAGCGCATGGCACGTCAGCATCATCGCATGATGCTTGTGCGCATTAGTTACGAGTTACTAGCGTGGTTGATGCATGGGTGCTTGAGCAGGGTGCTGAGTGGGCGATGTGCAGTCGCATGCGCGGCCAAGCACTGCCATGCGCCTCTGCGCTGCTATGCTGTTTCGCACTAGGCCGCTGCGCTGCTGTGCTGATGCGCTGAAGGCTGAAGCGAGTCGGTTATGGAAAGATTACATCTTTAATTTAGATCCAATTTTATGGAATTTAAATTAATTTCGTTCTTATCTCTTTGTAACCGACTAGGTGGCCAAGATCCTCTATAAATACTCTCTTATCAGCCCTAATTAAGAATATATTAATTTGGAGAGAAGAATTTTGAGAGAGAGAGTTGAAGAGAGATTGCTGCGCTGCCAAGAGAAGTTCAAGAGTTCGTGCGAGTCCAGGAGAGAGGTGACACGAGCGTTTGCTGGTTCCTGGGAGCAGCTCGTGTGGGAGAAATCTTGCTTTGAGCAACGATGATCTTCATTACCCAGCAAGCCACCATAATCTTTCTTCTTCCTCTTCTTATTCTACTCTAATTGTAACTCATTATGTCCGTCTGCAACTGCGATTGCAAGGAAGAACCGAGATTGGTTTTCTGATTCTTTTGTTTTCTTCGGAGCAAGTTGTAATCAGAGATATTATATAGAGTGATTTGTTGGAATCGAGATCTCGGAAGGCAAACTTGTTTGCTGAAGCTTCTGAATCTCGACTATAACTTTTGGATCAACAGAGGGTAGACTGCAAAGTTTATCAGAAGCTCTGCTGTCCTTGTTCATTCATCTTTTGATTAAGCTCCGAGATTAACAATCTCAAATCAAGATCCTAAGAAAAGATGGAGAACACCCATACAAACATTATCGATACAAGTTTTAACAAACTTGAGAAGATTGACGGGCTACACTTCAATCATTTGGATGAGAAATGAGTTCTCTAACAAATGTTGGACGTGTGTAAATAGACCCTGTATCTACCATTCCTGCAGAAGGAGGTGAACTTGATCTGGCTTCGCTGGACGCGCACGTTCCAAGAGGAAGGAAGACGACATCTGATGCAAGTTGGCGCATTGAGATGTCTTATGCAAGTTGCCGCATGGAGAAGCCTACTGCGGTTGCCGAAAAAAGACTGGCACTATGCACGAGAAGTAACTACGCATGGCGTTTCTTGGCGCATGGTGGACTCAGTGCAGTGTAGTAACTGCGCATGGCATTCTTTCGACGCATGGCAGAAATTTAGCACATGGAAGCACCCATGTGGCTGGCTCTGAGCAAGGTCTATGCGCGACCAGGTTATACGCACTTTGACGCATGTCTCTTTAAGCATGAAGGATCATGAGAACGAGGACTGCATATCCAACTTCAAACCAAATTAACAAGGTAAAAGCTTATCATTTGGCGTGGTTGTTGACTGGTGTATGGACACTAGTACATCTAGCCACTAGAGTTTTAGGAAGAGCAGTTCACCGAGGTCAAGCCTATCATTGAAGAAGGTCGAAGGTCTCGATAGCGAACAAGGATCAAGCAGAGGATATGGGGATTGGGATAATGGTTCTGGACTTCGAGAAGTTACAGTCAAAGAAGTGCGTGTAGCGAAGTACCAGTGATTACCAAGGACCTGATCTCAGAAAGTCTGTTGCAGACTTGAGGGTGAACATTCATAGTTGCCAGATGGTGATATCGTGGCAGGAGACATACTTTGAAACAAGGCTTTCAGTATCAGATGGATGTTCTAGCTTCTGCTTGTGAGTAGAGTCCCATTATAAGAGTTGTGGGATACCAGACTAGGACATATACTATATACCGCAAGATGTCTATTCTAGGACTTATCTTCAAATGTGGGGGTAAGGAGGTAGAGAAGTGTGAGATCTGTGCGAAGACAAAGGTCACAAAAAATTGTTAAAATGGCTAAATTGGTGCACATATCTTCTGGAGTTGGTACACTCAAATATATGTGACTTCAAGCAGTTCTCCACAACGGCCAAGATGAAATGCTTCACTACTTTCATCGACGACTACTCGAAGTATGCGTTCGTCTATCTGCTCAAGTCAAAAGACGAAGCATTCGAGAAGTTCAAGGATTTTAGGGCTGAGGTTGAATGTCAAACATGGCAACAACTCAAGAGGAACAAAAGTGATCGAGGTGGAGAGTATAGGTGTATTAAATTTGTATCGTTCTGCAAAGAACATGAAATTGTCAATGAGAAGACTGCTCTGTATTCTCCTCAATCAAATAGAGTAGTTGAAAGGAAGAACAAAACGTTGACAGAGATGATGATCTCAATACTGTTGACTGCGGGTCTTTCAAACTGCTTTTGGGGAGAAGCCGTGCCAACAGCTACGTTCATTCTGAATAGAGTGTCGTAAGCGACTTCCGATGTCACTCCTCATGAACTCTGGTTCAAAGGTCAGACTCAACTTGAATGTCATTCGAGTGTGGGGGTGTCTGGCATATGTGAAGCTTTTAGACTTGAATATTCAGAAGCTAGGGACAAGGACTACCAAAGCTATATTCTTGGGATATGCTAAATAGAGTGATGCTCGAAGATTCCTTGATATCGAGTCTACCTATACCATTGAATCTCGCAACGCAGAATTCTTCGAAGACAAATTTGTAAGGCAAAAAAATGTTGTTATCGCGGACATTCCGGAGAACAATGTAAGTGCGCAATAGGCTAACGCTTCCGATGAAGATGTAGTCAAAGAAGAAGTTGTCATTCTAGAGACAATATTCAAACCAGAACTCGTAGAACAAGTGTCTAAGCGAGTGAGGAGACCGAAGGACTTCTGGGAATATTTTGTCACCTATTACGTAGAAGCAGATCCGCTTACCTATGATGAGGCGATGAAGACCAGAGACGCTGTCTTCTGGAGGGAGGCTATCAATAATGAGTATGACTCAATAACCTCCAACAATACTTGGGTGTTGGTCGATTTGCCTAAAGGAGCTAAATCAATCTGATGCAAGTGACTTTTCAAGAAGAAGATGAAAATCGATGGAATTGTTGACAAGTTCAAGGCAATGTTGGTTGCCAAGGAATTTTCTCAAAAGTAGGGGATCGATTACTTTGACACATATGCTCCAGTAGCACGGATGATGACCATCAGGATGTTGATTGCTCTGAGTGCAATTCACAAGCTAGTTATTCATCGGATGGATGTTAAAACTGCATTCCTGAATGGAGAGTTGATCGAAGAAATTTACATGCAAAAATCAGAAGGATTTATCGTCAAAGGGCTTGAAGACAAAGTCTGCAAGTTGGTAAAATCATTATACGGTTTGAAGCAAGCTCGCAAGAATTGGCACGAGAAGTTTGATAAAGTCATTAGATCAAACGGCTACAGGGTCAGCGAGACGGACAAGTGTGTTGACACAAACTTCGCTAACGGGAGAGGAGTCAGCGTTTGTTTATACGTGGACAACATGCTGATCCTAGGCACGGATGTAGCATGAGTCACTGAGACAAAGAAGTTTCTCTCATACAAGTTCAATATTAAGGACTTGGGGGAAGCTGATGTTATTCTCGGAATAAAGATCATCCGGACGAACACTGGAGTGGCGCTGTCACAGTCTCATTATATTGAGAAGATGCTCACACGCTATGGATAATTGATACTCCGTACAGGTATGACAAGAAGCTGAAGCCAAATCCTAGAAAAAGCGTCAGGCAGCCGGAGTACTCAAGCGTCATCAGAAGTTTGATGTATGCGACAACTGCCACAAGGCCTGACATAACTTTCGTAGTGGGCATGTTGAGTAGGTTCACGAGCAACCCAGGTTTGGAGTACTGGAAGGCTGTGAAGAGGGTGATGAGATATCTCAGGAGGACTCAGAAGTATGCACACTACAGAAGATATCGACAGTAGTGGAAGGCTTCAGTGATGCAAGTTGGTGTTTAGAAGTTGAGAGCGAAATATCAACGGGAGGATACGTCTTCTCCATGGGTGGAGCTGCTATATCGTGGAAGTTGAAGAAGTAGACAATGCTCTTGCATTCCTCGATGGAATCTGAGTTTTATGCATTGGCAGCTGCAACAGATGAATCAGAATGGCTTCGGGAGCTCATGTATGATCTTCCAGTTTTGGTACGCAGATTCTGCGACAATCAAGCGACTACGGTAGTGGCATCAAATGATCTCTTCAATGGTAAGAGAGGACTGTGTAGTTTAGACACATAACAATGAGTAAGCGCATCAAGGATGTAATCATTATAGTATATATTGGTGTTCGAAGCTAGGTAATTCTGGCGGATTCGTTCACAGAAGACACTATATGGAATGAATGCATCGAGGATGGATTTATTACAGTACTTGATGATCGGAGCCAAGAGGGTCTGGCAGATCCGTTCATGTAAGGACTCAAGCTCCAGCTGGTCATAAGAACTATAAAGGAGCATAGTACTCCATGCTACCGTGGGGTGATACCACATGAGGTACCTCGATAGGGTAAAGCCTCGGCTTCGAGCCATGTCACAACGGCAATAGCACCGCATATAGTCAGAGCCAAGCACTGTAAAAGAACGTAGTACTCCATGTTATAGTGACGACACCACATGAGGTACCTCGACAGGGTAAAGCCTCAGCTTCGGGCCATATCACAGTGGTGTAACACCACATATAGTCAAGGACCCAACATATATGGGCTTGGAGGACTTCTGATATTGTGTTTTTGTAATCCTACCATTTAGTTTTATGCTATTAGTTCAAAGAGAAATCTACTAGGCATCTAACTATTGGTTCAAGGGAGGATCATTGACTGGAAGAATATCAGGAATAATGAATAGTTATTTGAGACATTGAGGGGTTACGGACCCAGAACAACCGTTGTGTAAACCCCCTCGATTTATTCTGTAGATAGTTAGAGTGGTTTTGGAAAAATTTTGATAGCAGATGTCGAGGTTTAGAGTAGAGATAATTTATCTGGTATTTAATTCAATTAATTAAAACCCTTGGCGCGCCCTATCATTTTCTGATTTTTCGGAGCCCAATATTAGCCCATAAATTCCGTTCAATTATTGTACTTCTGACCTGACCCGCCAAATTAGGCACTGGACTTTTCCGTCTTTTAAAATCAATTTTTGTGTGCTCTAAATTAATTGCGCAACATTCCAAAAATCGTAACACATATTTAATTCCGTGTCGGACACCTGTGTCGTTACCCTCAATTTTGGGATACCAACTTAACCCGTTGAGCCGGACCAACTAAAGGGTCCAAGACTGACTCCAAGCCCCCACCATTTTTGGCCTTTGCGTCATTTCCGGATTTTGACCCCAAGTGCCCCAATTAAATTAAATTCGCGGGACACTTTATTTCTATTTTAATCGGGAATACCAACTTTGTAAATCCTATTTTTAATCCTAAATTAATCCCAATGTCTTCCTAATTAAACCCGTGCCTAACGCACAACACCCTCTCACCATGAAAATTTCTAAATATATTTTTCTCCGTAATTTTTGTGTCATTTTATGTGTCCATGCAATTTTCTGAATTTACGGGGCTAAGTTGCAATTATTAAATTATGTGGCACCACCCTATTGGCCAAGAACAAATGCGAGGTCCCAAAATGGGGTCCCATTCACACCCATGCATTCACCCCTCATGAAGAAAACCCTCTTCTCTTCATGATCAATCTCAACCATTCATTTTGAATGGGTTGATCACAACCCTCCATCTCCTTCACACACACCCCTGTAAAGTACCTCCTCACCCCACCCTCAACACAAGAACCAACCGGCCCTAATCCCAAGGGAAAATCTCTCTCTCCTCACTCCTTCATAAATTTCTTCCCATGCAAACTTCTTCTTCCTCCTCCCTCCATTATATTTCTCTTCTCCTTCTCCCATAGTCTCTTCTTCCTCTTGAAGAGCATCAACCAACCCCACTCCGGCCTTACTCCGGCCACCGGCCCGCTGCCACCGCAGCGTGCGACCCCCGCAACCGAGCGACCGGCCGCTCCCCACCGCAGCGTGCGTCCCCCGCTGCCGCCCGCTCCCGTACGTCCCCGCCGCCGGACGCCGATTCCTCCCGCTGAAGCATCCCGTCGTGACTGCCCCGCCGGCGCAGTTCTCTTCCTCGCTCCGGCTGCAGCCCATTTCTCCCCCCGCTGTGTGCATCCCTCCGGTCACTTCCAGATCCCGACCCCGCGGCAGTGATCACCCCCGACCCGAGGCTGAGCGCCTGACCGCCTGCTCTCTCCCGACCAGCGTCCCCGTCCGACCACCATCAACACCACTACCACCACCCTCAACACCATTACCACCATCCTCAACACCATTACCACCACCCTCAACACCATCACCACCACCATCAGTTTAACACCACCACCACCCGGCCATAACCCATTGCACGGCCAGCACCTCCCCGCTCCGGCCACGTTGGGTATACTCCTCCTCTCTTTACATTTATATAATGTGTAGTGGTTATTGCTAGAGTATGTGTTAGCATAGTGTGGTGTTGTTATAATGTTGTGTAGTTATTATTGGATGACTAGGGTTTAAGAGGCTGAACTTAGAGAGTTGGATTTATAAATGCATGGGAAATCTTAGGGTTATTACATTAAGTATATACACTTTGATGTTGTGGAGGTATCTTTTGATAGGATGAATGTAGGTTAGGGTTTATCATCAACATGGATTAAATCAATTTATTTTAGACATCGGCTTATGGAGATTTAAGTTTTATCGTTAAGTGAAGGATCGGAATTTATTTTGTGGTGATAAATGCTAATTTATTTAAATGTATGATTATTAAGGATAATAGGTGAATGATTGATCGAGGACTAGTGAGATCGGAGATTTAGAACTAGAAATTTGAGGTGATTAATTTAGGGAGGCACCGGGTGATTGGTAACAACGATATTTTTAAACGAAGAAGTTAAAATCATAAACCGTATTTGAGGATGTCTTGATGATATGGTACTGATGATTAACTGATTTGACCATCGTATCGATAGTCAACTGTAGTCAACCCCCTAGTGACTTGTCCCTGTGAGTCGTAGATGAGACTGAGTTTAGGTGTGGATGTGTGTAGCACACCTGTCTGTTGTTAAAATAGATTATTGATTCTGGTTTGTAATTCATCTCTAGGTACTGCGGGACCTGAGGACTTGGACGCGGTACCAGATCCCCGTCATCAGCAGCCGCACGCAGGCAAGTGTACCTTGCCACCCTGTATTTCAGTTTACAGATATTGTTGCTCTTTATGTACTCGTACGCGCATTTATGTTGATGTTCGATACTCCGTGTCCGATTCACGACCGGGTGTTGACATTCGAGTAACGTCTTAGAATAGTTGCTAGATGCTTCACAGCACCTCGATGCACGTACCTGAGTACATCGATACCCCAGGACACATTCATACACTGTGATCGTGCCAGATTCCTGTTTCCTGATATTGACATCATGGCCAGAGACTGGGACGACCTTAGGGTCGCGTCTGTTGAGTTAATTCTGTGTGTCGAGACTTTAGCTAGAGGTTCAGGTTCAACGCACAATCGTTGACCGCTTGGAAAGGGGAAGACGGTTACTAGATGTTTGGGCTACTCTGCACGCGCTTATATATATGTAGTATTTTGTAGTGATACCTGTATCTAGTGTAGCTGTTTCACCCGTGTGACTCTTTGCCCGGAGCTGCGGTACGTGCCGTGTGTTTTCGTGTCCGGAGCTACGGTTTTATATTAGAAAGCCCACGCATCGAACATTGTCTTTAAACTGTGTCACACTAGTTTGGTTATGCTAGATTACCTGTTGTTGCACTTGTACTATCTGTTTACCTGGCATGTTATTTTTCTGTACCTTGTTACGTCCCTCTGAGGACCTGGTTCCCTGCCAGTTTTGCAGCATAGATGATTACGGAGCATTTAGAGTTGCTGTTGGAGTGCATGTCTTGCGTGCATGGTACCAGGTACTCACATTATATCTACCGACATTATGGTTATTTTACATTGTTTATTTCATCTGCTGTTGTAGCCTAGTTTTTATAGACTCATACTTCTTCTCGAGTCTATTCGAGTGAGTGTGTTATTGGGCGACCGACTCTAGCACATATAGCTCTTTCTTGGATACTGTTGTACATTGTGGATTGAGACATAGAGGTTTACATTTATGGGATATCTAGATAGTGCCCTTTATATTACAGCTTATACGTATTCGAGTCAGACCAGAGTCTGGTCGAATGCGTAGCTGGCGTGTCACGTATTCCTAGTCCTACGTATTTTGGGACTGGGGCGTGACACGTTGTCTACTATTTGTTATTTGTGTAGAACAAGTCATGTGGGAGGATGACTTAGACGCCTTAATGAGTTCTCAGGCATTTTGAATGTCTGGTGTGCTTTACAGGAAATACGGTAGCACAACACTACAAAGGAGCGTAAGGTCTCCATGCTACAGTGGATGACACCACCATGAGGTTCATTGATAGGGTAATGCCTCGGCTTCGCGAGCCATGTCACAACGACATAGCACCGAACATAGGCAGGTAGCCTAATGCTGTAGAATGAAGAGTGGTAGGCAGCACTACAAAGAGTCTGGTGACCTCATGTTACAGTGGTGTGACATCAAAGAGGTAAAAGATGTAAATCCTCGGCTATGCGAGCTATGTCACAGCGGCGTAACACTGCAAGGAAGCGCAAGGCTTCATGCTGGGTAGGTTGGCACTACAAAGAGGCTGAGACCTCATGCTACAGTGGATGACACCACATGAGGGAGTGAACCTCGGTTATAGGCCATGTCATAGCGGCGTAGCACCGCAAGGAAGCGTAAGGCTTCATGCCAAGGACTCTTTAAAAGAACTCACCTAGAGTGTATAAAAATAGATACATGACGTCTCTTGAGAAAAAAATTGTAGACGCTCAATATACATACACCAAAACCAGGCGTGCATAGGACCTTTAATGTACAACCGGAAGCACAGCTGATGTCATTGTGTGAGTGGAAAGAATTACAACTATGGTACAGAATTCAAGGCTTAGTCCATTATTGTATCATAAGGAGAGATTAATTTGGAGAGAAGAATTTTGAGAGAGAGAGAGAGAGAGTTGAAAAAAGGTTACTACGTCGCCAAGGGAAGTCCAAGAGTTCGTGCGAGTCCAGGAGAGAGGTGACACGAGCGTTCCAGAAGTTCTTAGAGAACTTGCTGGTTCCCGGAGCAGATCGTGTGGGACGAATCTTGCTTTGAGCAACGGTGATCTTCATCACCCCAACAAGCTATAATCTTTCTTCTTCCTCTTCTTCTTTCCCTCTAATTGCAACTCGTTTTGTCCATTTGCAACTGCGATTACAAGGAAGAACCGAGATTGGTTTTCTGATTCTTTAGTTTTCTTTGGAGCAAGTTGTCTTCCGATATTTCGATTCCAACGAGACTAACAAGGTATGATATTGGACTTGATTCATATGTCTTAATTTTTTTTTTTTAATTTGCAGTAAGCATAAGCTGATAGTCTTGTACTGTACGTTTTAAATTAGAGTTGTTCCATGAGGTGTGATATTGGACTGGATCCATATACCTTAAAAAAAAAATTAATGTAAAATTTGAACCAATCTCAATTATTTATAGCTTATGATTCCATTTTCTATCCGATGTGGAGACTAAATTATCGATGATATTGTTATCACCTTTGAACGTTCAATTCGAAAACGAGATACAATCCAACAATATAGTCTATCACCGATTTTAAGTTATGATATTTCCGTTCTCCCTAATAAAATATATTTGAGACGGTCACTGCTTCGGATCGACCTCTCCTCCCGTTGGAAACGTACAGTATGTTTGAGCTTGAACAGCTTACAAGTTGCTCTTGAGTTGAACCAAGCTGCTTACGAGGCTAGTCGAACTCGGGCTTGCTATAACTCCGAGCCCGATCTCGGACTCGATAAATTACTTGAACCCTATTGGTGGGATTATTTATTCGGTGTCACAGAAACATACAGACACACCTACAAATACGTAAGTATATTTTCAAGTAAGTATAGAAATAATTATCTATGTTGCATAAGTATTAATACGGACATTTATTTAGAGACTGAAAACATGTCACAGAAACATTTGTGAACCAATTTAAGTGGTCCAGCATACAATGACAGTCCCGTGACTGAAATTCAAAATAAATTTCTAAGAAGACGTTGGAAGAAGAAAGGAGCATATATTGGTGCGGTCTATTTGGAGCCAGTACTACTAAGACAAAATAAAAATAAAAATCTAGATGATTGCGTGTTGTCAATGCACAACTAATATTTAAAGTGGGTTAGATCAAACGTGTCCGACACTTAAATGTCCTTATAAAAAAAGAAGAAGTCAAGAATAAGACGGACTTGTACAGGAGTAGGTGCGGATCTAAAAATTGCAGCTGGAATAGACTACCATAAGTTTGGATGAACAAGAAGTGGATTAACTTATATATAAAAAATCAAAAAAAAAAGTTTATATATAAAAAAAAAAGTTACATTTTTTGTTGTTGGGATGGGCTCCAACCCACCTCCCAAATCCGCTATTGTACAGAAGACTGACTAAGAATGAGACTGGCTAGTACAGAAGACTGACTAAGAGTGCACCATAAGAAGGGTGAGCATTATTCAATTTTGGACCGAAAACTGATCCTAACCCAATAAAAGATTCGGTTCGGTTAGAAAAAAAAAATCGGTCCAGTTTCGATTTTGAAAGTACTAATTTTTTTTATTCATTTTCGATTTTGGATTTTGGTCAAAAACTGAAAATCGAATACGACTTGTACAATCATGTAAATATCCTCAATTTTATGCATATTTTGTGATAAAAAATATGTATATTTTGAAAACAACAATTATATGTATATATTTTAAAGTTCAATTTTAATAATTTAACAAATAGTTCAACTTTGGACGCAACTTTGAAATACAATAAATATATGTATAAAATTATTATTTTTAATATAATTTAATCAAGATCCAAACAGTGGACCCAATCCATTTAATAATAGAAATATTTCAACTGAACAAAACGAATAAACCGATTTGATTATTCGATTCAGTTTCGGTTTTGGCAAATTTCGAATCGGTTTCGACTTTGGATTTTTAGAATTTCTGTTTTGACTCTTTTGATTCGGCAACCGAATGCACCCCTCTAATCACAAGTTCATAATCCACACAAACAAACTAGTCCATGAAAGAAAAAAAAACAGTCAGCACTAGACATATACGTTTATCGACGTGGTTAGTCGATCGTAATCATTCAATGAATAGGAGGATAAAACTTACAATAAAATTATGACCATCCATCGTGGCATGTTGGTTACGATGGAAGGCTCCGTGGAGATGAGCATGATTCAAATCTTTTCTTGGAAACTTAGTTCCTAATCCGATGGAAATAACATATAAAAAAATTTATTATCCTCCTGTGTAAAACGTAGGATACAATATCAAGATATGGTCAAACTTCTGACACAGTTGGGAATGGTCGTAAACAGGGTCGGCTCGGAAGATTGAATTATTCTATCCGGAGTTAGTTTTGGTTGTCTCTCGACTCTTATTCTCAGTCGGTCTTGGAAAGTCATCCGTGATCTGGTCCTTTGGTGGGATCAAGCTGAACCTGGAGAGTTGACCTAGCAGAGGACGTTGTCCAAATCCGACGTCTTGTCCGGCTTACCCCAAGACGGCCCTGATCGTAAATTAGTTTATGAATGTGTATACGCTTTCCTATTGTGAGCCGGTCCTGGGGAGTCATTCGTGACCTCGCGGACCTTTTGTGGGATCACGCTGAACCTAGAAAGTTGTCCTAGCAGAGAACGTTGTCCAAATCTTGTTCGGCTTACCCCAAGACGGCCCTTATGGTAAAGTAGCTTATGAATGCGTATCCGCTTGACCTCTCCTATGTTTTTCATCTCAAAGTATTTAGTTTCACTAACGGCCGACTGTCAAACGGATACTTTAATTTGACTGCTTTCAGAAATGAAGTGGTCACGACTAGGACAATCCAAACAAACCATATGATATAGCAATATATGTGTTGATCATGTGTTGGAATGCTGAATAGAAATAGTAATGCTATTAATCCCTCCACATTATTGTCCCTCCAAATTATTCCTCCTTATGTGCAGTTGACGGAACATGATAAATATTATTATACAACATCTAACATGACAGCTGACATAACAAATTTTAATCCAAAAAAATAATCATCTAAAATTTAGTAATGTTAATATTAATCTTAATTTCAAAAAGTAGATGGTATATGTTTGACTGTCATGTCACATAAGGAGGAATACTTTGGAAGGATACTTGGAGAAACTAAACCACCAACAATAGCAATTCAAGAAAGCCAATCCAAACCAACCTCAGTGGACAGCCTAGGCGACGACGCAGTCGACAGAGTAGACCGTGGCGACGAGCCAATATCGCGCGGCGGCAGAGGCGGCCCCCTCCGGCCGTAATCCTCCTCCTCCGCCGCCACCGCCTTCGCCGCGGGGGGCATCGTCATGAACACCTGCGTATCGATCTGCACAATCTCCACGTCCCACAGCACCCAGTTCTGCGTGCTCGTCCTGTGGGGGGTGTCGTGCGTGACCGAGTTCCGCCACGGGAACACGCCCCCGTTCGCCCTCAGGAATTGCCCGTGCCGCGTCTTGAGCCGGGCCTGGAACCCGTCCCGCACCGGCTCCCACTCGATCGAAGAGTCGTCCAGGCGGGCCGGGAACGTCTGTGTCACCTTGTGTCCGGTCATGCCGAGGAGGAATGGCTCTCCCGACGCGGTCAGGTAGCGTCCGTAGCAGCTCTTCAGGCGCAGGAGCTGCTGCTGGTCCGGCGACGACTTCTTCTCCGCGAGCTCGACGGTCCACCGCACGTTGCGGGAGGAGCCGCTGCGGTCCTGCCGCACGCTCTCCTCGTCTTCTTCGGCGAAGAGGTACTTGTTGTGGTGGCTCCTCAGCCGGACCGCCTTCGCGGACTTGAACAGCTCCATTGTGGATCGAGAGACAGTCGAGAGAGACAGTCGAGAGACACAGACAGAGAGGCTCTTGACTTTTGTAAGGGTCGACTACTCGACCGGGCCGGGAATGGAATGGAATGGGATTAGACGCGCGTAAGTATGCGCGTTTATGTTTATGTAACAAGAATTGAATAAAAAGGCAAATAATAAAAAATTGACACAGACTATCCACTTTTTTGCAGTCCTGTGTATATTAGAATTGTCAAAAGGACGGTCATTGTTGTTTTAGACCTAATAAAATTTTGATACTCTGATTTTATATGAACGAAAAATGCTATTTGCACATTTAAATTGTACCTCCAAGTCATTTCTACTTATGTGACAGTTGTCGTGACGTGTTAAGTAGCATTATTTGACATTTAAAATGGCAGCCGACATGACAAAATTTAACCAAAATTTAATTATCTATTTTTTTAATATTAATGTTAATATTAATATCAAGGTGAAATATCATTTTTTTGTATGGATTGTCAAATTTTCTTGGATATGCATGCACATGGCTGTCAAATTTTTGATGGACTTATTTTTTCAGGTCTACCAAAATTTTGCCAGTAATGAATATGCGACAGAATTTTGATAGTCGTAATTTTTATAACGATGGAATGGAATATACGTGCGTAAGTATGCACGTTTATGTTTATGTAATATTAATGGAATAAAATTGCAAATTATAAGACACTACAAAAATTGATAAGAACTTTCGACAGTTTTGTACATATTTAGAATTGTCAAAATTTTGATAATTTTTGCTATTTTTGGACTGCTAATTTTTTTTTTTTTCAGATTTTATATAAACTGTTAAAATTTTGACATTTTAGATATGCCAGGGTTGTCAAAGACTGTAATAATCCCTATCCAATTCTGTAGTGGAATTATCGCTTGTCCAATAAAAATGTGAAATGAGTCAGCAATGTTCAATATTGGTCGGGGGGGATATAGCAATGAGTGTGTAGATATGGTTATCAGTTGCTATTGAGTGTGTAGATGACAATTTTCAATTGGATTTAAACATTGCAAGTTGCCTTGTGCCTTTCCATTAGAGTTTGATTGTCTAGTCATTAACATTATTGGTGTTGAGAAGACTTGCTTCGTCTACAAGGTAGAGATGCTCTATTTGGACCTCAAGACTTGGCCTTAATTAGTTGTTAGATCTGTTTTCAGAATCTAACTTTGGCCAGGCTAGGATTCGATTCCCAAAATTAGATTTAGGATTTGTTTGGTTGACTACAATATAATTGTAATTATAATAGTAATAAAATCGAATAAAAATATTTTTTTTTATTCGATTCTATTACAATTATGATTACATTGCAGTGAACCAAACGAACCAAACAGACCAGTCCTCAAAATAGACTGAAGCCAAGTTCACGTAGTATGGGTATGAATTATGAGCAAAACTAATGGCAAGAATGTAGAATAGCTATTACAAATCAAAGTGCGAACCTGGCCTGGAATTGGATATGACCATTATGAATAGGAAAATGCTAAGTTTACTACCGAATGTTTACAACCATCTTACAACTCTCTCTCCCCGCTGCTATGTGGGCCACACCCGGACCCACCTCTCATCTAATGAATGGCTGTCACGTGGCACTCCTGTCACGTGGTGGCCACGTGGCAGAAAATCGGGTCCCACAAACCCCTCTCACCTAATGGGCGGCGGCCACGTGGACGCCACATGGCGATTGTAAAATGGGTGTAAGCATTTGGTTGTAGGCGTAGCATTCATGTTATGAATAATACTATTCCATTCCGATTGGAATCCGGTTGTAGATGTGACAGATGCCTCCCACCATAATCACTTGGACTAGAGATGATTGGTGGGTAAGGGTAAAGGTTGGGTTGTGTTAAATATGGTATAGGCTCCTAAGAGCATCATTAGTAGTTGGCACTCTTCAATACAATTTGGGGTCTAAAATTTAAAAAAAAAGGTAAATGTAGAATGAGTTGGGTTTGTATGAGAATAGTAGAAAATGATAAAGTGAGCTTTGGTCCAAAAGATTGTGTTGACAAAAATTGATGTGAAAAAAAAAATAAATGTAAGATCTAGAATCTAGAAACTTGGGCTCCAAATTGGGACTTACTGTAACTACCTAGTTCCCGAGGAGGGATATTTTGTCATTTTCATACTATTTAATTTTGGTGAATAATTGTTGTATATACATTATCATTGACTAGTGGACTAGATCCTATTAATTAGACTTAGTGCTAGTGAGTCCAAGTGGATCCAACTAGACTTGACTAAACCCATTGGTTCAATTAATTAGAGTAGTCGTGATTAGACTAGTTATTAGTCATTTTCTTAGTTAAATTAATAGAATATTCCCACTAGTTGTAGAGATGCCTTCTTTAATAAAATAGATTCTATTCATGACATGGAGATGGACTTTTAAGTCTTATTATCTATTCCTAAACCTAAACCTTACCCTATTAGGAGGTTATATATATAAGCCTCTTTATTCATTAATAGCATCAATTTGCTTTCATAATTAATTCATCCCCAAATTGGAAGCAAACCCTAATCCACCTATTACCAAATTTTATCCCTCTCATTTTCATTCCAAGGAGGCTAAGGAGCTTGTTATTGCTAGAGGAGCACTTGAGGAGGGAAGCATTGGCTTGAGGCTTGTGTCCATTTTGTGTCCACTTGAGGAATTCATTGGAAATATATCTCCCAATAGGTACAATCCATATTTCTCCCTTAATATTATGGTTAATTTATAGTATTAGACCCTTATGAACCCTTCTATGGCTAAGGACTACCCATAGGAAGAAGAACTAGGTTCATATGATGCCTATTGTGGTAGTTACATTGACTTTTGTGGCCAAATTGAAAAAAATTCGAGTTTGGGTTATTAGGTGTTCGTAGGAATATTTTTTTTAGTGATTTTGGAGTGTGATGCATGATTATATATATATATATATATAGTGTGTGTGTGTGTGTGCGTGCGTGTCCATAATTGGATACAGAGAGTGTGTATCACGATACGTCGTGTTACGGAGTCATAGGAAGGGTACTTTCAAGTATTTTGGGCTCTAGCATGCTAATTCCTATATATTGCAATAGAATAGCTTTTATTTTTGTTATTTATATTATATTGAATATTCTAGAGGTGTTCATATTATTTTGAGAGTGTATCTTGATGGTGGTGGAGTGTTGGATGATGGTATTATGAGTATCATAGGTGATACTTGTGGGTATCATGAGGTGATCACTAGGTGTTTGTTTAAATGTATATATATATATATATATATATATATGTCATAGAGGCTGGTGTAGCATGGGAAGTGGGTGAATTATGTTTCATATCCTCAGTACACCTATGTGTAGAGAGAATGGTGTGCAATTTGAGCATGTGTACCTGTGCACAGTTGAAGGGGTTTTGCCCAGGTTTTGGGGTAGTCACGGTGCAGTGAATGGATTAGTGTATTACTTTGTGTTGAGTGTTCAGTGGGCAATGTGGTGCATTTTAGAGAGTTATGTGTTAGGATGGGTGTTATGGGTTAGTTAGTTAGTTAGTTAAGAGTATTAGTAAGTATGTGTGTACTGTGTGGGAGAAATATCTGTGTAGGGATGGGAATTTACATGTTTAGTGGTGCACAATCATGTGCAGGTGGAAGGAGACTAGAGGTTGCTTGTGCAACCCTCGGGTAAGGTATTAGGTATGAAGGGTGTGTGTGTGTTACTAAGGGTGTGTAAGAGGTGTTCAAGGGATTTTTGTAGCAACAAAGTTACGGGTGCATATGAAGCAAGATGCCCTCGTGCACAGTTAGGAATTGAAGGAGAGCAAGTGTAGGTTGGGTACTTCACAGTAGTACAGTGTAGTAGATTGGTGCTAGGTGGAGCAATGCATAGAGGTAAGGAGGGTATAAGGTTAGGCTTGAAGTGTTGCACTGGGATGTGTACATGCATTTCTGAGCAAAGCAACATGGGAATGGAAGGGGCAGGCACTGCATTGATGAAGGGAAGAAGTATCAGTAACAGTGCCGTGGGAGTTTTGTGCGAGTGGCAATTTAGTATAGTACCTATAGTGTTTCAATGTATCAAGTGTGAGACTGTGGTGATCAGGTAGTAGGAATTGGAGCTTGCAGTGAGTGTGTGTGAGGTTAGAGAAGCTCTTAGGCTCTGTTATAGGACTGATACTGAGAGCTTTAGTGTATTTGAAGTGTGTCAATGAGCATGGAGGGGTGTGCATTAGGGCACCAATTTTACTTGTGTGTTCGAGTGTAGGTGCTTGTGTACTAGTGTTGAGTGACAGTGAATAAAATGTGGGTGTGTGTCTATGTGTGCCTATGGGTAGTGAGTGCAAGTGAATTGATTAAGAGTGTGTCAGGTGTTTAAGTGAAGGAAGTAGCAGCAAGGTGGGGAGTATCAAAGGGTGATGTACAGTAGGAAGTAAGAGTGTCATAGTGCAGTGAGTTGGTGTCAAGTTATGTTGTATAAAGTGGTACTAGGTATAGTTAGGGTCTGTGCAGTTAGAGAGAGGCCTGAGCCATTTCAGTTTAGTGATGAGGGAGATATGGGTGACTGCAAGCTTGTAGGACTGTGTAGGCAACTAAGGGACAGACCTGGGTAGGCAGTGAGCAAGTTTGGATGCTTTGCAACCACATGGAGGAGCATTACAACAAGTATTGCAGGCCAGGAAGCAATTGCAGCAGAATCTACATTCAGGTGAAGGGTTCGGGTGTATGGGTACAATAGTCACTACTTGTGTGATGGAAGTGAAACAACAATGTCAAGGGTTAAGAACAACAGCAGCATGATTGTAAGGGTAAGTGTGGATCTGAAAGTGTTAAGTGAGGCAAGGGGTGTCAGTGATAACATGTGAGTGGTGAGTTGGAGTGCAGGTGAGTTAGAGTGTGATGGACTATAGATCTTAGTGAGTCCTAGGTGAGTGTTGGAGTGACAGTTACACCAATGTGTGTGAGTGTCAAGCACTAGAGGAGGATGTTAGTGACAACAAGGTGTGTGATTGTGATATTAGAGTTGAGGGTGTTAGATGTGTAGGGGGTGTTCCAGGTGTGCTCAAGAGTGGTGACACACTGTGTACCAGTGTAAGGAAAGACTAGTATTAGAGTAGGTATGAGGAATGTAGTGGTGAGTTGTGTGTGATGGTTTCACCTAGTATCGAGTGTTTCAGTGAGTATCAAGATACAAGGGAGTGTGGGTAAAATATGGATATGGGAGATGGAGTATACTAGTTAGTATCAAACGTTATGGGTAATTGAGTAGGTTGGTGTGTGTCTTGTGGCATTTGAATGGAAGTGTGTTGTGTAGTGGGGAGTGGCATGGTTTATGTAGGTAGGGGTTTGAGTGTAGTATCTTGTGGTAGTGAGTATCATGGATGTCACGACCCGATTCCGTTGAATCGTTGGGGCGTCCCCCGAATCGTGACCGCCGTGCGGGCCTGGGGTTGCGTACGCACAAGGCTAAAGTATTTTGCATAACGAGCACATATTCAGAGTACGCAGATAAATTGAAACACAGATTTGAAACATGGAAAAGTTCTCTTTATTGATAATGAACATCTATTACAAACTCTTGAAACGAGTCAGCTACTTGCCGCACGGGCTTACAAAAGTGTTGACACAAAATGAGATAACAGTCCTGTATATTACATCCCTTTACTAAACTTTAAAATGATAAAGACCTCCAGGCTGGAGGACGGCTTTGCCACGAAGCTGCATTGTGTATAGAGAGTTGCAAGCTCCTTTCTTCAAGTACTTCAAAATGCGGCACGATCAGGATGCGCCTACAGCTGGACTGGAATCGGGAAGATGACTTCGGCTCCTCGCTCGGTTCGCCTTAGTGCGGAGAACCTGTTTCAACGAGGGTCAATATGTCGAAACATACTGGTGAAGGCGAGCTAACCGAACTATACCAATCAATACGGTATTTATATGAAGCATGCATATTATTTGTGGGTTTCTATCTTGCCTTAGTTTATTTACAAGTAAGCAGCATATAGAATTTACTAAAATAAACTTGCTACCGTTCGGTGGATTTTACCTGCCCGTCTGAACTACCTGCACAATACTTACCATGCCTTCCCTGCCACGAAGACACAAGTTAGTTTGCAACAGGTTTAAATATACACGTTGAGATCACTTGCTAGGATGCCATAATGGACGAGTTATAGTCGTTGAACGAGGATGGTGTACAACGAAGCACGTGAGGCATTACACGCCATCCCATTCACACATGAGACTATCATGAAGATCCGTCCGGACCGGATCGGTGCCGGTGCCCCAGCAACCGTCCGCAGGAACCCGTTGACCTTGTGTACAAGTTGTCCGTGATCAATCGTTCATGATACGTTAACGTTGATGCAGTTGAGGCAATATGAACATGAGACAAGCAACATTGCATGATTCATTTTGCATAGTCTTCCTGACGTTTTATTTCATAACAAGTGTATTCCATACTTAGCACAATTTATGGAAGAAGATGCATTCTAACTAAAATTGAAGCATGTATAGAACATTCCCAAATGAACAAGCATACAAATGAGTAACCGTTCCCAAGTTGAATGACAAGCATAATAATCCAAGTCTATTCCCATTTTATCTTGGCATCTTTTAGTTATTACTTGGTATCGTTTGATCGGGGCAACAAAAATGCAAGAGTTTTAGGTGTGAAGACTTGGAAGCAGGGCTAGCTAATCGGGATGGTAGCCACTCACTTAGATGGTTGGAAAAGAGAAGGAAAGATGTGCTTCATGACTCCGCTCGTAAGCCGCCTACTGCTCGTTCACCTGCATTGCACGAACAACTCGATCAATACTTCTTCCTCTCTTTCCAATCTCGGAATTGAAGTGCAATTCAATGAATGAAAACAATGTAATCCATCGAAACCGTTCAAGAAAACCCAAGCAAATCCGAAAACCAACTCAAAGCATGAAAGCAACAAGCGATATTGAAATCCGAGGCAACAAAAGATAACAGCGGAGGGGTCCCTCCTGACTTTGCCGCTAAGTCGATCCCGGGGGCAAGGTCCACTGAATATGGGAATCGATTCCGAAGAAACAAATCCATAACGAGGATGAGTTCTTGTTTCAATCTATCCCGATCGAACGATACCATCTTGTGTTTCTTAGCCGCGCTCCTCGGATATGAGGAACGGAGCACTACAATGGATACTTAGTTATCCATAGAAGTTGATTTCAAGATACTTAGTTATATGCTTGTCGAGTGTTGCTAGTTGGGAATAGATTGAGGTACTTGATATCCTATTTAGTATCAAGTATTAAGTGAGTATCTTAGAATATGTGGTATTATGATATCAAATGTTAAGGTAATAAGTTAAGGGCTAGGTAATGGCTAGATATTAAGGTATCTTAAGTAGCAAGATACTAGGTTGGTGTAAAGGTAAGTATTGAGTAATAACTAAGGTATTATATAAGTAGTAAGGATAATTAGTTAAGGTATTTGTCTAGATGTAGATATTATTTAGAGTGATATGCCAAGGTATCGAGATACCAAGATAATGTATATGATACCAAAGTATTGGTCTAGTCAAGTGGCTTTTGGGTAAGGTATTAAGGTTAGACTAAGACACCAATAGATAATATCATATGTGGGTATATATATATATATATATATATATATATATATATATATATATATATATATATATATATATATATATATATAGTATAGATATCTAGTATCACTAATTATATATGGTATTAGATATCAATATTAACTAGTATAGACTAGAAACCCAGTTTAGCAAGGATCGACCTAAAAAATTTAGTTTTGACTAGTTTAACTTTATAGGTTATCACGCCCCAGTCCCAAAATACACGGGACCAAGCCACGTGACAATGGTCAGCTAATACGACTCCGAAGAATTTCCTAATTTAATGGACCCGACGAAGCGTATTATGCTGTCCCAAAATACTATCAAGTCCAATATACTATCGTACAGCTGGTAAATATCTAATCTCATCCACAACATACAATATAATAAAGACTGAAGACAATGCTGGTAAATAAAATACAAAGAGTCTGAATATCCATAGTACATCTAAAATAGTCTGATGGGGACAAACCCACTGAAATACAATAATAAAATAAAAGTACGGAAAGTAGGAAGATAACTAGACTAGAGCATCAACTAGCTAGATAAAGACACTCTAGCCCAAGGTAGCAGTGTACCCCAAATCACGGGAACTCCTCTGGAGATGCCTCAAAGACCTCAGCCACAAATCTGGTCTCTACTCCTGCTCCGTAGATGGTTGGGTACAAGTGCTCGTCCGGATCTGAAAAGGAACAAGGTCCTCAAAGGGACGTAACAAGATACAAAAGTACATGCCATAAAGTAAATACTGTACAAACTCGAGGGTGATCTAACCAGCTAAGTAAAATGCACTTGAAGACAACCTTGGTACGTATGGGTAGGTAAAAGGTATAAAGCGTAGCATCAAGCCAGATTCTAAGTACCTGGCATTAGCTGTAAACTGGATGCCAAGAGTATATGCTAACTACATCACCGATCATGATAGCGCACAGCTAGTAACCTCTGTCAGATGTATCGACAAGCATATACGCCCATAACCGGGTAGCACATAGCCCATAATCGGGTAACACATAGCCCATAACCGGGTAACACTGAGGCTCACGACCCCGCAGTTTACTCTGAAACTGCAGTAGCCAAATATCTGTCCCATACGCCTACTAATTGTCTTTCCCGTCCAATGCCAATGTGCATGTCGCGAATACGTCATGGACATCTCGTACTATAATGCAAGTCACTAAAGAAATATATAACTATGCTAAATATCGTCACACGTGCAGATTACACCAATTATATATGCATTTCCACAACCACAATCGTGCACGTATATTCTGAAAATTAATTATAAATGGGTTATTTGCATGATTAACAAATATTAACAATGGAAAGATATAAATATCTAGGTATTTATAACCATGCTTAATGAAGGAAGGAAGAAGAAGAAGAAGGAGGAGAAGAAGCGGATGATACCAGAGGGGAGGGATGGTGGTCGAATGTTGAGCAGTGGGTCGGAGATGCAGCTCCGCTGAAGGGCTCGGCCAGGGGGTGCTCCGGCGCCTGAGCTCCGGTCGGGAGGGGGGGTGCGCAGCAACCGCGGTTGCACTGTAATAGAAACTGTAGCAACACGCTGGCAGCAGCCCGCAGCAGCAGCGACGTGGTGGCGGTGGTGGGTTGCTGGTGGTAGCGGGATGGTTGTGAGATAAGGTGGCTGTGGTGGTTGGAGGTGGTGATGGCCGGGGTGATGATGGTTACGGTGGTGGCGGGATAGTCGTGGAGAGGGAGGAGGAAGGTGGTGGCGGTCGTGGTGACTGTGGAGGAGGAAAGAGGTGACGAGGGGAGGCGGTGGTGGTTGCTGTGGTGGTTGTCGATGTAAGAAGGAGGTGGTGGCACTGTCGACGGTGATGGTGTTGGATGTGGCGGCCGTGGGGATGATGCGGTGGTGGGATAGTGATGGTGGAGTGATGGTGATGGTCGGGGTGTTTGCTCGGAGAAGGAGAAGGAGGGTTGTGGCGTTGGCTGTGGTCGGTGTGATGGCTATGGTGGTGATGATAGAGGTGGTGAAGATGTGAGGAGGAGGTGGTGGCACTGTCGACGGTGAGGGTGGTCGTTAGGAGAGGGAGGAGGAAGTCGAGGAGATAGGGAATGAGAGGAGGTGGTGGCGGTTAGCTGTGGTGGTCGGGATTGCTGTCGAGGGTGGCGGTGTTGGCGGTGGTTGCTGTGGGGATGATGTGGTGGTGGGATGGTGATGAAGAGGGAGGAGGAAGGTCGGCAGTTGGTGGTGGTTGGTCGGAGTGATTGTGAGGAGGTCGGCAGGAGGAAGAAGAAGGAGGAGGAGTTAATGGTGTTTAGGGTTTGGTTTTGGATGGGGATGGAGGTGATGGCTGAATTTTGGAGAGAGGGAGGGAGAGTTATTGTAGGGGAGAGAGAGAGAGAGAGAGAGAGAGAGAGAGAGAGAGAAGGGGGGCATGGGGATTAGGGCCGGCCACATGAATTTTTCTAGGGATGGGGGAAGATTCCTCATGAAGAAATGGGTGGCTAGGATGGGCTAAATTTGAATGGAGGGTGGTGATGATGTAGGTGAAAAGATGGTGTGTTGTACTCATAAAATGGGGAGAAAAATATAGGTGACCGGTCAAAGAATGGAGGGTGGATTTCTTCATGGTTTTGCTCCAATGGGAAGTGGACACATAATTGCTTATTTGCACGAAAGCCCCTAACAATTTTGGAAATTGCACAAACAAGGGAGATTGGAATTGGATGAGGTAAAACACCATGTTTGATGTGATGTAGTAGATTAAAATGGTTTGTGGTGTTTAGTATAAACCTTGAGGGTGTTAGTGGGGGTTTGGGTTGGTGTTGGTTCTAGTTTTGGATTAGGTTAAGTCATTGCACCAATTTAATTAAAATTAGTGTCAAAGGTGTTCTTTAATTAATTGAAAGTGCATAGGATTAAAATTGGGTGGGACACAAGTGTCATAGACGTAGAAGACTCAGAATAGATTATTTTTATAAATTGGGTTGCACAAAACGGGTCGAGGTTGTGTCTCCAATTTCGATTGGAACGGACAAAGATACAAAATTAGATTTATTTGGATTTAAAAATAAATAATTATAACGAATATTATGCGATAAAATGAAGCACAAGAGAGAGTATTTATGAGTTACACAAAGGTCAGAATGGAAGGCTGGTACGTCTAGGGCAAGTGTATGAAATTTGTTTAAAGGCAGAAGCTAGAGTAGCGCTCCAAACATCGAAGCAACGGTAAGGTACACCAAGAGAATTTAATTAGAAGAGGCAAATTAATAACCCTACTAAATAATTCAAAAATAATCCTAAATGAATTCTAATCCTAGATTTGGGCCAGGGGGTTTACATAGGTCAACCAAATGAACAACTTGAAACCCAAATTGGATATTGACCTAGTTTGACTAGTGTGACTTAGTTTTGACCTAGAAATTATCTTTTTTTTCTTAGTTAAACTTGTTTATCCCTTCATTATACCAAATGGCATACAATTTCATATATAGGTCTGTGTGACACCAGTTCAGACACTGAGACATATTTTTTGCTCAGGACCAAAGACGAGTACATTTTCTGACAGTTTTTGTTATTTTGATGATTACTATAATTTTAGCTTTGTAGTGTTATACTTGATTCCTGACACGAGGATACACGAATTAGTATATTCTGGATTTTGTCATGAGATATTATTTTCTTGAAGATCCGGTACATGTCCTACAATTCTTGTACATGTATAGACACCGATTCAGAAGTAGGTTGGCCCCCTGCTCTATGGATTATGTGTCATAACGTGTCATGGTTTGATCCACTATACTAGTCGAAGGACGGTAGAAGTATTAGCTAGTTATATGATCATACCCCTACCTACTTGTGCATAGCTCACCCTCACTACACGCAGGGTGTAGCCTGATCTTATTATTTGTGCATAGCTCCCCATATATGATTGGCCTGATCCCCTTACTTGTACTTGTTCATAGTCAATCATACATGATTGACCTGATCCCTTACCCGTACTTGTGCATAGCCAATCATATATGGTAGAGCCTGATCTTGTACCCAAGCCGATCACATAGTAAACTAATATTTTAAACACTTAGCTAGTTTATTTCATCCCTCTATTCCAGTATGTACTTGATGAGACTGATATTCACCTGCTTATTCACTGCTCATTATTTTCCTGAGATATGATTATCTGCTTTACCTGTTTTCTTATATTCCTATCTTATATATTCACTACTCACTATTTTATAGTCTTTATCAATTTAATTAGAACTGATGTTAGTTTATGTGCTTCGCCCCAATCCTGACTGGATATATTTTTCAAATAATTATTTAGAGGACTGGTGTCCTTCGTATTATGGACCACATGTTGGAGAGCTAGCTGAGATAACACCGTAGTACAGGAGGATCTAGTACCAGCTATTGAGGAGGCTCAACTAGTATAACAAACACTTAGCTAGTATTATTTATTGTATTGAATTTGTCTCCAGCTTAGACTTTGAGATGTTATTCATGTTTTAGACTTTGTATTGATGTTGTTAGACTTCTAGACTTGGATATTGTAGTGACTGTTCTAGTTTAAGACTTTGTGATTCCCATTCCTTATTTGATATCGTGCCATTATCTTCCTCTAGTTTATTGTGATTGAGTATTGATTAACATTATATTGTCACATTGTCCTCCGTATGGAGTTGAGATATCATTGACAAGTTCATATATTATTGTGTGAGATGGATAGATATATTATTGTGTGAGATGGATAGATAGTATTGTTGACCTAGACAGCGTTCTACCGTCGATGTCGCGACCTAGGCTGGACGTACCAACGTACTCGTGCACGATTACCCGGGTGTGGGTCCTAACACTTACTATTCTATAAAATGAGTTCCGGAGGCCCAATCCTTAGCACCTATGGGTCGAATGGGAACAAAATTCTAGAAAATTGAAACTAGGGATGTGACTTAATATTCTACAAAATAATCTCCTACATTTCGAATCTAGAATCTAGAATTCGGGATGGACCTTACTAATGATGCTCTAACCGTATTACTTTTGTCATACCCGATTCCAGATTTGGTATTTCTTGAATTTCTAAAATTTAATTTGTTCTGGTAATGTATTCCTGTTGTATTTCTCATATTAGTTCCTATCATTTTATTTATTGTTATTTTGTTGTTGTTGAGAGAGACTACCCGAGGCCAGTAGAATATCCATTGGCATTGCCATAGACCCGGTTTAGGACCCTCATGTAGAATGGACACTTGGTTCGGTTCATTTGACTAAACCCGGGACTAAACCTTTACCTCTCCTATTAGTATATATACGAGCTTTTCTCTCTCTTCTCCCTTTCTTCTTTTTCATTTTTAATTTCATTCTTCCTTCTCCTCCCTTCTCCCTCACCCCCGTGTACCTCCCCTAGCCGAACCCTAGCACTGGACCTAGCTAGGAAGAGGTCATTGAACTCTTAGGCAAGTACATCTTGCTCCATGATAAAACCTTAATTTTTGGATTTTTTATATATATGTTGTTTTAAAATTTTGTTTGACGTAAAATAATCCTCTGTGTTTCTCATCATTTTTAGTTCTTGGAGTTTTTCGTTTTGGTGGATGGATTTTGGTAGATCTGAGTTTTAAGTTAGGGGTTTTCATAGGTTCCATAAGTTTTTTTTTTGTTTTGATCTATTAAATTTAGTGTTTTCGAAAACTAGTTATTCTTTATGATAGAGAATTTTATTTTGTGCAACTTGGCTTTTGTTTCACTTGATTTGGAGTTAAAATAAATATTTTATGAAGAAAATAATTTTTGAGTTTTTGGAGTTTTCGGCCATGGCTGAACTTGCTGTCTGGAGAAGACAAAGTGTAAAACCCCCTTCCTAGAAAATCGTATATACCTTTTTATTTATTAATTATTAATTAAATTGTAGTAATTAGGTCAAAATAGGAGAAATAAATTTTTAATAATTTTTATGTTAGGTGTTCGGGCACTTAGAGGACTTGTGGGACCATCAGGAATTTTTAGAAATTTATTCCATGTAGGAGACCCCTTGAGCTGTTGCTAGTCTAACGATGTGCAATACCCTAATGTCACGCCCCAGTCCCAAAATGCCGAGGGACTGGAGATGCGTGGCAATGGCCAGCAGCACGCACCGATGGATAACCCAATTTAATGGAGCCATCAGGGCGTACTTAAGCTGTAAATAAGGTCTACTACACAAGTCACACTAATCTCATCCATGAAGATAAAGAAATAAACTGCATAATCAAATGGAAATAAGTAGCAACATCATCACAGCAAGTCAGTCGGAGCAACAATCCGACTTAAGTCTGAAATAAACTGGCTCTATAGGCCAGGAACAAAAGATGTAAACATGAAATAAATACTGAGTGCTGGAACAAGCACTCAGGAGAAGTCCTCGGCAGTCACCTCGTCTTCAGTGTTCGGTTCAGCTCCAGCAATAGCTTCAGCTCCTGTCCCGTATATCTCGGGATACTGCTCCTCAGCTAAACCTGGGGACATAATCCATTCCAGGTCCTCAGTGGACATAGCAAGGCACAGATAATACAAGCCAAAATAAATAAGCAGTGCAATAAATAATGAATCAGCAGGGTAAACTAAGTAACTAACCAACTATGTGATATGCAAATGAGAGCAACACTAGTACTCAGGCTGAGACCGCTACAAGCTCTGTGTCGGGGAGCCGGTAGCAGTAATAACACGTAAAGGGTCTAGCTCTGCTGGAGAGTCTACAACCTCACAATAATAGTAGATATATATATAGAACAGCCTGTAGCCTATGTGTCTCTCCCCACCCAATGTAATCACGCAAGCCATGACCATAACGTCTCATGTCCATGTCAGCGGGATTATAACTAATGCAACAAGTCATACTGTCTATAAATAAATAACTCTGTCAAGTCCTGTATCCTATTCAGAATCCCCACGAATAACTCAGGAAGATTCTGTCCATGATAGTGTCAAGTGTCCTGGGTTGTAGGGTACTTGAGAGGTCAAGTACAAAATAAGGGGGTCGTAAATCCATCTCTAAATGACGAACCCAACACCGCGTACGGTGTTAGTACCCGACTATGATCGGGCTCTAGGTACGTCGTATGTTTCCTAGGTTTAAGCAGTTTAAATCAGTTTATATGAAATTGTACAAGAAATCCAGCAGAGTATTTTTTTTTACAGAAAATATGAAAATAATGACTGCAAGTTTGGCAAGGTGCACTTGCCTGAAGTTTGAATTCCACTTAGGTCCTGGTTTCGAAAATTTTCAGAGATGTCTCCAAAAGCTGAAATAAACAGTACCATCACGCTCAGAAGGTGTCAAACAGCTAGGATCGCCTGTCCTTGGGTCCAATTTGGAGACAAGGGCAGAAACGGTAATTTTGGGCCAAAACGGGGTCCACCGGTGGGCCCGCTTTGCACCGAAAAACGTGTCAGGGTCAACGGTCTCCAAATTCACCAAACTTAGTGTCAACAGGTCAGGAACGCTGATATGAACCCAACGAAACTTTCAGATTTGAATTCCGATGAGCCGATCACGAAATCGCCCGTCGAGCGGGACTTGTGGGGCCCACGACACGCGATTTCGTCAACGTTCTCAGAATCGGACCAAACTTGACCCACAGGACCAGCGTATCGCTACGAGTCCGATGGCGCAAGTTTCGTCTCGATCCGACATGTGTACACAAAGTTAGGTCAAATTGCAGAAAAGGCGGATACGGGACGATGTCCGCGGATACGCGTCGATTTCGGTGTGCACGCACACCCGAATCAGCTTCCACGAAAACCCACACGTCCGTATCGACGAGGTGCACGTATCTGTGAAGACCGCGCGCGACCAAGTCGTCCCGTTTGGCAGGGCGCACTCAGTTCCGGGGTGAATCAGGGTTTGGGTTTTTCCTGTTTTTGGATCGCGGTGTGCGATCACCACAGGACGCGATGTCCCGAACAGTTTATCCGGATACCGAGAGAGTCATACAGGCTTCACAACGCAATTTGCGGAAACGAAAACAGAGCTACGAGCAAAAAGATACACGCACCTGAAGGGGACCGAGAAATCGAGGTTTTCTGTGTCCGTATCGTGTCCTGGACACGTGTCCTCGGCTAGGGTTCCCTGTGTCTGGTGCTGTGTCCGCGTGTCCGGGGCTCTGGGGGTCTGGCCGTCGGTCGGCGAGGTCGGGCCGGGGCTGCGGCGGCTCAGGCGAGGGGCGGCGACGCACCGGAGCGGCGGGGGTCGACGGCGCAGGGCTCGGGCGGCTCTCGAACGGCGGGGAGGAGTTGGACTCGGGGTCGGCTCCGCCTGGGGAGGAGGAGGAAGGGGAGATGAGCTCTGGACGGTGGCTCATGGCTGGAGGAGGTGGCGCAGGAGGCTGATGGCAGTGACTAGGGGAGGACGGCGGTCGCCGGAGCAGGGTGGAGTTAGGGTTAGGGCTCGGGTTGTAGGGGGAAAGGAGGCGGAGGCGAGGGGATTTATAGGAGGCTGGCCGGGCGGTCGTGGGCGGGAGAATCGGAGGGGGATGTCGTGGGGAGGTTCTCCGGCCACGTCGCCGGAGAACGCGGCGGGCGGCGGGTTTCACGGGGTCGTGGGGGACTGGGGACAGGGGTGACCGGGGTCCGGGTCGGGTCGGGCGGCGGGCTCCGGGTGAGCGGACCCGCCCGACCCGTTAACGGTGAGGCTGGGCTGAGATTCATGGGCTCGGCCCACTGGGCCGGGCCGGGCCCAAGGCACAAAAATAAATAAAAATAGGAATAATGATAATATAATATAACTTAATTAATTAATTTATTTTGAAAATAGTTTTTAGGCTTTTAAAATTAGGTCCGAGGTCCAATAAAATCCCAGAAAATTACCCTAAGTCCGGTTTTCTATTTTACACCATAAAATCATATTTTTATTACATTTTAATGTTGTTTATTGGCAATTAAAAATTATAAACTCACTACAGGGCCTATGTAAATTCCTGAAAAATGCATTTTAAATCCCAAAATTGATTTTAAAAATCTGAAAATTTTTGGGTGTTTACACCTAATCTATAAATTATCTTATAAGTATATATATATATATATATATATATATATATATATATATATATATATATATATATATATATATATATATATATGTACATACAAATATATATATATGTATATATATATATTTAAAGAAAGAAAGGAAAAGAAAAGAAAAGAAATTAACTAGTATAATAATAATAATAATAATAATAATAATAATAATAATAATAATAATAATAATAATCTACTTATTATACTTAAGCTCCTTAGGAACTTTGGAACCTCTTCAGCTTGCGTTGACTGACCCCTTCAGCGAATATGCAAGGGACCGCCCCTTTGGTAATTCATTGCTCCTAAAGGGGACCCGCCACTTTTGCTTCAGTGAATTACGTCCAAACCCGATCCTTGGTCGAAGCCTCCTTCACACGGACCGCTCCACCCCCCTCTCTTCATCTATTAATATATAATATATATATATATATATATATATATATATATATAAAATAGCTCTCTAAAACCCTAACCTAGAAACTCCAGACTTCCTCTTCCCATCTAGAGCCGTCACCGCAGCCAGAGAAGCCTCCCCAAGCCATCCAACCATCCCGTCGACGCCGACATCGCGAACTGCAATTTCCCACTCGAAGCACCTTCGCTCCGGCGTGATTTCCCGTCGACTCGCTCGACCAAACGCTGTTCCATTTTCATAGCATCCGGAGACATTTGTTCTGTGGCCATAGCTTCTGGTCCTGTGTATTGGACATCTGGACGTGACATTTTGCAGTTTCTTGCCAGGCAAGTATACCTTGCCATTGTACTGTTATTCTTATTCCATATGATTGCATGCATCTTTACTTTCTGTCCTTAGTTCATATATTTTAATTGTTATATAAAATGCGCGCGACGGTGACGTCGCGATATATTTTTATTTATGTATTGCATTGACCTTGTTCATGAGACTACCCCATTATCATGTAGCACCATTAGGTTCATTGGCCGTGACACAGATGTTACACGAGTGTGAGTCTCATATAGATCACGGACTGCGTGACAGGTCTGGCCTCCTGTACGTATGGACCGTGCGTTAGGAATAACTGCTGTTAGAAACTTTACATGCTAGCAGACCTGGCGGTTATTAGAGGTTTATCGTGTCATGGACATGACATGCTTAGAGCATTGGGTGGAGAGAACAACAAGTACCGCATTTGAGCTCCTTTGCACTTTTTTCTGTGACGCCCGGATTCTCCGCTGGAGATACGGGTGGTGATGACCCTTATATATTATGTACTATCAGGCGGGCCACCGGCGTTCAAAAGACGACGTGCCTTTTAGGCCCCTGGATCTTTAAAAGAGAACCATGCCAAATCCCAGTTTTCAGCCAGATAGCTCACTTGTGGGGAAAGTTGTTCTTAACTGCATTCACTTAGACGGTTAGGCGACCCCAATGGATATTTATTTTCAGTACTTTATTGGCATGTGTTTAAGTATACTTGTTATGTCCCTCTGAGGACCTGGTCCGCTGCCAGGTGTACCTGTTCTTGAGTATTTGCAGGAGCACAGATTGGAAGGATATAGATGCTCCGTGGATGTCTTCTCTTCGAGCCATGATTGGTAGCTGGTACTTATATTGTTTGAGTGAGTTGTACTTATATTGTATTTACTTTTCCCATTTGAGTTGGTAGTGGATTTGTTTCCACCCAACTATCATCCTTAGATACTTCTTGTTGAGATCTAGTTTCATAGATACTGGTTACTTATTTCTATATGATTTTGGTGGATGAGATTTAGATTTTTCCCTGTGACTTGTATTACATTTTTTCCACTTGTGGATTTGATATTCATAATACAGCGTACGTATGGATTTGGTTTCCATATATTGGAGTTGCCATATCCATGCGGCTGGCATGCTTACGTGTCCTAGTCCTACGCATTTTGGGACTGGGGCGTGACATGTTTTTGTGGTGGCCAATGCAGGTCAAGAGCATATTGTCTCGGTTACGTTACTGTACCGAACAAGCCTGCACTTAGGACTAGAATATAGGATCTCATCCATAATTGACTATGATTCATCTCCTCCTATCTGTTCTATTCTTGAACAATTATATCCTACTTGATTCATGTGCTTCCCTAATAGTTCCTTGAGTATATATGGTCTTCTGCTAGAATATAGGAACCCCTGTTATTAGGATGATATTAGAGTAGCACACATATTAAAGTTACAACGAGAATATAGACACACCACTAAGTTTAGAATATCGAGTGAACCCTAGAATTTCTTATCTCTAGAATTGGTTTACCATTACCCCCTGGTGTATTATGAAGACTTGAGAGTAGTATAGACACTACTAGAGTAGTTAGAAGTTTACCATAATGTTTGACCCTAGCATTGAGGAACCAATAGAAAACCAAAACTTAATATTTGGACTGAACCTAACCTTCATCGTTAGATAATATTAAAACTATGAAACTTAGATCATTGTCTTATTATTAATAGACAGCACCCTAGGAAGCCTAGAGGAATGTAATCAACACTTCTCCCTTGATCATACACCGAACATAGCAACTAACACCCCACTCCTCTTAGAGAACCATGATGCTATCTAGAGCCCTCTATCTTTATATTATATATTGTTTCCCTGCGACCATAGCGCTCGCTATTTTGCGACGGCTAATTACGTTTCTTCTCTTCATCTTTCAACTCGTGCCAGCTGACACTTCGGATAGTAGGCCAAGTAATTTTATTCTTTGTAAGGGCTCATAGTTTGCTAGGATTATAGTTGTGGCCTTGAGTGTGAATTTTTTTGCTTGGTTGTTAGAACTTGATAAGTTTAAGTTATTTTGTAGATTGTGACCAATGATTAACCCTTAGTTTTTAAATCGTGTAATTTGTACCCTCACCTCGATACAAGTTAGACTCCTTTCCCCCTTAACGGCCAGTAACTCCTCTATCCCTACGATTGACACATGTTCTATGAGCACTATGATTAGGACTTAAGGTGACCCTTACCTACATAATGCAATAGGAGACCCTAATAAAGAGTTTCTGTTTTATTTACATGTGCAAGATTATTGTGTAGGACCCTCTTAAGACTGTCACCATATTAGTTTAATTCTTATAAGTTGGGTAGTATACCTCACCACCTAGTATCATATAGCCCTTGTGATCCATTGATAAAGTGTAACTGAATGGCATTAATTGTATGCTAACATAAAGATGATAGTGTTTATTCAGACTATAGAACTTAGAGACGCATACCCTTACTTTGTCGACTATCGACTTAGACAAGGATTAATATGATAACCGTAGAGATTGTAGAGTCTTTGTTATTGCTGCTTATGTTGTTTTGTTTTGCAAACTTGAATTAGTTGTAACTTCTCTCGTCATAATCCAGCGTTATATTTTCTGTGCTACCTTGATTTATGCTGCTATTATAGCCTAGTTTTTGCAAGCTTATTATTTATCAAGCTTGTTCACTACATATGTATTAGTGGGCGCCCACAATAATACATTTTAGAATTAGTGTATGAAGGTCTAGCTAACCTTAGTGCGCTCGATTCGCCCCTCGTAACGCTACTTTATATGGATTGAGATATGTAGTGATTAGTAGACGAATATACTTGCCCTAGACATGTCTGACATATCGTATCGGTTACATAACTGTACTAATACGAGCATGTGAATAGGAACTACCAAAATAGGATTTCAATCCACAACTGCTTTGACAATTCCCAATTGAATTCTTTAAACGCCTTGATCCCAATACTTCTATTCTATTACGTTGCCCTTGAACTCTTTATTATTGATCTTCGTCTTCCCTTATTTCGGAAAGACGAAACCTCGTGCTGGATATAAAGTTTGATACACAGAGAGTACTAGATATACCCCATAGGCCGATCACATACTTGAGGATTATTCTTTCGTAATTAAGGATATCATATGTGATATGATCGGCGTTGAAGTTTCGAGGATTGAACGACATGAGTAAATAAATTAAGGGATATTTTCTTAAGGTATATAGCCTTAGTGATAGGTGGATAAATTCTAAGTTGGGTAGTAGTGCATTGTCAACTCGGGAGAAATTTCTTTTAGATTATGATCGAGTAAGATTAGATTGAGAGAGGTTCAAGCCATTGTAATTTTGAGAAATTTAGAGGGATGACTAAGATGATGAGGATCAATGAACTGATATTGAGGACCCAATATTTATACCTTAAGTGCATGAGTTAAATTTTTGAACAATGAAGGTAGAATCACCAATTTGAATTTAGAGGATAAATATAGAATTTCAGACTTGAATATTGGTGGACTGCATTTAAATTATTTTTCAATTGTTGATTTGAATTAAGAATTAAAATTTTGGTTAGACGACCTATTTGAAATAATGAGGATGTGAATGGAATTTAAAGAGTTGAGGCATACAAAATTTTATAAGTGAAAATGGAATATATTGGACTCAAACCACTTCTAAAGAAGATTATGATAGTTAGAGATCGTGAGGTAAAAGTTATATGTGTATGTAAATCTTGGAGATGTTATGTGGATATGGATAATTTGAAACAAGGGGAGAAGAGATAACCATAGGTTAAATTTTGATTGGAGCAGTGGTCATCTTAACCTAGAAGTGATTGCAATGAATATGATTAGGATTTTAGTTATCGCAAGAAGATTGCGACTGACTTGCCTTATGGTACATAAAGGATTAACCGATTCTGCCTTATTTCAATTTGGAGGACGACATTGTCTTAAGTTGGCTGAATTGTGAAACCTCCTCACCTAAGAATTTGACCTACTCGGCTTAGATAGTGAGACTGAGGCTAGCACGAATCTACTTAGAAATAGAACACGGTATTTTATTTAGTTTACAACATGATATCACTTGATACGCCTTACCGTGCTCCGATAATTGGAGCACTACACTAGCCACTGCCTCCCTACAAATTCTACACCCTTATCCTAGACATGCCCATCATCCAATTCTCATCCTTGTGCAATTTTCCAATTGTTGGACGCTTTTATGCAAAAGAGCATTTATGTGTCCACACCATTGGACATGACACATGAAGAAACCTATTTTTCGCTCATATGGATTTTTCCATGATTTTTTTTTCGGGATGTGCAACGTGCAATATCGCCCACCCCTTTAAACCTAGTCTTGCATTTTAAACAATACAAATCTTAGACCATCATTGCATTCTATCGTGGCTTAAATTTAATTTCGAGGACGAAATTTTTATAAGTTGGGTAGAATGTAAAACCCCCTTCCTAGAAAATCGTATATACCTTTTTATTTATTAATTATTAATTAAATTGTAGTAATTAGGTTAAAATAGGAGAAATAGATTTTTAATAATTTTTATGTTAGGTGTTCGGGCACTTAGAGGATTGGTGGGACCATCAGTAATTTTTAGGAATTTATTTCATGTAGGAGACCCCTTGAGCTGTTGCTAGTCTAACGATGTGCAATACCCTAATCTATAAATTATCTTATGAGTATATATATATTTATATATGTATATACAAATATATATATATGTATATATATATATTTAAAGAAAGAAAGAAAAAGAAAAGAAAAGAAATTAACTAGTATAATAATAATAATAATCTACTTATTATACTTAAGCTCCTTAGGAACTTTGGAACCTCTTCAGCTTGCGTTGACTGACCCCTTCAGCGAATATGCAAGGGACCGCCCCTTTGGTAATTCATTGCTCCTAAAGGGGACCCGCCACTTTTGCTTCAGTGAATTACGTCCAAACCCGATCCTTGGTCGAAGCCTCCTTCACACGGACCGCTCCACCCCCCTCTCTTCATCTATTAATATATAATATATATATATATATATAAAATAGCTCTCTAAAACCCTAACCTAGAAACTCCAGACTTCCTCTTCCCATCTAGAGCCGTCACCGCAGCCAGAGAAGCCTCCCCAAGCCATCCAACCATCCCGTCGACGCCGACATCGCGAACTGCAGTTTCCCACTCGAAGCACCTTCGCTCCGGCGTGATTTCCCGTCGACTCGCTCGACCAAACGCTGTTCCATTTTCATAGCATCCGGAGATATTTGTTCTGTGGCCATAGCTTCTGGTCCTGTGTATTGGACATCTGGACGTGACATTTTGCAGTTTCTTGCCAGGCAAGTATACCTTGCCATTGTACTGTTATTCTTATTCCATATGATTGCATGCATCTTTACTTTCTGTCCTTAGTTCATATATTTTAATTGTTATATAAAATACGCGCGACGGTGACGTCGCGATATATTTTTATTTATGTATTGCATTGACCTTGTTCATGAGACTACCCCATTATCATGTAGCACCATTAGGTTCATTGGCCGTGACACAGATGTTACACGAGTGTGAATCTCATATAGATCACGGACTGCGTGACAGGTCTGGCCTCCTGTACGTATGGACCGTGCGTTAGGAATAACTGCTGTTAGAAACTTTGCATGCTAGCAGGCCTGGCGGTTATTAGAGGTTTATCGTGTCATGGACATGACATGCTTAGAGCATTGGGTGGGGAGAACAACAAGTACCGCATTTGAGCTCCTTTGTACTTTTTTTCTGTGATGCCCGGATTCTCCGTTGGAGATACGGGTGGTGATGACCCTTATATATTATGTACTATCAGGCGGGCCACCGGCGTTCAAAAGACGACGTGCCTTTTAGGCCCCTGGATCTTCAAAAGAGAACCATGCCAAATCCCAGTTTTCAGCCAGATAGCTCACTTGTGGGAAAAGTTGTTCTTAACTGCATTCACTTAGACGGTTAGGCGACCCCAATGGATGTTTATTTTTAGTACTTTATTGGCATGTGTTTAAGTATACTTGTTATGTCCCTCTGAGGACCTGGTCCGCTGCCAGGTGTACCTGTTCTTGAGTATTTGCAGGAGCACAGATTGGAAGGATATAGATGCTCCGTGGATGTCTTCTCTTCGAGCCGTGATTGGTAGCTGGTACTTATATTGTTTGAGTGAGTTGTACTTATATTGTATTTACTTTTCCTATTTGAGTTGGTAGTGGATTTGTTTCCACCCAACTATCATCCTTAGATACTTCTTGTTGAGATCTAGTTTCATAGATACTGGTTACTTATTTCTATATGATTTTGGTGGATGAGATTTAGATTTTTTCCTGTGACTTGTATTACATTTTTTCCACTTGTGGATTTGATATTCATAATACAGCGTACGTATGGATTTGGTTTCCATATATTGGAGTTGCCATATCCATGCGGCTGGCATGCTTACGTGTCCTAGTCCTACACATTTTGGGACTGGGGCGTGACATATTTTTGTGGTGGCCAATGCAGGTCAAGAGCATATTGTCTCGGTTACGTTACTGTACCGAACAAGCCTGCACCTAGGACTAGAATATAGGATCTCATCCACAATTGACTATGATTCATCTCCTCCTATCTGTTCTATTCTTGAACAATTGTATCCTGCTTGATTCATGTGCTTCCCTAATAGTTCCTTGAGTATATATGGCCTTCTGCTAGAATATAGGAACCCATGTTATTAGGATGATATTAGAGTAGCACACCTATTAAGAATACAACGAGAATATAGACACACCACTAAGTTTAGAATATCGAGTGAACCCTAGAATTTCTTATCTCTAGAATTGGTTTACCATTACCCCCTGGTGTATTATGAAGACTTGAGAGTAGTATAGACACTACTAGAGTAGTTAGAAGTTTACCATAATGTTTGACCCTAGCATTGAGGAACCAATAGAAAACCAAAACTTAATATTTGGACTGAACCTAACCTTCATCGTTAGATAATATTAAAACTATGAAACTTTGATCATTGTCTTATTATTAATAGACAGCACCCTAGGAAGCCTAGAGGAATGTAATCAACACTTCTCCCTTGATCATACACCGAACATAGCAACTAACACCCCACTCCTCTTAGAGAACCATGATGCTATCTAGAGCCCTCTATCTTTATATTATATATTGTTTCCCTGCGACCATAGCGCTCGCTATTTTGCGACGGCTAATTACGTTTCTTCTCTTCATCTTTCAACTCGTGCCAGCTGACACTTCGGATAGTAGGCCAAGTAATTTTATTCTTTGTAAGGGCTCATAGTTTGCTAGGATTATAGTTGTGGCCTTGAGTGTGAATTTTTTTGCTTGGTTGTTAGAACTTGATAAGTTTAAGTTATTTTGTAGATTGTGACCAATAATTAACCCTTAGTTTTTAAATCGAGTAATTTGTACCCTCACCTCGATACAAGTTAGACCCCTTTCCCCCTTAACGGCCAGTAACTCCTCTATCCCTACGATTGACACATGTTCTATGAGCACTATGATTAGGACTTAAGGTGACCCTTACCTACATAATGCAATAGGAGACCCTAATAAAGAGTTTCTGTTTTATTTACATGTGCAAGATTATTGTGTAGGACCCTCTTAAGACTGTCACCATATTAGTTTAATTCTTATAAGTTGGGTAGTATACCTCACCACCTAGTATCATATAGCCCTTGTGATCCATTGATAAAGTGTAACTGGATGGCATTAATTGTATGCTAACATAAAGATGATAGTGTTTATTCAGACTATAGAACTTAGAGACGCATACCCTTACTTTGTCGACTATCGACTTAGACAAGGATTAATATGATAACCGTAGAGATTGTAGAGTCTTTGTTATTGCTGCTTATGTTATTTTGTTTTGCAAACTTGAATTAGTTGTAACTTCTCTCGTCATAATCCAGCGTTATATTTTCTGTGCTACCTTGATTTATGCTGCTATTATAGCCTAGTTTTTGCAAGCTTATTATTTATCAAGCTTGTTCACTACATATGTATTAGTGGGCGCCCACAATAATACATTTCAGAATTAGTGTATGAAGGTCTAGCTAACCTTAGTGCGCTCGATTCGCCCCTCGTAACGCTACTTTACATGGATTGAGATATATAGTGATTAGTAGACGAATATACTTGCCCTAGACATGTCTGACATATCGTATCGGTTACATAACTGTACTAATACGAGCATGTGAATAGGAACTACCAAAATAGGATTTCAATCCACAACTGCTTTGACAATTCTCAATTGAATTCTTTAAACGCCTTGATCCCAATACTTCTATTCTATTACGCTGCCCTTGAACTCTTTATTATTGATCTTCGTCTTCCCTTATTTCGGAAAGACGAAACCTCGTGCTGGGTATAAAGTTTGATACACAGAGAGTACTAGATATACCCCATAGGCCGATCACATACTTGAGGATTATTCTTTCGTAATTAAGGATATCATATGTGATATGATCGGCGTTGAAGTTTCGAGGATTGAACGACATGAGTAAATAAATTAAGGGATATTTTCTTAAGGTATATAGCCTTAGTGATAGGTGGATAAATTCTAAGTTGGGTAGTAGTGCATTGTCAACTCGGGAGGAATTTCTTTTAGATTATGATCGAGTAAGATTAGATTGAGAGAGGTTCAAGCCATTATAATTTTGAGAAATTTAGAGGGATGACTAAGATGATGAGGATCAATGAACTGATATTGAGGACCCAATATTTATACCTTAAGTGCATGAGTTAAATTTTTGAACAATGAAGGTAGAATCACCAATTTGAATTTAGAGGATAAATATAGAATTTCAGACTTGAATATTGGTGGACTGCATTTAAATTATTTTTCAATTTGGTGATTTGAATTAAGAATTAAAATTTTGGTTAGACGACCTATTTGAAATAATGAGGATGTGAATGGAATTTAAAGAGTTGAGGCATACAAAATTTTATAAGTGAAAATGGAATATATTGGACTCAAACCACTTCTAAAGGAGATTATGATAGTTAGAGATCGTGAGGTAAAAGTTATATGTGTATGTAAATCTTGGAGATGTTATGTGGATATGGATAATTTAAAACAAGGGGAGAAGAGATAACCATAGGTTAAATTTTGATTGGAGCAGTGGTCATCTTAACCTAGAAGTGATTGCAATGGATATGATTAAGATTTTAGTTATCGCAAGAAGATTGCGACTGACTTGCCTTATGGTACATAAAGGATTAACCGATTCTGCCTTATTTCAATTTGGAGGACGATATTGTCTTAAGTTGGCTGAATTGTGAAACCTCCTCACCTAAGAATTTGACCTACTCGGCTTAGATAGTGAGACTGAGGCTAGCACGAATCCACTTAGAAATAGAACACGGTATTTTATTTAGTTTACAACATGATATCACTTGACACGCCTTACCGTGCTCCGATAATTGGAGCACTACACTAGCCACTGCCTTCCTACAAATTCTACACCCTTATCCTAGACATGCCCATCATCCAATTCTCATCCTTGTGCAATTTTCCAATTGTTGGACGCTTTTATGCAAAAGAGCATTTATGTGTCCACACCATTGGACATGACACATGAAGAAACCTATTTTTCGCTCATATGGATTTTTCCATGATTTTTTTTTTCGGGATGTGCAACGTGCAACATCGCCCACCCCTTTAAACCTAGCCTTGCATTTTAAACAATGCAAATCTTAGACCATCATTGCATTCTATCGTGGCTTAAATTTAATTTCGAGGACAAAATTTTTATAAGTTGGGTAGAATGTAAAACCCCCTTCCTAGAAAATCGTATATACCTTTTTATTTATTAATTATTAATTAAATTGTAGTAATTAGGTCAAAATAGGAGAAATAAATTTTTAATAATTTTTATGTTAGGTGTTCGGGCACTTAGAGGACTTGTGGGACCATCAATAATTTTTAGGAATTTATTTCATGTAGGAGACCCCTTGAGCTGTTGCTAGTCTAACGATGTGCAATACCCTAATCTATAAATTATTTTATTATATATGTATATACATATATATATATATGTATATATATATATTTAAAGAAAGAAAGGAAAAGAAAAGAAAAGAAATTAACTAGTATAATAATAATAATAATAATAATAATAATAATAATAATAATAATAATCTACTTATTATACTTAAGCTCCTTAGGAACTTTGGAACCTCTTCAGCTTGCGTTGACTGACCCCTTCAGCGAATATGCAAGGGACCGCCCCTTTGGTAATTCATTGCTCCTAAAGGGGACCCGCCACTTTTGCTTCAGTGAATTACGTCCAAACCCGATCCTTGGTCGAAGCCTCCTTCACACGGACCGCTCCACCCCCCTCTCTTCATCTATTAATATATAATATATATATATATATATATATATATATATATATATATATAAAATAGCTCTCTAAAACCCTAACCTAGAAACTCCAGACTTCCTCTTCCCATCTAGAGCCGTCACCGCAGCCAGAGAAGCCTCCCCAAGCCATCCAACCATCCCGTCGACGCCGACATCGCGAACTGCAGTTTCCCACTCGAAGCACCTTCGCTCCGGCGTGATTTCCCGTCGACTCGCTCGACCAAACGCTGTTCCATTTTCATAGCATCCGGAGACATTTATTCTGTGGCCATAGCTTCTGGTCCTGTGTATTGGACTTCTGGACGTGACATTTTGCAGTTTCTTGCCAGGCAAGTATACCTTGCCATTGTACTGTTATTCTTATTCCATATGATTGCATGCATCTTTACTTTCTGTCCTTAGTTCATATATTTTAATTGTTATATAAAATACGCGCGACGGTGACGTCGCGATATGTTTTTATTTATGTATTGCATTGACCTTGTTCATGAGACTACCCCATTATCATGTAGCACCATTAGGTTCATTGGCCGTGACACAGATGTTACACGAGTGTGAGTCTCATATAGATCACGGACTGCGTGACAGGTCTGGCCTCCTGTACGTATGGACCGTGCGTTAGGAATAACTGCTGTTAGAAACTTTGCATGCTAGCAGACCTGGCGGTTATTAGAGGTTTATCGTGTCATGGACATGACATGCTTAGAGCATTGGGTGGGGAGAACAACAAGTACCGCATTTGAGCTCCTTTGCACTTTTTTCTGTGATGCCCGGATTCTCCGCTGGAGATACGGGTGGTGATGACCCTTATATATTATGTACTATCAGGCGGGCCACCGGCGTTCAAAAGACGACGTGCCTTTTAGGCCCCTGGATCTTCAAAAGAGAACCATGCCAAATTCTAGTTTTCAGCCAGATAGCTCACTTATGGGGAAAGTTGTTCTTAACTGCATTCACTTAGACGGTTAGGCGACCCCAATGGATGTTTATTTTCAGTACTTTATTGGCATGTGTTTAAGTATACTTGTTATGTCCCTCTGAGGACCTGGTCCACTGCCAGGTGTACCTGTTCTTGAGTATTTGCAGGAGCACAGATTGGAAGGATATAGATGCTCCGTGGATGTCTTCTCTTCGAGCCGTGATTGGTAGCTGGTACTTATATTGTTTGAGTGAGTTGTACTTATATTGTATTTACTTTTCCCATTTGAGTTGGTAGTGGATTTGTTTCCACCCAACTATCATCCTTAGATACTTCTTGTTGAGATCTAGTTTCATAGATACTGGTTACTTATTTCTATATGATTTTGGTGGATGAGATTTAGATTTTTCCCTGTGACTTGTATTATATTTTTTCCACTTGTGGATTTGATATTCATAATACAGCGTACGTATGGATTTGGTTTCCATATATTGGAGTTGCCATATCCATGCGGCTGGCATGCTTACGTGTCCTAGTCCTACGCATTTTGGGACTGGGGCGTGACACAAAGTTCTCATGCGGCCAACACAATATGCGGCCAAGACTTCTGTGCGGTGTGATCCTTATGCAGCCTGAAATCTTGCCGTATTGCCAACCAGCATGCGTCCATTTTGTTGGATAAGTACACAAAGTATTCTGGAGCTAAGTGACAGAACTCCTTGTGTTTTGTTCGCTGGACGAATGAAAAATTTGCTAAGTCCAAGAGAGACGTTTATGTGACAAGCAGTTTATGCCGCAGACAGTTTATGCGGTAGTCAGTTCATGCGACTACGAGCTATTTTTCTTGAACGCATGACTCTGAACTGTTTGGCACATCATTTTATGATTTTTGTCATTTCCCTAACACTTTATGGCATGTCACATCAATCACTTTATGTCACTTCACTGACACTTCATTTATTTGATCCATCACTCAGCACTTGCCCCAAGGATTATACTTTAACCCTGAGCATGCGGCCAGTGGGTGCATGCGGCCAATGGGTGTATGTGGTCAGGAATCCTTGTGCATATTTTATGTTTCTTTAATTATGTTCATTTAGTAATTCCTATTAGTGATTATTGTTATGTGCTTCCATATGTTGATATAAGTTTATGTTACCAGATAAGTTTTGCATGTAGTTCACGAGATAAGTTTATGTACAAGTTCACGAGATAAGTTTATGTATAAGTTTATGTACAAGCGGCGCTAGGCCGAGATTACAAGTCGCTCAAGTCCTTTCTCTCTCGAAACAATAAAAGTGTGACAAGTGGCTATAATTGTGGAATGATACATAAGCGATGTTTCAACATATGTCATGTATATGTGCTTCAGCTCCAGACGCAACTCTCCAAGGCTCCAGAGAGAACTCTACTCCTTAGCACGTACGAAGGGGTTTTTACACCAAACGAGCTTCTCTCGCACCCTGCAAGCAATCTGGTTGGTTATCAGTACATGAATGCACTGGTGGGGAGGCTTCTCGCCTGCTCGATAAATCTAAATATATTATATCGATTTCGTGCACCATCTATTAAGTTATCTTTCTAATCTTACCTTAGGATCAGTTTTATGGCATAATGTACAAGCCTAACTCGTGTGGCAGTGCACCTTACGATATAAAAAGGAACACGGTGAGACTTACCAACTTACCATTATTCCTTCCCTGTCCAAGGTAAACCAAGTTAAACCAAGCAGGAATGTATATATATGAAATCCAAGTCAAATTGCATAAGCAAACACGAGTGTCATGAACGGGGTTTTGATTCAGGTGCATGAGTTACACGGATTACTCAGGTGTGTTGCAATGGATTCTCAAGTGTTCAATATGTACAGATGTCTTATACTCATAACCGTTCAAGTATTTCTGATTACTGGATGCGATGCAATAACTCGCACGCAGATTGTCACTAAGCAAGGATGACTTATCTATATGATCAGGAGTCGCTGGCATAGTCATATAGGACGAGTTGTAGTCTTGAGCGAGAATGGTATGTGACTTAAAGAACACGAGGCGTCACTTGTCATCCTGTCCGAATACGAGACTAATTAGTCTTTGAGCGAGAATGGCGTGCAACGAAAGGTACACGAGGCGCTATATGCCATCATGCCCCAACACGAAGACTAACACGATGTTCCGTCCGGATCGGATTGGTCCCAGTGTCCCAGAGACCGTTCGCAGGAACAAATTAAAAATACCTTGTGCACAAGTTTTCTGCGACATGCAAGTCTAGGGTCTCAGATTCACTGGATTTATGATACGATATATAAATTCTTGATTCTTGTTCAGAACGAGTATGCTCTACGAGCTGTGATTCTTGCTTTACTTGACATGATTCTCATTCGGAGTTAAACTTGACATGGTGCAATCCCCTAGTTCAGAGATGCCTTGGCAATCTAATGCTCCCGGATACTTTCAGGTTCATACTTGCACGGAACGACTATTAGACAGTCTTCCGGTGAATTGGATGAATGCAAGACACGGATCGCGTTACCTAATTGTGGCATAAAATTATGTGGCAAGCATTAAAACAAGAAAAATGAGTACAAGTTAGCATGTAAGCAGGCAAGCATTTTATTTGTTGGAAGCATAAGCATAAGAAAATATACTGTATAGTCTACCTTAGAACATAAGCCTTTACATTAGCACGGATCAAAGGGGTAGTGGGAGGAGTGAAACCGTACAGGGACATATCGGACGACATAATCCATAAGGCGAGCAGTGTAAACATGTGAAGTAGTATACTACGAAGAGTATAAAATGATCTACTCGAAGCATTAGCAGAAAATCCACTAGCACGAAGCTAAGGTAGCATACGAGGGTCCAATTATAGACAAGTTTTATTTTCGAGTTCTAACACAAGCAATACAAGATAGAATTATTCCCTTAGCTAGGTGCGTTGTATTCTTTATTAGCATGCAAAGGTTATCGCCTAGCGATCTATCATGGTAGTCATCCACCTTAGCGATGTTTCGTCTCGGTCGAGCGATACTCCGAGCGAGCATTTGAAAGTTTAAGTCTGAACTCCTAAAGGGCCAAATCTGAAATCCTTTGCCTCAAGCAAGTCTTCTCGCAGAGCAAAGTGGGTTGGGTCATTGCACTAGCATCATTTGAATCTGCTCTCCGCTTGAGCGGAATGGGTCATTACATTATACACCACTCGGAAAAGTCTCGTCCTTGTCACTACCATATTTTCTAGAAAATAGTATTTTGGTTATTTTATAATTAATTAATTATTGTGAATATTAAATATTTATTTATTGTATAATTTATTTATTTGTAGATGTTACATTATATTTTTGGACTTGTATTAGTGAACCTAACTAGATTAGAATTGATTCATGGACCAAATTTATGTTAGTTAGACTTGAGCCCAACCACAAGCCTAATTCATTAAGTTAATGATTTAATTTGTCAAACCATTAGGAATAGAACATTCTTTCCTTAATCATTTTCTTCATGACAAACCCATAGGGGTAAAATAGACATTGTATATTTCTTGGAGACCTCGTCGGCCACTATTTAAGGGAGATGAGTTTCTCTCTCCTCTCTTTCTTCATTCCAAATTTAGATCTAAAATTTTTTCTTCCCAAATTCTATTTTCCCTACACCAATTTCTACCCAAATTCTCTTTCAATTTCTTCTCTACTCACCATTGGAGGCTATTGGAGCAAGAAGAAGTTAAGGATCTACAAGTAGGTGAAGAGTGCACAAGTTAATGACTCTTTGCATCCAATTGGAGACTTGCATTGGAAATCCATCTCCTAATAGGTATAATTCAAAATTTTCTTGATAATTAGACTTTAAATCTGTAGTTTAATTATTAGAAACTCTTCCATAGATTAAGGCTACCTATATGAAAAAGATTTGACTACTAGGGACCCCTATTGTGAAAGTTATCATGTATTTTGTGTCAATTTTGGAGGAAATCTGAGATTGGTGTACTATGTGTTTGTCAATAGGTCAATTATACCAAATTGACATATGTTTGATTGTGTGAGGCTAGTATAGTATCCAAAATTGGATACGTGTAGCCCGTATCATGGCAATTTGGTGATACGGGTTAATTTATGGGGGTTTTCCTTCGAAACGAGAGTTTACACATGCCATATTTTGATACGGACACGAAGTTGAGTAGCTAACACTTTATATTGCTTATAAATATGATTTTAGACTTGCTCATATCATTGATGATAATTTAGTGTTGTGTTGGGGCCGTATCGCAAGTGTATCATAGAATGAGTATGATACGGGTACAATGTACTCCACGTGTTTGATAAAATATTTAGTAATCTATTTAGAGTTGTGTATAACTATATTAGTGTTTTTATGATATATATATATATATATATATATATATATATATATATATATATATATATATATATATATATATATATATATATATATTTATTAACTATATTTTATGCTACATGTATCTTGTATATATATCTTCATTCCATATTAGCATTGTGCTTATAGTATGTTTATAAGTTAGAGGGAGTAGGTGATTGTCATATACTTGTATTTTGGGCTTGTATTGTTTGAGATAGGATATGTTCTGTTGATAAGTGTATGGTAGAGTAACTTGTTCAGTCACAATGTATTACGTCCCAGTCCCAAAATACCGAGGGACTAGACACGTGGCAATGGCCAGTAGCACACACCGATGGGCAAACCCAATTTAATGGACCCATCAGGATGTACTTAAGCTGTAGTACAATAATAAGGGTCTAAATATACTAATCTCATCCACATAAATGAATACAACAATATCAGAATCATAAAGCAAGATCAATCTCAATAAAACATAAACTCGGGAAATAACCCGATAATGAGTCTGATACAATAGTCAAGATACAGAAATAAAGATAACAATAGCAAATACTGAGTATGGATAAAGCATATACTCAGAAGATATCCTCGGTGATCACTCGTCTACTGGATCTGGTACTGCTCAAGTGCCTGCTTCTGCTAATGCTCCTGTTCTGTATACCTCGGGGTAGATCTCGTCTGCTATACCTGGGGACATAATCCGGATCCAGGTCCTCAGGGGACATAGCAAGGTACGAAATAACTCAAGCCATAAATAATGCAGTACAGCAATAATGAATCAAAAGGGTAAACTATATAACCAGCTAAGTGATATGCAAGATGAGAGCATCACTAGAACTCAGGCTGAGACCACTACAAGCTCGGTGTCGGGGAGCCGGTAGCAGAGATATTATGCAGTTGTCTAGATCGGAGAGAGACTATGACGTCGTCATAATATAATCAACCTGTAACCTGTATGTCTCTCCCCACCCAATGTAATCACACGTCTCATGTCCACGACGTCTCATGTCCATGTCACGCAAGATCATATCTAATGCAGCAAGTCATAATGAGATCTAAGCATGCAATATCTATGTCATGAATCATGTAACCTATACAAAATCACCATGAATATCTCAGGAATATTCTGTCTCATGAATAGTGTCAGGTGTCCTGAGGTATGTCGTACTTGATAATGCAAGCACGAGAATACATAGGGTCTCGATATCCATGTCTAGATGATATTACATAACTCTGCGTGCAGTGTTGACACCCGAATATTATTCGGATGCTAAGTAATGTCACACGGTCCTATCTTAAGCATGTACAACATACGAATAAATCAAGACAATAATATGAAGCAGGTACTACAAGTTTTGGCAAGGTATACTTGCTTGGTGTTTGGTTCCCAACTGCTGTTCTGGTACTCGTGAAATCTCCAGGAACGTCTCCGGATGCTGAAATAAACATTATCATCATGCTCAGAAGATATCAAATAGCTAGAATTGCCTGTCCTTGAGTCCAATTTGGACACATGGGCAAAAGTGACCATTTCTGTTTAAAGCGGGGTCTACATGTGGCCCGCTTCGCACCGAAAAATGTGTCAGAGACAAAGTTCTCCAAGTTCGTTAAACTTAGTGTCAACAAGTCCAGAACGATGATATGAACCCAACGAAATTTCCAGAATTGGATTGCGATGAGCCGGTCACAAAATTGTCCGTCAAGTGGAGCCGTGGGGCCCACGATACGCGATTTTGTCAACATTCTCAGAATCGAACCAAACTTGGGTCACAGGACTAGCGTATTGCTACGAGTCCGATGGCGTAAGTTTCGTTTCAATCCGACGTGTGTACACAAAGTTACAATGAGTTCCAGAACGAGGCCAATACGGGGCGTTGTCGACGGATACGCGTTGATTCCGGTGTCTGTATTAACGGCGCGCACCTTTCTGTGAAGTCTGCACGTGACCAAGTCGTCCCGTTTGGCGGGGCGCACTCAGTTCCGGGGTAAAAATAGGGCATTATTTTTCCTGATTTTGGGTCGCAGTTCGCGTTCGCCACAGGACGCGACACACCGAGCGGGTTGCACAGGCATCGAGAGGGTCACGCAGGGTTCGCGTCACAACAGACGAAACGAGAAACGGGGCAGCGAGGAGAGAGAAAAGGATACATGAATAGGGCTCCGCAGAAACTGGATTCCTCGTGTCCGTGAGACGACACGATACACCATGACACAGTGCTGTGTCTAGGGTTAGGGTTTCGACGCTGGAGGCGGCCGGAGCTGGCCGGAGCTGCGCTGGCGGCTGGAGGCGGAAGTGACAGCTCGGGTCGACTCGCCGGGCTCGGGGAGAGTGGCGGAGCTCAGGGGAGGCGGAGGCAGGTCAGGCGGAGGAAGGAGGAAGGCGGTGGCGGGAGCTCGACGGTGACGGTGGCGCTGGGGGGGGGGAGGGTTCTGGTGGTGGAGGCGGTGCTCGGGGGGGGGGGGGGGGGTTTAAATAGGACGGGGGAGAGGAGACGGGGTCGTGGCCGGAAGAGACGGAGCGGGTCGCGGTCGTGGGCGGTTGGCCGCGGGCTAGGCGGGGCAGTCGTGGGCCAGCGGAGGCGGGGCGTGGCCGGGAATCGCGGGCGGAGCGGAGACGTGGCCTGGCAGCGCGGACGGCCGGAAATTGCATGGAGCGTGGTTCGTGCGGTGAGGGGGGACCGGGTCGGATCCGGGTCGGGTCGGGTTGGGTAGGACCCGACCCGTTAGGGTCTAGGCTGGTCCTGTTTGGTTGGACCGGGTTCAGCCCGGTTCAACCCGGTTTGAGCCCGGTTCAACCCGGTTTATTTTGGGTTTAATTAAAACATGGTTTTTAGGTCTTTAAAAATTGTTCTGGGGTCCAATAAATTCCAAAAAAATTATCCTATGTCCAATATTTTATTTTACACCCAAAAATATTATTTTTATAATATTTTAATATTGTTTAAAAATAATTAATTTTATTTAATTCCAAAATACCTAGATTTTATTTAGTTAAAAAAATCCCAGAAAATTCCAGAATAATTATGAAAATTCATTCTAAAAAATCCTGAAAAATCAGGGGGTTTATAATCTACCCCCCTTAAGAGGATTGCGTCCTCGCAATCAAAGAATAACCGGTCAACAGAGATGACACGGTTTATAAAACAGGTTCGAAGCACGACACCATCAACGAATCATGATCAAGGAGAATAAAGGTTGAGGGTTTAAGCAAGACACCTAGGGAAAACATTATTTTCCTAAGAAGGAAAGTTATGCAATTTCCAGAGGGAAGAAAATCTAGAAAACTACAGTTTTAGAAAAACTAGGTTATCACTTTATAAAACATACTAGGTTATTAGCAAGATTAAAATTACCAGGTTAAGGCTAAGGTCACGAACCAATAGGCACGAGCTAAAACAAGACTAGAATAACTATGAATAACTTACGCGCATTATCTACTCCACGAGTCTGCACGTTCTCCAAGGTCATCGCCAGAGCTTGTCCGCGTCCTTGCAGTCGATTCCTCTGCTGCTGCTGAGCCTGCTGGAAGAGTAGTGCCTGGGGTATCAAAGGTGGCCTCGGCTGATACCCTCCTGGAGGTGGTGGTATGACTCCTTCAACTCCCATTTGCGGTGCTCCCAATGCTGGATAGGCTGGCCTTGGTACTGATAAAGCTTGTTGGTTTACCATTGATGCTCCTTCTCGACGCTCAAGGCATTCCCTCACTAAATGCTGACTGGATCCGCAAGCTAAACATAATCCCATTTTGCGTCTGCACTCGTTCTCAATATGGCCTCGCTTGCCACAATATTGACAGATAGGCAGTACCTGCGGAGATGCTCCGAGGGGCTGGTGCATATGAGGTCTTTTTGCAGCTTCTTCCTATGGTGCTCTGGCTGGCGTTGATGTGGAAGGCCGTTTCAGGCTGGTCTCTCTCCTGGTGATGCGCTACATGCATCAGGCTGCAGCAAGAACGTCCGAGTAAGATGTAGGTACAACGGATCCGATTAGTTTCTGTAGCTCAAAGTTTAGTCCATCGAAGAACTTCTCAGCCTTCTATTTTTCGGTCGGGATCAAGGTTGGGGCGAAGCGACTTAGACGAATGAACTCCGCGTTGTACTCTTCTACTGTCATCTTGTCTTGAATGAGGCGATTGAACTTATCCCAAAGTTTCGATCGAGCAGTAGATGGAATGTACATCTCCTGGAAGAGTCTGGAGAACTCCTCCCAAGTGACTCGGTCTGGTTCGAGCCGTGTCTCCTCAGATAGCCATCAGTGATGTGCATTGCCCGTCAATTGTATCCGGACGGCAATCATCCAACGCTCTTTTGGAAGCTCAGCTGCTTCTAATTGATGTTGAGTGTTGGTGAGCCACGCATGAACTTCAGTAGGTTCCTCCTTGCCTGAAAAGGTGCAGGGTTTCAACTGGCGGAAGTCGGTGATAGAGCCCGTCGATGTCCGTCGAACTGGTATATTTGCCTGCTCCAGTGCGATTGCTAGGCTGTGACTCAAAGCCTCTTCTTGAGCTTGCATTATTACGTAGATCATTTGAAACATCTGTTGCCCATCCATAGCTTGCCCTTGTGGGAATACGGGCATTGGTGGAGTAAACTGCGGCGGAGGTGGGATATCATCTTGCTGGACTCTCGAGGCATATTGTTGAGCTGATTGACCTCCATCCACTAGTGTTACTTCATCTTCGTTGGTTACCACAGTATCTCGTGGTGATCTTGCAGGAGTCTCGTCGTTGGCTCGTGGATCCATAACTCTGCATCCAAAATAAATAATAAGAGGCGTACAGGAATCAAGGCAGGATGCAAGTCAAGAAATAAATTTGAATCCGATATAGATGTCAAGAACGATTCAAGCCAGTGGATGAGATTCTAAAAACTTATCCTATCCTTATTGCAGGCTTGCTCGGTCCCTAACTTGAAACCGAAGCAATTTAGCCGTGACCTGCATGGGCCACCACAAAAACCATGTCACACCCAGTCCCAAATTAGCGAGGGACTAGACATGTGTCAATGGCCAACAGCACACACCGATGGGCAAACCCAATTTAATGGACCCATCAGGATGTACTTAAGCTGTAGTACAACAATAAGGGTCTAAATATACTAATCTCTTCCACAGAAATGAATACAACAATATCAAAATCATAAAGCAAGATCAATCTCAATAAAATATAAACTCGGGAAATAACCCGATAATGAGTCTGATACAATAGTCAAGATACAGAAATAAAGATAACAACAGCAAATACTGAGTATGGATAAAGCATATACTCAGAAGATATCCTCGGTGATCACTCGTCTACTGGATCTGGTACTGCTTTAGTGCTTGCTCCTGTTAATGCTCCTGTTCCGTATACCTCGGGGTAGATCTCGTCTGCTATTCCTGGGGACATAATCCGGATCCAGGTCCTCAGGGGACATAGCAAGGTACGAAATAACTCAAGCCATAAATAATGCAGTACAGCAATAATGAATCAAAAGGGTAAACTATATAACCAGCTAAGTGATATGCAAGATGAGAGCATCACTAGAACTCAGGCTGAGACCACTACAAGCTCGGTGTCGGGGAGCTGGTAGCAGAGATATTATGCAGTTGTCTAGCTCGGAGAGAGACTACGACGCCGTCATAATATAATCAACCTGTAGCCTGTGTATCTTTCCCCATCCAATGTAATCACACGTCTCATGTCCACGACGTCTCATGTCCATGTCACACAAGATCATATCTAATGCAGCAAGTCATAATGAGATCTAAGCATGCAATATCTATGTCATGAATCATGTAACCTATACAGAATTACCATGAATATCTCAGGAATATTCTGTCTCATGAATAGTGTCAGGTGTCCTGAGGTATGTCGTACTTGATAATGCAAGCACGAGAATACATAGGGTCTCGATATCCATGTCTAGATGATATTACACAACTCAACGTGCAGTGTTGACACCCGAATATTATTCGGACGCTAAGTAATGTCACACGGTCCTAGGTTAAGCATGTACAACATATGAATAAATCAAGACAACAATATGAAGCAGGTACTGCAAGTTTTGGCAAGGTACACTTGCCTAGTGTTTGGTTCCCAACTGCTGTTCTGGTACTCGTGAAATCTCCAGGAACGTCTCCGGATGCTAAAATAAATATTACCATCATGCTCAGAAGATATCAAATAGCTAGAATTGCATGTCCTTAAGTCCAATTTGGACACAGGAGCAAAAGTGATAATTTTTGGTTAAAGCGGGGTCCACATGTGGCCCGCTTCGCACCGAAAAATGTGTTAGAGATAAAGTTCTCCAAATTCGTTAAACTTAGTGTCAACAAGTCCAGAACGATGATACGAACCCAACAGAATTTCCAGAATTGGATTCCGAAGAGCCGGTCACAAAATCGCCCGTCAAGTGGATCTGTGGGGCCCATGATACGCGATTTTGTCAACGTTTTCAGAATCGAACCAAACTTGGGTCACAGGACCAGCGTATTGCTACAAGTTCGATGGCGTAAGTTTCGTTTCGATCCGACGTGTGTACACGAAGTTACAACGAGTTCCAGAACGGGGCCGATACGGGGCATTGTCGACGGATACGCGTTGATTCCGGTGTGCACGCACATCCAAATCAACTTTTGCAAAATTCTACACGTCCGTATTAATGGCGCGCACCTTTCGGTGAAGTTCGCATGCGACCAAGTCGTCCCGTTTGGCGTGGCGTACTCAGTTCCTGGATAAAAATAGGGCATTATTTTTTCTGATTTTGGGTCGCAGTTCGCGATCGCCACAGGACGCGACACACCGAACGGATTGCACGGGCATCGAGAGGGTCACGCAGGGTTCGCGTCACAACAGACAGAACAAGAAATGGGACAGCGAGGAGAGAGAAAATGATACCTGATTAGGGCTTCGCAGAAATTGGATTCCTCGTATCCGCGAGGCGACACGACACACAATGACACAATGCTGTGTCTAGGGTTAGGGTTTCGATGCTGGAGGCGGCCGGAGCTGGCCGAAGCTGCGCTGGCGGCGGAGGCGTAAGTGACAGCTCGGGTCAACTCGTCGGGCTCGGGGAGAGTGGCGAAGCTCAGGGGAGGCGGAGGCAGGTCAGGCGGAGGAAGGAGGAAGGCGGTGGCGGGAGCTCGACGGTGACGGTGGCGCTGGGGGGGGGGTTCTGGTGGCGGAGGCGGTGCTCGGGGGGGGGGTTTAAATAGGACAGGGGAGAGGAGACGGGGTCATGGCCGGAAGAGGCGGAGCTGGTCGGGGTCATGGGCGGTTGGCCGCGGGCGAGTTGGGGCAGTCGTGGGCCAGCGGAGGCGTGGCGTGGCCGGGAATCGTGGGCGGAGCGGAGACGTGGCCTGGCAGCGCGGGCGGCCGGAAATCGCGGGGAGCGGGGTTCGTGCGGTGAGGGAGGAGCGGGTCGGATCCGGGTCAGGTCGGGTTAGGTAGGACCCGACCCGTTAGGGTCTAGGCCGGTCCGGTTTGGTTGGACCGGGTTCAGCCTGGTTCAACCCGGTTTGAGCCTGGTTCAACCCGTTTGTTTTGGGTTTAATTAAAACATGGTTTTTAGGTCTTTAAAAATTGTTCTGGGGTCTAATAAATTCCAGAAAATTACCCTTTGTCCAATATTTTATTTTACACCCAAAAATATTATTTTCATAATATTTTAATATTGTTTAAAAAAATTTAATTTTATTTAATTCCAAAATACCTAGATTTTAATTAGTTAAAAAAAATCCCAGAAAATTCCAAAAAAAAATTGTGAAAATTCATTCTAAAAAATCCTAAAAATTTAGGAGCTTTACACAATGAAGTCAAGAGGAGTGTTAAGGGAGTCAGGCAGTGGCCTGTTGATGTAAACTAAAGCACTGCTGTGTGCTATCATTAGTGGCAGTGCCTATTGGAGCACAACAATGATTGTAGGTATAGATATTATTATTGGTAGTGTGAGTTGTGTCTGTGAAATGGTGTGGTGATTGGTGGAAAATTCCCCACATCAGATGTGCAGCATATGTGGTGATGCTGCTATGGCTTGTGTTTGCTGTCAGTTTGGTGGCAGCAGGTAACCACAATAGTGGAAACTGCACACCTGCAGCCTCGAGGTTGCTTGTTGAAACTTTAGTAGCAACACTAGTTAGCAGCAGCACTATAGTACTGCTAAGGATGGTTGTTGGTATAAGCAGCAAATGCAGTACCATACTGCAGGGATAGGGTGCAGTTAGAGGAAAAAAAAGGTATGCAATGACTGATATCTGATATCAGTGGTTGTGAAGTAGGGTAAGTTGGAGAAGTAGCTCAGGTTCTGATACTTGTAATATCAGTGGTAAGTATGTTGGTATCATTAGTGATATTAGCAACAACTAAGTTAATGATAATAGTTAGTAATGTTAGATATTTAGTTGATTAGTTAGATTTTGGATGCAAATATTAGTGGTAGATGTTAGAGTTACGATTATTAGTTAGTTCAGTTGTTAACTATAGCTAGTTATAATATGAGTTACTATAGGTATTAATATTACTAGTATATATGCACATGCTTTGCACGTATATTGGAGTGAATGATGTTGATGAGTTAGTTTATTTCTACTGCTTTTAATTATATAGGTTAATGGTTCAACCCTTCGAATTCTTTGGTAACAATTTAAAAGACTTAGCAAGTAGCATGAACCCTTTGATTTTCGTAAATGGTTGTCATTATTGCATCTCTTAAATGGTTGTCAGTGGAATTTATTGTAGGTATTCTTTTTAATTACTAAATATGTTGAAGGGTATTTTTGGAACGAAAATTTTTCACGGTGAAGCCTAGTTTTGGCATTATATAATAGAATAGATTGCTATATATATATATATATATATATATATATATATATATATATATATATATATATATATATATATATATATATATATATATATATATATATATATAGAGTATTACCTTGAGTTATACCAAACTAATACTAAGGTATTAGTTTTATCTCAAGATATTGGGTATTGGGTATAGAGAGGATGTAGGTAGTGTGCTACCAAGTTGGCTCAAAGCCAAGGTATCCATGTAGTATTAGATATAAGGATACTTGCATGGATCGGGGAGACATTATCATAGTTAGTGATGTTTGCATGGATCGGCGAGTTACTCTGAGAGGCCGGAAGATGAGTGCGTATCTACTTGTAATGTCACTTCCGAGCTACGATATTGTATTCGGGATTAATTGGTTGAGTAGGCACCATGCTAGTATAGATTGCAGAGGAGGTAGAGTTTTGTTTAGTCTGCCAGGAGAGCCAGAGTTTGAGTTTGCTAGAAGAGCTTTGGAGCAGGGGGAAGGCATTATTTGTGGAGCTATGGTGGAAGACAGGGAGTTGCCGCATCCCTTGAAAGCAGAGTCCTTCGATGTGTTTTCTGCAGAATTATCAGGATTGCCGTCAGATCGAGATATTGAGTTATCTATAGACTTGGTGCTAGGTGCAGAGTAAATTTTACAGCATGTCTATAGAGTGAACAACAGCGAGCTGGTCGAACTGAAGAAGTAAGTGGATGAACTACAGGATAAGGGGTTTATCAGATCCAATTCTTCACCGTGGGGAGCCCCAGTGTTGTTTGTACCGAAGAAGGATGGATCGGTGCACATGTGCATCGATTACAGGGCATTGAATAATCTTACTATCCAGAATAAATACCCGTTGCCACGGATTGATGACATGTTCGATCAGTTGAGTGGCGCCAAGTTACTTTTCCTGATAGACTTGAGATCGGGCTACCACCAGGTAAAAGTGAAGCCGGAGGACATTCCGAAGACTGCTTTTCAGACTCGGTATGGACAGTATGAGTTCATGATTAAGCCGTTTTGGTTGACTAATGTGCCAACGGTGTTTATGAATTTAATGAACAAGATATTCCATCAGTACCTTGACAAGTTCATGGTGGTGTTCATCGATGACATTCTTATATACTCGAAGACTCCAGAGGAGCACGAGGAACATATGTGGATTGTGTTGGATGTACTGAGAAAGGAGAAGCTGTATGTAAAGCTGTCCAAGTGTGAGTTCTTCCTGGATAAGGTGGAGTTCTTAGGGCACGTTGTGACTAGTGATGGAATTTCAGTGGACCCGAAGAAGATCATAACCGTGGAGTCTTAGAAGACCCCAAGTTCAGTGGCAGAGATCAGGAGTTTCTTGGGTCTGACAGGCTACTACAGGAAGTTTGTACAAGATTTTTTGAGGATTGCTGAGGCGATGACCAGACTCACCAGGAAGGACTTATAGTTTATTTGGACAGAGGAGTGTCAGGCTGCTTTTGAGGAATTGAAGACAAGGTTGACGTCTGCTCCTATTTTGACATTACCATCGGGGTCTGGAGGTTTCACTATTTATAGTGATGCATCAGGGATAGGTCTGGGTTGTGTTCTTTAGCAGAATAGGAAGGTGATTGCCTATATCTCCAGGCAATTACGTCCTCATGATAAGAACTATCCTACCCACAATTTGGAGTTGGTAGCGGTCATCTTTGCTTTGTAGTTGTGGAAATAATATATGTATGGAGAGCGTGTGGAGATCTTCACAGACCACAAGATATTGAAGTATGTTTTCACTCAGAAGGAGCTGAACATGAGGCAACATCGGTGGCTGAAACTAATAAAGAATTTTGATATATCCTTACAGTACCATCTAGGGAAGGCCAATGTAGTTGTCGATGCCTTGAGCAGGTATCTGGTAGCTAAAATTTTGACGCAGGACCGGTATTTGTTGGAGGATCTGGAGAGCTTGGACATTGAGGTGATAGTTTCTGGGATTGTGATGCAAATGTGGGGTTTGCAGATACATTCAGAGTTGATGGACAGGATCAAGGCAACCCAGTATGAGGATGTGTCTCTGAGGAGCATTAGAGCTCAGGTGAGAGCAGGTTTGGAGGATGACTTCACCATTGCTGAGAATGGTTCTTTGCGGCATGGTACTAGACTGTGTGTGCCTAGTGGGGAGTTTCGGGAGGAGGTATTACAGGAAGCACATCGCTCTCAGTATTCCATGCATCCAGGTGCCAACAAGATGTATCGGGATATGCGAGAGAGTGTTTGGTGGTATGGCATGAGGAGGGAAGTGGCACAGTTTATATCCAGATGCTTAGTGTGCCAGCAGGTGAAAGTTGAGAGGCAGAAGCCGGGCAGTTTACTTCAGCCATTATTCATTCCAGAGTGGAAGTGGGAGCACATTACTATGGATTTTGTGTCCGGACTTCCACGATCTCCAGGAGAAAAAAAACATAATTTGGGTCATCGTTGACAGGTTGACCAAGTCGACCTATTTTTTGCCTTTCAAGTTGGGTTTATCTACGGAGAAGCTGACAGAGATGTATGTGAGACAGATCGTTAGGATACATGGGGTTTCCGTTAACATAGTCTCGGATCAGGATAGTCGTTTCACTTCTTATTTTTGGAGGAGTTTGCAGGCGAGCTTGGCACCCAGCTCAAGTTAAGTACGGCATATCAACCCCAGGCGGATGGACAGTCAGAGAGGACCATTCAGACTCTTGAGGATATGTTGTGTATACGTGTACTAGTTTTTGGGAGATCATGGGAGGACCATCTTTATTTGGTAGAGTTTGCTTACAACAACAGCTACCAGGCCAATATAAAGATGTTACCATTTGAGGCTTTGTACGATCGGAGATGTCGCACTCCCTTGTCTCAGGACGATGTTGGAGAGGGAGCTTTGCTAGGGCCTGAGATGGTGGTGGATGCAGCGGAGAAGGTCAAGCTGATTACAGATAGACTTCGGGTGGCGTAGGACAGACATCGGCATTGGGCCAATAGCCACCGGAGACTCTTGGAGTTTGAGGTATAGTTTTAGATTTTTGTTTTATGTTGTTATTGGTTGTTTGTTATAAATTAAGTTCCTAAGGTTATGTTTTATTCTATGTTGGAGGTTTGGAATTTCTGAGGATTTCTTCGACACGAGGCACGATTCGCTTCGATGGAGGTGGGAAGCTTAGTCCACGATTCATCGGACCCTTCGATATTCTCGAGAGGGCCAGTGCAGTTGTCTACAGACTAGACTTACCACCTGCATTGAAAGGAGTTCACAACGTGTTTCACGTGTCGCAGTTGAGACGGTTCATAGCGGATCCTGGTCACATATTGGATCACTGAGAGATAAGAGTTTGGCCCTACTCTTATTTATCTAGAGCAGCCAGTTGAAATTTTGGATCAGAGAGAGAAGGTGCTGAGGAACCAGACCATTCCCTTGGTACACGTCGTATGGAAGCATCACTCTCCGGGTAAGTCTACCTGGGAGAGGGAGGATAAAATGCAAAAGCAGTACCCGTATCTGTTTGTGCCTTGAGGTATGTTCCTTTTTATTTTGTTTTGCTTTTCTAGGGGTAGTTCATCTTTGATTTTCGAGAACGAAATTATTTTAGGGGGGGGGGTAGACTTGTCACTACAATATTTTCTCGGAAATGATATTTTGGTCATTTCATAATTAATTAATTATTGTGCATGTTAAATATTTATTTATTGTATAATTTATTTTTTGTTAGATGTTATATTATATTTTTGGACATGTGTTAATGGATCTAACTAGATTAGAATTGATTCAAGGACCAACATTTATGTTAGTTAGACTTGAGCCCAACCACAAATCCAATTCATTAAGTTAATGATTTAATTAGTCAAACCATTAGGAATAGAACCTTACTTCCTTAATCTTTTTCTTCATGACAAACCTATAGGGGTAAAGTAGACATTGTACATTTCTTGGAGACCAAGGAGGGGCCGGCCACTATTTAAGGGAGAGGTGTTTCTCTCTCCTCTCTTTCTTCATTCCAAATTTAGATCTAAAAATTTCTCTTCCCAAATTCCCTATTTCCTACACCAATCCCTACCTAAATTCTCTTCTAATTCCTTCTCTACGCACCATTGGAGGCTATTGGAGCAAGGAGGAGACAAGGATCTACAATGAGGTGAAGGGTGCACAAGTTGAGGGCTCTTTACATCCAATTGGAGACTTGCATTAGGAATCCATCTCCCAATAGGTACAATTCAAATTTTTCTTGCTAATTAGACTTTAAATCTGTAGTTTAATCATTAGGAATCCTTCCATGGATTAAGGCTACCTATAGGAAGAAGATTTGACTACTAGAGATCCCTATTGTGAAAGTTACCATATATTTTGTGTCAATTTTGGAGGAAATACAAGATTGGTGCACCATGTGTCTGTCAATAGGTCAATTAGACCAAATTGACATGTGTTTAATTGTGTGAGACTAGTGTCGTATCCAAAATTGGATACGTGTAGGTCGTATCATGACAATTTGGTGATACGGATTGATGTAGGATTTTTTCTTCGACACGGGAGTTTACACATGCCATATTTTGACACGGACACATAGTTGAGTAGCTAGCACTTTATATTGCTTATAAACATGATTCTAGACTTGCTCATATCATTGGTGATACATTTGATGTTGTGTTGGGGTTATATCGCAAGTGTATCATAGAATGAGTGTGATACGGGTGCGATGCACTCCACGTGTTTAATAAAATATTTAGTACTTTATTTAGAGTTGTGTATAATTATATTAGTGTTATTATTATTATGAGATGTATATATATATATATATATATATATATATATATATATATATATATATATATATATATATTCATTAGCTATGTTTTATGCTACGTGTATCTTGTATATGTATCTTCATTCCATATTAGCATTATGCTTGTAGTATGGTTATAAGTTAGGGGGAGTAAGTGATTGTCATATACATATATTTTGGGCTTGTATTGTTTGAGATAGGAGATGTCATGTTGATAAGTGTATGGTAGAGTAACTTGTTCAGTCACTATGAAGTCATCAGGAGTGTTAAGGGAGTCGGGCAGTGGCCTGTTAATGTGAACTGAAGCACTGTTGTGTGCTATCATCAGTGGCAGTGTCTATTGGAGCACATCAATGACTGCGGGTGTAGATATTATTGTTGGTGGTGTGAGTTGCCTCTGTGAAATGGTGTGGTGATTGGGGGAATTTCCCACAGCAGATGTGCAACAGTGAGCATCATGTGTGGTGATGCTGTTATGGCTTGTGTTTGCTTTCAGTTTGGTGGCAACAGGTAACCACAGTAGTGGCAACTGCACACCGACATGATCGAGGTTGCTTGTTCAAACCTTAGTAGCAACACTAGTTTGCAGCAGCACTATAGTGCTGCTATGGATAGTTGTTGGTGTAAGCAGCAAATAAAGTACCATACTGCAGGGACAGGGTGCAGCTGGAGTGGGGAAAATAGGTAGGCAATGATTGATATCTGATATCAGTGGTTGTGAAGTAGGGTAAGTTGGAGAAGTAGCTCAGGTTCTGATACTTGTAGTATCAGTGGTAAGTATGTTGGTATCATTAGTGATATTAGCAATAGCTAAGTTAATGATAATAGTTAGTAATGTTAGATATTTAGTTGATTAGTTAGATTTTGGATGCAAATATTAGTGGTAGATGTTAGAGTTACGATTATTAGTTAGTTCAGTTGTTAACTATAGCTAGTTATAATATGAGTTACTATAGGTATTAATATTACTAGTATATATGCACATGCTTTGCACGTATATTGGAGTGAATGATGTTGATGAGTTAGTTTATTTCTACTGCTTTTAATTATATAGGTTAATGGTTCAACCCTTCGAATTCTTTGGTAACAATTTAAAAGACTTAGCAAGTAGCATGAACCCTTTGATTTTCGTATTAGATATAGTATTAGATATAAGGATACTTTTATATTTTATATATAGTATCTCAGGTATCTTATGATATTATTTAGCTAGGATACCCTAGTATCCTAACATAGCTAGAATAGCCTAGATACATAGTGTATGGACCAAATACCTAGATATAGACTCATGCAAGCTAGAAATACCTAGTTTGACTGTTTTGACTTAGAATTGACATAATGACCTAGATTTGGACTAGTTTAACTTATTTTATAAGTTCAAACCTTGTATTGATATAATATTTCTTATTTAGGTCTCCAAGGCATCGTTCCGGACATCTTTGATACTGTTTACCGGATTCCAGGCGAGTACATTCTCTGACAGTTTTTCGTTTATGATATCCTCTATGTTCTTATATTTAGTGTAGATATCCTTAATTTTTCTGACACATGGTTTCACGGATTGGTATTCTTGGATCCCGTCATGAGATGTTATTCCTGGTAGTTCTTGGCACATTTTTTGTGTGAGCCCCGTTGTTGTTGTACATGTATGGACAGTGATTCATGAGAATATTAGCTCCCTCCTCATGGAATCCCGTGTCATAGCGTATCATGGATTAGATCCACTATATCAGTCGAGGCAGGGAGTATTTAGTGTAGATATGTGATCATACCCCGCAGTTCTTTTTTTTTGCATAGTATTACTCATACATTGTACGTATGATTAACCAGGCTTGTGGTTCTTGAGCAGTACCCAAGCTGATCACATGTTGTCACTAATACCCACTCACTTAGATAGTTATATCTCTTGATTCCATATATGTTGTTAGTATCTCTTGTATGTATTTTCTATATTTTTTATTCATGTATATTTCTTCTATGCTCTATTCATCTTGTATATGCTCTATATTTACAGCTACATAGTTTTTATCATTTATTGGAACTACTGCTAGACGTGTACTTTGCTCATTTTCTGACTGTATATATTTTTTCCAGATGATACTGAGGAGTGGTACCCCACTCATTATGAGCCTCATGACGTAGTTGGCTTAGAGCTAGAGACTGTGGCTCACGAGAGACTTATCCCGGTTGAGACATACGATACTTTACTAGTAGCTTAGTAGATAGGCTTATATTGTACTGGATTTGTCTCCAGCTTTGATAGTTAATACTTTATTACATTTGATGACTCATTGGCTATTATTTCTGTCTTGTGAGTTGTATTCTGACTCCTCAGTTCTTTATATCTTATTCGTGAGATTGTTCCATTTTATAGTTTTGTGATTGAGTATTCATGTTTTCATTGGTGGTATTATATATCTTGATGATCATTATTGATAGATAGTATAATTTATCCAAACAATGTTCTACCACCGATATTGCAGCGTAGGCTGGGTATCGTTCACATACTCGTGCCCCTACACCGGGTGCAGGTCGTGACAGTCCTCGAGACTTCCTGAGCGCAAACCGTTCTATCGAATACTATCGAATCTATCTCAAGCATAACAATCCGTGTCACGTGTATACTGGGTCTGTCTCATTGAATGACTCTATCATTCAATCCAAGCCCTGACTCAGTCTCTAATGCGCCTTAGCGCAGAACATATCGCTTAACGCGGGATATGTTTTGATCCATCTTGAATGACGATCTAAGGCTGAGGCAAACTTATACAAATTATTATACTCGTCCATGTGAATCTAATATATTCACTTGCACTAGCATTCGAGATCAGCATATCGCGAGTCTGGATCGTGCACATATTCAAGGCGTCCCTCAAATACATGCATGTCAACCAACTTTGCAATAGTGAAGTCTTTGCATTCGAGTTCAACATATCACCGAGTCTTGGATTGTGCACACGTTCAAGGCGTCCCTCAAACATATGCATTCAACCAAACTTAGCGATAGTGAAGTCGGACAAGCTACTTGCAAAAATCTTAAGGGTTCTCGTATTACGAATCACAATGATACCTCTATCTGGGTCAATCAAAATCCAAGTCATTTCTATTCCAACCAAAAATCAAGCATTGCACTACTGTCAAGCACGATCTATCCGATCTACCGACTAGCATTCAAGTCCTATCGTCCATCCCGTTCGTGTCAAGCACAACACACGTTTATTGTTCCAAGTCTAACTCTAAGTCTTGCTGTCCCAGTTCTATGGCTTGTCCAGGAAATACTCTAAAGTCGGTCACACAAGTTCTTTCACTCGGTGCAGGGTCATCTGCCTAGTTACTAGGTCAACTCACAAGGTCATAGGTACAGTTTATGTTCACGAATTATTGTGCAAAATTGCCGTACGATGCTTGCCCCAATTCCTAAGGTTAAACCATTGTTCATTTGCATGGGATATTCTATCCAAGCTCATTTCACTCATATTTCTTAACATCGAGCACATATTATTCTACTCACATTAACACGTTCGTTTATACAGGTCCGAGTTCGTTCAGTCAAATTCATGATATATCCATGTCTCATGACAAGCCTAGCAATTCGTATAATCTATCTCCTCAAATATGTTTGATAGAACCCATATATCTATTATAAGTCTAGACCACCAAGCCATGATTAAATTTCCAATCACTGATCTCAATCATAAACTCTAAGTCGTTCAACAAGATTCATGTATCCGTTCACGAAACCATCAAGCGTGTCTTACTCCATGTTCTAGACTAACTCATCCTTGGAATACTTCTGATTAACTTGTATTCTCAAACTCGTCTTATCATGTCGAACCACAAGTCAAGACGATCCTTCAATTGTCACGCTCCGGTCTTCCGTAAGTTCGATCATCCTCACTGGACGTGTGATCACCACGCTAATGCTCCCACTAGATAAATGTCCTATTCCGGGTGTAACGCATGTACGAGCATGGAGTTACGCTCGCATAAGACAAGAACGTTGAACGTTATGGTTATTATCAAAATAATTGAGACACCTTATAATTATACTTCACTCCAACCAAGCTATATATTAATCCACCAAGTCAGGTCCATCCATGCCGTGATCATAATTCGTCCAGCCAAATCATCCAACTTCAATGTTACCGTTTGATCAATCCGTAGTCCACTTCTAGCATTCCTTAAATAACTAAGTTCAAGTCCCAAGCCAAAGTCTAAATACTTTGTTACGTTCCATTCATCGAGTTTATTTTGAATAATCATCGAACATGTTTCCGTGAGTTCGATCAACCCCGTCGAACGTGAAATTACCATGCCAGTGCTCCCTTAGGATAATCGTTCTCTGCCGGGCCTGATTGTCGATGTTTACCTTTTAAACTAGATTCAAGATCGTTCTTCCAAACTCCAGATCGAATCCGTTATCGCTTACCTCTTTCATCGAACTATAATATTCATTTACTTGTATCAATTCGTGCTATCTTCTAATTATCGATACCATGCTAAGTCTATTAATTCGAAACCATAATATCCATTCTCAGGTTAACTTCTATCGAGCGATATCCTACTCAAGTTTAATCCGTTTTGATTTAATTTGAATTCGTACGTACGATCAACTAAGTTTCCACCAAGTTTTCTCGACCAAGATATTGATTCTATTACCTTGAGTCCCTATTCGATATAAGCCTTATCACCTATTCAACACATTCTTAAATCATTCAAAACAACTATCGCATGATATCTCTGAATTCACTCGAACATTTCCAAAATAATCTATACACCACTCAGGAATCGAGTCATCCAATTAAATCCTCAATCATGTTCGGATTAATCGCTCGCATATTCACCAAGTCATTTCTTAGAATTTCTGCGTGATATCTAAGCATCACCTCGATAATTCTTAGTCTCATATATATCATGTGTTGATAGTCATCCAAGTAAACCATATTTGATTTATATTTGCCGACACGACATACCGTTTGAGCTATTTCTCAAAATCCAAGCAAAATCCATTATATTCGTCTTAACGATAAACTAATAAGATTTTTATCAGTTGTCATTCTAATTCTGACTTATCTTTATCTGAATGATATCCCAATCTCGCTCGCAAACTAGCTTGCACCAAAGGATCTTGGCATGCGATACTCAACACAACTTGGCAGAAAGGCTGTGTGCATAGGTAACCATCCGAATGATATTCCATCTCGCACACTAACTAGCTTGGTAATCATATATAGGTATTCGGGTTCACAAATAAGTTGTAAATTCTAGCACGAGTTTCTTCACACAAAGTCTAACACTGGTCGCATAACTATCCAGTTCAAGCAATCATACCATTCATATGCACTTTTAAAATTATTTTGACTCATTGTATGGAATATCTCAACGGTTCAATGAGAGAGAGAGTATGTACATAACCCACGAACGAGCTTTCGAAACTAAGAAAATTGATACGAAGTCCAAAGAAGTACAACCGATGCTCTGATACCAATATGTCATGCCCCGATCTCCCGCGGAATCGGCCGTCTTCGCTAGGCGCGAATCATCGTATCAGCGCTCCCGCAGGACGATCATTCTCATCTGGACGCGATATCGTACGAGCACAAGCTGCGCCCTAACAAGGCCATGATCTGAATAGACAGTAAAATAACTAAGCCACATAGTCGCACAGATAGTATGAATGCAGCAGAATAAGAACGAACAGGTGATTGGTAACAAGTTCACAGAGTTGTCAATAGCAAAAATTGAATAACACAAGTATAGAAGTAAAATAAGCACTTTATTGATATTGAATCAGTATTACAAGCGGCGCTAGGCGGAAATTATAAGTCGCTCAAGTCCTCTCTCTCGAAATAATAAAAGAATGCCAAGTGGCTATAATTTTGAAATGATACATAGGCGATGTTCCAACATTATGTCCTGCATATGTACTTCAGCTCCGGACGTAATGCTCTAAGGCTCCAGAGAGAACTCCACGCCTTAGCTCCACGAAGTGGTTTCCACACCGAACGAGGTTCTCCCGTACCCCGCAAGCAATCTGGTGGATTATCAGTACATGAATGCACTGGTGGGAAGGCTTCTCGCCCGCTCGATAAATCCAAATATATTATATAGGTTCTATGCACCATCTATTAAGTTATCTTTCTAGTCTTGCCTTAGGATCAGTTTTATGGCATAATGTACAAGCCTAACTTGTGTGGCAGTGCGCAGTACGATATAAAAAGGAACACGACGAGACTTACCAACTAACCATTCTTCATTCCATGTCCAAGTTATACCAAGCATGAATGTATATATATATATATATATATATATATATATATATATATATATATGAAATCCAAGTCAAATTGCATAAGCAAACACGAGTGTCATGAGCGGGGTTCTGATTCAGGTGCACGAGTTACACGGATTACTCAGGTGTGTTGTAATGGATCCTCAGGTGTTCAATATGTACAGATGTCTTATACCCATAATCGTTCAGGTGTTTCAGATTACTGGATATGATACAATGACTCGCACGTGGATTGCTGCTAAGCGAGGATGACTTATCTATATGAACAGGAGTCACTGGCATAGCCATATATAGGATGAGTTATAGTCTTGAGCGGGAATGGTATGTGACTCAAAGAACACGAGGTATCACATGTCATCCTGCCCGAACACGAAACTACTTGGTCTTTGAGCGAGAATGGCGTACAACTTAAGGTACACGAGGTGCTACATGCCATCCTACTTAAACACGAAGAATAACACGATATTCCATCTGGATCGGATCGGCCCTAATGCCCCGGAGACTGTTCGCAGAAACAAATTAAAAATACCTTGTGCACAAGTTGTCCGCAATATGCAAGTCTAGGATCTCAGATTCACGGGATTCATGACACGACATGTAAATTCTTGATTCTTGTTCAGAATGAGTATGCTCCACGAGCTGTGATTCTTGTTTTACTTGACATGATTCCAGTTCATAGTTAAACTTGACATGGTGCAATCCCCTAGTTCAGAAATACCTTAGATACCCAACGATCCTGGATACTTTCAGGTTCATACTTGCATGAAATGACTATTAGATAGTCTTCCGGTGAATTGGATGAATGCAAGACACGGATCACGTTACCTGATTGTGTCATAAAATTATGTGACAAGCATTAAAATGAGGCAACGAGTACAAGTTAGAGTGTAAGCAAGTAAGTATTGCATTTGTTGGAAGCATAAGCATAAGAAAATATATTGTATAGTCTACCTTAGAACATAAGCCTTTACGTTAGCATGGGTCTAAGGGGTAGTGCGAGGAGTTAAACTGTACAGGGACATATCGGACGACATAATCCATAAGGCGAACAGTATAAATATGTGAAGCAGTATACTACAAAAACTATAAAATAATCTACTCGAAGCATTAGCGGAGTCTACTAGCATGAATCTAAGGCAGCATATGAGGGTCCAATTATAGCCAAATTTTATTTCCAAGTTCTAATACAAGCAATACAAGATAGGATTATTCCCTTAACTAGGTGCATTGTATTCTTTATTAGCATGGAAGGGTTATCACATAGCGATATAGCAAGTATCATCTATATTTTTAAGTATGCAGGCTAAGCAAAGACAAGTTTATCGTAGCTACCCACCTTAGCGATGTTTTGCCTCGGTCGATCGATATCCCGAGCAAGCCTTTGAAAGTTTAAATCTGAACTCCTGAAGGGCCAAATATGAAATTCTTTGCCTCAAGCAAGTATTCTCGCGGAGCAAAGCGGGTCGGGTCGTTGCACTAGAGTTGTTTGAATCGGCTCTCCGCTTGAGCAGAACGGGTCGTTATAGCGGCACTTACAAGAGAAGTTTATGTTTATAAAGCAAGTTTATGATCACAAGTTTAAGTTTATGATTATAAGTTTAATTTTAGTTTATGGCAAATAACAAGTTATGTTGTTGAATGTTTAATGTACATTTAAGTTTACTCGACAAGCGTACCCTTGGCCATCCAGGTTGACTACAGTGCCGGTAGTAGCAATATTCTTAAAATATATATTTAGTAATTAAGACCTATGACAACCCTAGCTAGTTCATCGTAGCAAGCCACAGAGCTATTTGGTTGTGCAATAAAAGGTGTTACTTTTATTTATTGCTCGCTCTTCTAGTTTTATTTTTCTTTCGGCACGTGGTTATGGTGCTAAATTCTTCTTGGGTAAAGGTCTGCAACCCTAGTCCGTGTTTGGTTTAAGGGTTGTGGTCCCAATCCAAAGTAGTTCATATGCCATCTTGCCGCTCGTTGCCTTACTTTCCTTTATAGCACTTGTAATCAGTTCTTCCAGTATATTCTTGAGACAAGTACATTAGTACCGTACAAGCCTCGATCTGTATTTATTCTTATCTGTCTCTTTTCTGCTAATGTTGTGATATATTTTATCTATCACCTTGAGCTCCTTTGTGGTACTTATTGCTTGGGGTTCTGACTCCACTGGTTTTGTATGACCAGATTACCCCAAGGAGAACCATGATCCACCGCATATCTAGCAAAAAGGCTCGCACTCAATGGACTGTGGCCAAAGCTCACGAGTGGGTTTCCTTCACCCCTCGTTTTGATCACTTTATTTTGTGATATTAGCAAGGGGTAGAGTTAGCTCCTTATATTTTTGAGACTACAGTCAACATGATGTATATATTATACCATGGCTGATATATTTGATCATGTATAATTATACTCTGCTAGTGCAGTATTTTGTATTAACTAGCTTCTTGATCATATGGGACATACAATTTGGGATGCCTCTTTACTTTCATGTATGACTTACTCTTGTAATTGCTGTTGTTGGATTGAGATAATATGATTTGTTGGCCTTAGGACTGACGTTATAGCATGATAGAGTTCATACATCTGTCTTCTAGACAATCTTAGCACAGTGCGGCTTACTTCGATAAGGTGTCGGTGCGGTTGGCCATGACAGTCCTCGTATTTACCCAGTATTCTGGGAGCGAGGCGTGCCAAGATTTTAGTGGTATCCCATGCAGTTCTACTTTTCAGACTTGTGGGAGGACTCATCTTGTTATAATCTCAATTATCTATTTTTTCTTCGATTGAACTCCACTTGTAACATGTACTTCTCACGCTCCTTAAGCTGCAAGCTTGCTTGACATGATTGTTCCATTCTTAACCCTTGTTGATATCTTTGTATCTTTATCCTTCAGGGATACCCCACATGCTCCTTCTTCTGAGGGTTCTGTTACACCGATAATTCTAGCAGGTCCAAAAGTAGGCCAGGGCCAGATTCTGATATTGAACTAAGTGCAAGCGTCGATAGCTTTTCATCAGCCGGCTCTGCAAGTCACGCATACCCGATCAGCACAATCACCCACACCAGTCTTGCTGAGACAGCCAGTTTAGCCCGCCCCACCATTCATACCAGCCCAGCCAACCCAGACAGTACCGCCACTTCTTCCAGTACAACCAGGGCAGGCAGGCTCGCAATCCATGTTAGAGATGATCCAAGCTATGATGATAGTACAGCAACAACAACAGCAACAACAACTCCAGCTCAAACAACAAGTGGTCGAACTCTGCCAGCAGTTTCAGCAAGGACAATAACAGACCAACACTACTCTTTGCCAGGGAGTTAGAGTAGCACTCAAAAAAAATGGGCGTTATACTCACAACTCGATGACCAATGTTAGTCGCATGCTCCCAACCAAGTTCCTCGACATGGAAGATGTATTTTCAGCAGATTCTTGGCTCCAGGACTTTGAGGCCATCCTAGATGCAACCAAGACCCCAGATGATGAGAAGGTAGAAGTCGTAAAGCTATAATTATCAGATCTTGCCCGAGATTGGTAGGCAGCATAAGAAATAGCGCTTCTGAAGCCCATTGACTGGAGGAAGTTCAAGGAGCATTTTCAGGAGAAGTATTTCTACACCACTACCAAGTTCCAGCTCCAATAGCAGTTCATCAACCTCTGCCAGAACACAAGATCGGTCGACCAGTATGCGGCCAAATTTTGCCGACTCAACCGATTTGCTCCCCATATGGTAGCTTCCGAAGAGGACCGAGCCAAAAGGTTTGAGAAAGTGTTACATCTTGAGCTTCAGCAGTTTACGGTGGGCCATAATTATACCACCTATGATATAGTTCTTAGGGCAGCTATGTCCCAAGAACTTGCCGGCCAGAGATTAGTAGCAAGGATCGGAGGCCAGAAGAGATCACACTCATTCATGAGAGGCATCAATATTCAGTCCTCACCTCCCGCACTAGCAGTCGGTACTCCTCGTCCTCCAGCACCTTTAACCTCCACAGTAACCTCAGTACAATCTACCAGGAAGACTGTATCAGCAGGATGCAGCCACTACGGCAAGGCAGGGCACACCAAAGATCAGTGTAGGAGGGCCAACGGCCAGTGTCTCGGATGTGGGGCATCTGACCACATGATTGGTTCATTCCTGTTTTTGTACCCTGAGGCTTTCTCAGTCCGACAGTTGCTAGCTCCACCTCAGGCATCGATTAAAGGCCCGAGGGGACCAACATTAGCAGTTCGACCACTAGCTCAACATTATCTCCCGACGTAGACTCAGTAGTTCCAGCAGTAATGTTCGGCTCAGTTTACGCAAGTCCAGCAAGCAAGGTACAATTAGCAGCAGGTTAGAGCAGCAGCCCCTAGGCATGCGCTTGCAGAAGAGTTCGACAACCTAGAATAATTGACAGCCGAAGGCGCTACGATTATGGTTAAGATTTCTGATCTCTCTTTATCCTGTCTTATTCTTGGTTTCTTGTCGAACGATCTCGTGTTCTGACATGTTCGGAATACGATAGTCGTCTCGATCCTTTCGCTGAGAAGAGATAAGTTTTTGTCCTACTCTTTCGCCCTCGTATCTCGTGGCACATGATATCTATCATGCAACCTGACTGCGAAGGTATGTCCTGGATTATAGTCATGTCCCTGATAAGATTGTTGGTACCGACTTACTCAAGGCTTGGCTCTTATCTATTTTGTGAGTCAGCGTAAGGCAAGTGAGGACGAATTCCAAATTGACTGACTCAGGGGTATATGTATCCATATGCCTCCACTTTTTCCTGTGTGATGCTTCTGTGCATTTATTCATTAGTTACTTTTGAATTTATTTTTATTTTAGTTACTTGCTTAGTATAATCCTTTGATTTGTGATATAATTTCTTGAGCTTTACCGTGTGTTCCAGCTCGACTAGCCTTGATAAAATTCCAAAGACAAAAATTTTCTAAGGAGGGTAGAGATGTCACACCTGATTCCAGATTTGGTATTTTTGAATTTTTAAATTTAAATTTTTCTGATAATGTATTCCTGCTGTATTTCTCATATTGGTTCCTGTTATTTTATTTATTGTTATTTTTTTGTTGTTGAGAGAGACTACCCGAGACCAGTAGAATACTCATTTCCATTGCCATAGACCTGGTTTAGGATCCGCATGCAGAATGGACACTTAGTTCGGTTCATTTGACTGAACCTATGACTAAATAGTTTCCTCTCTTATTAGTATATATATGAGCTTTTCTCTCTCTTCTCTCTTTCTTCTTTTTCATTTTTATTCTTTCTTCTTCTCCTTTGCTCCCTTCTCCCTCACCCTCGTGCACCTCCCCTAGTCGAACCCTAGCACTGGACCTAGCTAGGAAGAGGTCGTTGGACTCTTAGGTAAGTACATCTTGCTAAATGATGAAACCTTGATTTTTGGATTTTTTTTTTATATATATGTTGTTTTAAATTTTGTTGGTTGGAAAATGTTCCTCATCAATTTAGTTCTTGGAGTTTTTGGGTTTGGTGGATGAATATTTGTAGATCTAGATTTTAAGTTAAGGTTTTTATGGGTTTCATGAGTTTTTTCTTGGTTTTGATCTATTAAAATTTAGTGTTTTAAAAAAACTAATTGTTCTTTATGATAGAACATTTCATTTCGCGCAACTTAGCTTTTGTTTTACTTGATTTGGAGTTAAAATAAAGATTTTATGAAGAAAATTATTTTTGGGTTTTTGGAGATTTCGGCCATGGGTGAACTTGCTGTGTGGAGAAGACGAAGTTCTCATGGGGCCAGCACGACATGCGGCCAAGACTTCCATGCTGCATGATCCTTATGCGGCCTGGAATCTTGTCGCATAACCAACCAGCATGTGTCAATTTTGTTGGAGGCAAGACTGACCATTACACAAAGTATTCTGGAGATAAGTGATAGAACTCCTTGTGTTTTATTTGCTGGACAAATAAGAAATTCGCTAAGTCCAAGAGATACGTTTATGCGGCAAGCAGTTTATGCGGTAGGCAGTTCATGCGGCCACGAGCTGTTTTCCTTGAACGTATGACTCTGAACTGTTGGACACATCATTTTATTATACTTTTTTTTCCTAACACTTTATGGCATGTCAAATCAATCACTTTATGTCACTTTACTGATACTTCATTTATTTGACCCATCACTCAGCACTCGCCCCAAGGAGTAGACTTTAACCCTGAGCATGCGGCCAGTGGGTCCATGCGGCCAGTGAGTTCAAGCGGCCAGTGGGTGCATGCGGCCATGAATCCTTGTGTACAATTTATGTTTCTTTAATTATATTTATTTAGTAATTCCTTTTAGTGATTATTGTTGTGTGCTTCCATATATCGATACAAGTTTATGTTACCAGACAAGTTTTGCTTGTAGTTCACGAGATAAGGTTACGTACAAATTCATAATTCTTACGACACCGTAGAAATATTTGTGTATGGAAATCCATTTCATTTGGCATTGGGCAATCGAGTGTGAGTATTGCCCATTGTATTGCGTATCGTGAATGCAATAACTCGTAAAAATCTCGTACTCGTGACTCGTCATTCTAGGGGGTTCTCAAGTGTCCACGACTCGAGAACTTGAAATAATTTAATGATTAAACGAGATAAGATTTACCTAGATCATTGGGAGGAAAGAATATTGTGCTACCGGCTACCCCGATCTCTAAGGGCCCCATGCAGCATGGAATAACCCTGCTAGGAAATGGCTCCATGACTGACCAAGTTTACGTGTGCTGCGGCACTTACAAGACAAGTTTATATACAAGTTTATGTTTATAAAGCAAGTTTAAGATTAAAAGTTTATGCTTATGCTTATAAGTTTAATTTCAGTTTATGGCAAGTAACAAGTTATGTTATTGAATATTGAATGTGCATTTAAGTTTACTCGACAAGCGTACCATTGGCCATCCGAGTTGACTGCAGTGCCGGTAGTAGAAATATTCTTAAAACTTATATTTAGTAATTAAGGCCTGTGACAACCCAAGCTAGTTAATCGTAACAAGCCGTAGAGCTGTTTGGCCGTGCAATGAATGGTGTTACTTTCATTTGTAGCTTGCTCTTCTTCTTCTTTTTTGGCGCGTGGTTAGGGTACTGAATTCTGATCGGGTGAAGGTCTGCACCCCCGGTCCTTGTTTGGTTTAAGGGTTGCGGTCCCAATCCAGAGTAGTTCATATGCCCTCTTGCCGTTCGTCGCCTTACTTTTCTTTATAGCACTTGTTATCAGTTCTTCCAGTATATTCTTGAGACAAGTACATTGGTACCGTATAAGTCTCGATCTGCATTTATTCTTATCTGTCTCTTTTCTGCTAATGTTGTGATATGTTTTGTTTATCACCTTGAGCTCATTTATGGTACTTGTTGCTTTGGGTTCTGAACCCACTAATTTTGTATGGCCAGATTACCCCGAGGAGAACCATGATCCACCGCATATCTAGCAAAATGGCTCATACTCGTAGGACTGTAGCCGAAGCTTGCGAGTAAGTTTCCTTTCTTTACCCCTGATTTTGATCACTTTATTTTGTGGTGTTAGCAAGGGACAGAGTTAGCTCCTTATATTTTTGATACTACGGTCAACATGATGTATATATTAGACCATGGCTCGTATATTTGATCATGTATAATTATGCTCTGCTAGTGCAGCATTTTGTATTAAGTAGCTTCATGATCATATGTGACATATAATTTGGCATGCCTCTTTACTTTCATGTATGGCATACTCTTATAATTGTTGTTGTTGGATTGAGATAAAGGATTTGTCGGTCTTAGGACTGACGTCATATCATGCTAGAGTCCAACCATATGTCTTCTAGACAACCTTAGCACATTGCGGCTTACTTCGGTATTCTGCAAGGTATGGTTGGCCGTGTCAGTCCTCGTATTTATCCAGTATTCTGGGAACAGGGGGTGACAAGGTTTTAGTGGTGGCCCATGCAGGTCTATTTTTAGACTTGTGGGAGGATTCATCTTGTTAGAATCTCAATCCTCTATTTTTTTTCTTCGATTAAACTCTACTTATAACATGTACTTCTCGCTTTCCTTGAACTGCAAGCTTGTTTGACATGATTATTCCATTCTTGATCTTTGTTGATATCTTTGTGTCCTTATCCATCAGGGATACCCCACCTGCTTTTCATTCTGAGGGTTCCGTTGTACCGATAATTCTAGCAGATCCAGAAGTAGGCTAGGGCCAGATTTTGATATTGAACCAAAGGCAAGCGTCAGTAGCTTTTCATCAGCCGGCTCCGCAAGTCACGCATGCCCGACCAGCATAATCGTCTCCACCAGTCTTGCCGAGACGGCCAGTTCAGCCCACTCCACCGTTCATACTAGCCCAGCCAACCCAAACAGTACCGCCAGTTCTTCCAGTATAACCAGGGCAGGAAGGCTCGCAATCCATGTTAGAGATGATCCAAGCCATGATGATAATACAACAACAACAACAACTCCAGCTCCAGCAACAAGTGGTCCAACTCTATTAGTAGTTTCAGTTAGGGCAAGAACAGACCAATATTACTCTTTGTCAGGGAGTTAGAGTAGCAATCGAGAACAGCGAGTGTTATACTCACAACTCGATGACCAATGTTAGTCTCATGCGCCCAACCAAGTTTTTCGGCACGGAAGATGCAGTTTCAGCATATTCTTGGCTCCAGGACTTTGAGGTCATCCTATATGCAACCAAGACCCCAGATGATGAGAATGTAGCAGTCGTAAAGCTATAATTATCAGATCTTGTCCGAGATTTGTGGGTAGCACAAGAATGGCACTTTTGAAGCCCATTGACTGGAGGACGTTCAAGGAGCATTTTCAGGAGAAGTATTTCCACACCACTGCCAAGTTCCAGCTCCAGCAGCAGTTCATTAACCTTTGCCAGAACACAAGATCGGTCGACCAGTATGCGGTCGAGTTTTACCGACTCAAACGATTTGCTCCCCATATGGTAGCTTCCGAAGAGGACCGAGCCAAGAGATTTGATCAAGGGTTACATCTTGAGCTTCAACAGTTTACGGTAGACCATAATTATACCACCTATGATGCAGTTCTCAGGACAGCTAGGTCCCAAGAGCTTGTCGTCCCGAGATTAGTAGCAAGGATCAGAAGACAGAAGGGGTCACACTCATCCATGAGAGACATCAGTATTCAGGCCTCACCTTCTGCACCAGCAGTCAGAACTCCTCGCCCGTCAGCACCTCTATCCTCCACAGTAACCTCAGTACAATCTACCAAGCAGACTGTATCAGCAGGCTGTAGCCACTACGGTAAGCTAGGGCACACCAAAGATCAGTGTAGGAGGGCCAACGACCAGTGTCTCAGATATGGGATATCTGACCACATGATTGGTTCATGCCCATTTCTGTACCCTGAGGCTTTCTCAGTCCGACAGTTGCCAACTCCGCCTCAGGCAGCGATTAAAGGCCCGGGGGACCAACATTAGCAGTTCGACCACTAGCTCAACGTCCTCTCCCGACGCAGTCTCAGCAGTTCCAGAAGCAACGTCCAACTTAGTTTGCGCAAGTCCAGCAAGCAAGGTACAATCAGCAGCATGTTAGAGCAGTAGCCCCTAGGCATACGCTTGCAGAAGAGTTCGGCAATCTAGAACAGTTAATAGCCGAAGGCGCTACGATTGTGGGTAAAAATTTTGAGCTCTCTTTAGCTTGTCTTATTCTTGGGTTCTTGTCGAACGATCTCGTGTTCTGACACATTCGGAATACGACAGTCATCTCGATCCTTTCGTTGAGCAGAGATAAGTTTTTATCCTACTCTTTCGCACTCGTATCTCGTGGCACGTGATGTCTATCATGCAACCCGAATGCGAAGGTATGTCCTGGATTAGAGTCATGTCCCTGATGAGTTTTTATGTCACTTCACTGACACTTCATTTATTTGACCTATTACTTAGCACTTGCCCCAAGGAGTAAACTTTAACCCTGAGCATGCGGCCAGTTGGTGCATGCGGCCAGTGGGTGCATGCGGCCAGTGAGTCAACGCGGCCAGTGAGTCAATGCGGCCAGTGGGTGCATGCGGCCAGGAATCCTTGTGCGCATTTGTGTTTCTTTAGTTATGTTCATTTAGTAATTCTTTTTAGTGATTATTGTTGTATGCTTCCATATGTTTATATAAGTTTATGTTACCAGACACGTTTTGCATGTAGTTCACGAGATAAGTTTGTGTACAAGTTCACAATTTTTATGACACCGTAGAAATGTTTGTGTATTAAAATCTTTTTCATTTGGCATTAGGCAATCAAGTGTGAGTATTGTCCATTATATCTCGTGCCGTGAATACAATAACTCGTGAAAAGCTCATACTCGTGACTCGTCATTCTAAGGAGTTCTCAAGTGTCCACGACTAGAGAATTTGAAATAATTTAGTAATGATTAAACAAGATAAGATTTACCTAGATTATTGGGAGGGAAGAATATTGCGCTACCGGCTACCCCGATCTCTAAGGGCCCCATGCAGCATGGAACAACCCTGCTAGGTAAGGGCTCCATGGCTGACCAAGTTTACGCGTGCTGCGGCACTTACAAACAAGTTTATATACAAATTTATGTTTATAAAGCAAGTTTATGATCACAAGTTTAAGTTTATGCTTATAAGTTCCACGACTAGAATAAGCGGGATTAGCGACATTTTTTAGCGACTCCATTTAAAAACGTCGCTAATTTAGCGACTCCATGTAAAAACGTCGCTAGACGTCGCTAATTGGCGACATTTAGCGACGTTTAGCGACTTTTATTCAATTTTTTAAAGATTAGTCGCTATAAGTTCAATTTAGGTCGCTAAACGTCGCTAATATGTTTTATTTAGCGACGTTTAGCGACGTTTTTAGCGACGTATATATTTTGGACATTTAGCGACGTCATTAGCGACGTCTTAAACGTCGCTAAATTAGCGACGTCATTATTGGCGTCGCTAAAAACGTCGCTAAATTCTAAATTAGCGACGTAAATTAGCGACGTCATTATTGGCGTCGCTAAATTCTAAATTAGCGACGTCATTATTGGCGTCGCTAAAACGTCGCCAAATTTTTTACTTAGGGCTGATTTTCCTCATTTCCTTCGATCTCTCCCTCTCCCTCTCCCAAAATTCAAATCCGCTCTCGATCTCTCCCGCTCCGGCTCCTCCTTCCTCCCTCCGGTGATCCCCCTCGGCCGCATCCTCCCCCTCCGGCTCCCCTCCTCCCTCCGGCGCCCCCTCCTCCCTCCCGGCGACCCCCCTCTAGCGGCGTACTCCCCCCTCCGGCCGCGTCCTCCCCCTCCTCCTCCTCCTCCTCCTCCTCTAGGTAAACCCTAACCCTCTCTCTCTCTCTCTCTCTCTCTCACACACACACACACACACACACACACAGGACACACATGTGACACTGACACAGACACGACACACACACACTGACACAGACACAGACACAAACACAGACACTAATGAGGACCTAGGGTTAGGGTTAGGGTTAGGGTTAGGTTTTTTGACCTGTGGTTAGGGTTAGGATTTTTGATCAGGATTAAGGCTCCATTCTTCTTTCATGGATCTGATTTGAGTTTTAGTTCATTTAAGGAGCCAGGTATCCATTTTGCAGAGCGTGTCTTTTTCATACTATTGCTATTATTTTTTGCTTATTTTGATAAACAAGCATCATAGCTTTTCACTCAATTGCGTTTGAGAATGCAAGTAAAAAGTGTTTAATGAAACTTATTCTTTTAAGCTAATTAAAGACTCAGTAGAAGTATTTATATATCTGTAGTGTTCGTAGTTGTATTATTTCCTCAAAAAAAAAAATGACACATGGTGTCGGTTCATGCGTCGGTTTTCCGATGCGGTTTACATAGAAGCGTTCAATTTAAATTTGCGCTCTTATCAATTCACTCAAGGAAAAAATAGGAATACATTTTTTATAAAATGGAGGATAATTAGAGCATCTTCAACCCTATTGTCTTATTTTTTACTGTGATTCCTACGTGGCATTAGGCACAAGACAATATCTTTCCTATGTGGCAAAATTATATTTACACAAGACAATGAGATAGAAAAGTGTTCTCTAATGCAAAGGTAATGAGAAGATAATAAAATTAAAAATTTAACTTCCAATACTATTTTTTTATTTTTTTTGGTGTTAGTGGTTGCTCCCAACTTTACGGAACTTAATCCTATATTTTTGCTGTCTACCTAAAGAACTAATCATGTTTCTAGGATCAAAACTGAGAGTGAGAATATAAGAGACATTTAGTGCTCAAATAGTTATTGATGTTAATAAAATTAGTCATCCTATATTTTGCCAACCAATTTTTAGAAACAGCATCAGTACCTTTCGTGCAATACATATATAGAACTGATAAGTGAATAAAAATATTGTGCTTTTACCATGTTACTTTAGACTGCATTTTGAACTCAGATCCATCACTCTCTCTCACCCTAGCTTGCATGACACCTATCAGTAATTACAGATATGGACACAACACATGAAGAAAAAAATAGCATGTTATTAAAAAACTACAATTTATGTATCTAATGACCTTCCAAACAAGATTAAGTGTGTTTTGACAGTTTTTAATTATCGTGCATCTATAAACTAGCTCAGAAGAATGCCTTACTTCAAAACATGCACTGGACAATTGAATGCCCATTATTTGTCTGGAAAGTTGTGTCATTCTTTCCTATTTTTTCTTTGCAAAACTAAGTTGTTGTTGGAACTGCAATGATTTGGTCTCCTGTGGACATACTTGATGTGGATGATCCAGTATAAATATAGTATATAAACTGGTGCCAGCTATTAAAATTATGTAATATTTTTATTCAAATTGCACTCAGAAGTTGTAGCAGCAAGGACATGAAAACTTGTTTATAAACTTTGTTTTGAGATCAATGACATTTCAAAGGCCAGAGTCTCCTATGAACCCCATATCTCTTGTTCCATGGCAAAGAGGCTTTGCACCTAGTGAGTGATAAAAACTGTGATCTCTCCTACTAATTTGTGATCAATATTAGTGTAGTTTATAAACAAGTTTTATACAGATAGTTATAAGAAGCAACTTGTGACTGATAAACCAAATCATATGTATGAGATTTGTGTTTGAATAGTTTTATGATTAGTATCATTATTATACTCTCATGTTTTATGATTCGTATCATTATTATACTGCAACAAACAATTTATAGGCAGGGCTGCTGAGGGTATGTCTTAATTAATATTTGTTGTCAATTATATTCTTTGTGAGTCATCTAATTCTTCCATTCTGCATTATTAAGGGTATGTCTTAAGTAATATCTGTTATCAATTATATTCTTTGTTTTTATCTATCTTACCAGATGGCACCCAAGAGAGAGACACCTCCTACTGTTAAGGAGGAAGTGATGCCTCATACTGTTAAGGAGGAAGAGATACCATCTGCTGTATCTCAGACGGGGAGTTCCAGTCACCCAGCACCTATAGCGGCTGTATCTCAGACGGGGAGTTCCAGTCACCCAGCACCCATAGCGGAGATTGATCACATAGACGTTTATGCACAGTATCTGAGGGACTGGTATGTGCCACAGCGTATTGGATATCCTCGAGATTGATACTGTAATGTTTCATATACTTTTATTGTAGTTATTGTGTGATACAAACAACTTATATATTATGCCCATTGTGTAACTGTGATACTTATATATTATGCATTTTGTGTGACTGTGATACTTCTATTTTGTGTGTATTGTGTGACTGTGATATTTTATATATTTTTTGTGTTATTTTGTACCCAAAAAATTTAATGGAGGGTTGCTCCAGGTCTGTCTATAATATTTGTGTGTATTGTATGAATGTGATACTTTTTATTCATATTAAATGATGTTAATTTACCGGTGTTGAGTGTTCCACCGAAGGGGTCGGCGAACCCAGAGAATTCAACGGAGGGTTGCTCCGGGTCTATTTTTAATTAAAAAATCATAAATTACAGGAATAATAGTTTGGAAACAATTGAGTATATTTTTTATTTTTTCTGTAAAATTAGCGACGTTTTTAGCGACGTTTAGCGACGTTTATAAACGTCGCTAACTACGTCGCTAATTAGCGACGTTAGTAAACGTCGCTAAATACGTCGCTAAATACGTCGCTGTACGTCGCAAATTGCTGACATGGCAGTACTGCCAGGTCATTAAAGACGTCGCTGCCACGTCGCTATATAAGTCGCTAATTAGCGACGTTTAGCGACGTTTGTTTACGTCGCTAATTAGTGACGCTGCGTCGCTAAACGTCGCTAATTTAGCGACACATTTAAGTCGCTAAAAAACGTCGGTATAGCGACGTTTAGCGACGTTTTTTCTTTCAGCGATATGCCGATTTTCGACTTCTGTAAAACGTCGCTAATTACGTCGCTAAACATGATTAGCGACGTTTTTTTGTCATTTAGCGACGTTTTTTGACGTCGCTAATTTGACTTTTTCTGGTAGTGTTCAATTACAGTTTATGGCAAGTAACAAGTTATGTTGTTGAATGTTTAATGTGCATTTAAGTTTACTCGACAAGCATACCCTTGGCCATCCGGGTTGACTGCAGTGCCGGTAGTAGCAATATTCTTAAAACATGCATTTAGTAATTAAGGCATGTGATAACCCGAGCTAGTTAATCATAGCAAGTCGTAGAGTTGTTTGGCCATGCAATGAATGGTGTTACTTTCATTTATAGCTCGCTCTTCTAGTTTTATTTTTCTTTCGGCGCGTGGTTAGGGTGCTAAGTTCTGCTCGGGTGAAGGTCTGCAACCCTGGTCCTTGTTTGGTTTAAGGGTTGCGGTCCCGATCCAGAGTAGTTCATATGCCCTCTTGCCGCTCGTCGTCTTACTTTTCTTTATAGCACTTGTTATCAGTTCTTCCAGTATATTCTTGAGACAAGTACATTGGTACCGTACAAGTCTTGATCTGCATTTATTCTTATCTGTCTCTTTTCTGCTAATGTTGTGGTATGTTTTATCTATCATCTTGAGCTCATTTGTGGTACTTGTTGCTTGGGGTTCTAACCCCACTGGTTTTGTATGGCCAGATTACCCCAAGGAGAACCAGGATCCACCGCACATATAGTAAAATGGCTCGCACTCGTAGGACTGCGGCCGAAGCTCGCGAATGGGTTTCCTTCATTCACCCCTCGTTTTGATCACTTTATTTTATGGTGTTAGCAAGGGCAGAGTTAGCTCCTTATATTTTTGAGACTACAATCAACATGATGTATATATTAGACCATGGCTGGTATATTTGATCATGTATAATTATACTCTGCTAGTGTAGCATTTTGTATTCACTAGCTTCATGATCATATGTGACATATAATTTGGGATGTCTTTTTACTTTCATGTATGACATACTTTTGTAATTGTTGTTGTTGGATTGAGATACTAGGATTTGTCGGCCTTAGGACTGACGTCATAGCATGCTAGAGTCCACACATCTGTCTTCTAGACAACCTTAGCACAAAGCGGCTTACTTTGATATTTTGTAAAGTGTGGTTGGTCGTGTCAGTCCTCGTATTTACCCAGTATTCTGGGAGCGAGACGTGACAACTTTTGATCAGAATAGGTCAGACCCGAATAGTTTATATATATATATATATATATATATATATATATATATATATATATATATATATATATATATATATATATATATATAAAGATATATAAAGGTAATTTTATTGCTACTAAAAAGACTATTATTACATTTATGTAGGTGATCTTGTATTCCTACACATTATCGTACATGTGATATCCTCTTCTATATTATGAACAATTCCCACTATGGGATAACTTCACCCCTCCAAAATTTGATTGTTATGTTCCTTCCAAATGTGTCAGATACCAGTTACTAATCGGACCCTTGCTTCTTTTATATATATATATATATATATATATATATATATATATATATATATATATCCTCCGCCAATAAAAACAAAAACAAAGTCTTATTCACAAAATTTATAGTTGACTATATGTGAAATCATTATAAACCTTCTGGCTATAAAATTAATGTTAGGTTCAGGTCCGGTTTAAATAACAATTAACACTACAAACTTGAGCCTAACTGGTTTGAATAGTACATAAATCCGACCCGAATCTTTGTCATTGACCGTCCTTACTCCCAAACCAAGTCAATTCCAAGTCCGGATCAGGACCGTAAAATGCAGGGTAGGTCTGGACTCGGTTCCAACGGACAGCCCCTACTGGCAGGTTCTTGCGTCTTGGCAAACAGGAGGTAACTACAGTGCCAGTAAAATACGGCAACGGAAAAAAAATTCGGGACGGCAAAAGTACGAACATAAATTCATACATGCTTAAACAGGTTGTCAACTTTGGTTAATTAAACATGTTGTCACTCTATTTTTTTGCCAATTTTTTTAATAATTCATACGTACATTTAAAATTTTACATGCTTAAAATTCGTATACTTATTTGAATATTTTAAAAGTAAACAATTATTATCTATTTCTGAAAGATAAGATTTTTTTTGCATATAGTACAAGTGTTATTCGGATAATTGCTAACAAAGTTACTAACTAGCACAATCAATCATCCAACTTGTTTTAGTTTATATATATATATATATATATATATATATATATATAAAAGAAGAAAAAAGAAAGATTAAACGTAACCGGCACTTAAGATTGTTCTTGTATGTAATGCAAATAGTCAAAAAGAAAGCGACCAGCATCGAAGACTAAAATCACATAATTCCAAAAGTTCTTTGTGCGCTAATCCATCCATGCACCATCCAGAGTTGAGTAGCAAAATTTTATCATAACCACTTTCCAAGACTAAGTTCTTGGAGTAACTTACACAAATTATATCATCTAGAATTTCAGCAAATTTAACAAGAACAAGAAACAACCACAATCAGAAATATAAACTATCTCCATTAATTACAACGTTGCAATTGGCAGAACTTTACTACTATAATGAACACATGCAACTCGCGTGCTCGTGCTCGACTTAGTCACTTAGCTCGAGATACAAGTACTTGCAGAAACCAAGCTGCAAAATCCAAGTAGGGCAGGGAATCTGCTGACCGAACAACAACTAGTTCTTGAAACTGAGGTGACATCTAGTTCTTGAAAATGAGGTGAAGAGTTCACTTGATCAAAATAGTCCTCTTTTAAACTGTTTAAGACACACACAAATATATATATATATATATATATATATATATATATATATATATATATATATATATATATGTAAATTTTATTCAAGTCCTTTCGAGAAACTACAATTCAGTCCGAATACTTACAACCAATCTAGTCCGAAAGTCGATATATACTATTCCGAGTCCAAAGTCCTTCATCCCAGTCCGGTCCGAAGGCTGATATATACAATCCCGAACCCTAAGCCTCTGATATATATATATATATATATATATGTATGTAAATTTTATTCAAGTCCTTTCGAGAAACTACAATTCAGTCCGAATACTTACAACCAATCTAGTCCGAAAGTCGATACATACTATTCCGAGTCCAAAGTCCTTCATCCCAGTCCGGTCCGAAGGCTGATATATACAATCCCGAACCCTAAGCCTCTTATTCCATCCCGAAAGCTACATCCCGGCCCTAAGGCACCACAAGCCCGAAGATCCCATCCGGCCCGAAGGTCTCTCGTAGCCGCAGCCGCACCGCACCCACCACTAACCTACTACTTAATTCATCCAAAGGGGAATTAAATGACACCCAGGAGGCTCGAACCCGTAACCTCCTGGATAGTATGCATCGGTCTTAATCGCTAGGCTAGACGTCACTTGATATTATAAATTCTGCGACGTTTAGCGACGTGTTATTCAGAAAGTCGCTAAAAGTTTTCATATAGGTTTTCAGTCCGATTTTATTTTCTCTCATTCCTAAAATTTCTAAATTCATTTCCCCCAACCCCGGGCGACCACTCCGGTGACCCCGACCTTGACCCCCCTACGGCTGATATGGAGAGTCTGTATCATCTCCATGATACGGTGGTGTACCTTGGATATTTCCAATGTATTTGGTGTCATAATGTGTCATTCTCTATTACTTGTATTATAATTAGTTATTTTAGATATCATAATTTATATAATATAATTATTTACATGTAATTTGGGGGTTTGTATCACCATAGGGTAAACTTGAGGGTGACACTAGATTGTGCCTACTAGGTGTTTGATATATTTTCTAGCTAGTGGGGCTGATGTGTTATATGGGGAATGTGGCCGGCCACTACCCCTTCTCCAAGCAAGTATGAAATACCTAATTACCCCTTGGGGCCTCCCATGAAGAAATTAATTAGGGAGGGAAGGTTCTAGTCTAATGGTTTCACTAATTAATACAACCTTCTAATCCATAGGCCTAATTCATGGGCTCAATCTAAACCAATCTAAAATTTTGGTTCATGCATCTAATTAAATAGGTTAGGTCCACTACACAAGTCTAAAATAAATCTACAACTAATAATAATTAAATAATACAATAAATAATTAATTATGCATGCACAATATTTAAATATAATAAATCATAGGTTGCAATTACCCATGTCAATTACCAAACTACCCTTAAATGAAAATGTGAGGGTGACAATCATACCCACCTTAGAAAAATTTCGTCCTCGAAATTAAAGAAGAAACGAACTATCAAAAGTAAATAATACAATGCAAGAAAGAATTATACTTCACAGCTCGAACCTTCCTCCATTAGTTTATCCCACCATCAAATTCTTCATAAATTTCTCTCAAATTCTCTCATCCTCATCATCTAGAAGACCTAGAAGCTAGTGGGTGCAAGGAGCTTGGAGAAGGAGTTTGGCTTGGTGCTTGTGTCCACAACGTGTCCTACTGGCTTTCATTGGGAATCTATCTCCCAATAGGTAAATTCTAAAATCTCTTCTCTAATTAGTTCCATTTAGTGTTTTAAAACCTTTAAAATGCACCCATACATTAGGTCTACCTATAGGGAGTGGTTGACCGGCCCAACTTTCTAGGTCAACATCAAACCATATTCCTCTACACCTATATATACAACATTTTCCATATTTTCATCACCACCATCACCTAAACCAAACCCTAGCCGAATACCTCTCCACTCCTTCATCCCCTTCCTCCGGCAAGTCCGCCCGACACCGCCGGAGCCAGGCCATCCCGACCTCCCCATTCACCTCGACTGATCAGCCATGTCTCGCCTGAACTCCCTCAACCCATCACCGCCGTCACCGGCCTGCTCAGCCCCCCCCCTCCCCCCCCGCGAGCAGTGCACCCGTAGACTTCCACCGGATCCATCCCGACATCACAGCATCCCGACATCGCCGGATCCACCCTCGTCTACATCGCCTCCACCGCGAAACAACCCAACACCATCACCAACAAGGGGTAATTAGGATATTTCATACTTGCTTGGAGAAGGGGTAGTGGCCGGAATATTGGTAGTGTAGCCAATATGGGGATTATCTTTCATAGTCCAAAGACAAAAACACCAATATATATATATATATATATATATATATATATATATATATATATATATTGGTGTTTTTGTCTTTGGACTATGAAAGATAATCCCATATTGGCTACACTACCAAGTGGGTATCTCAATATAATGCTTTGTTTGTGTTGAGGTGTGCACATGGGATGTGGTGGCATACATGGGTGCAATGTGCGGGTGTTTTATTAGGATGAAAAAGGATTAACTCCTCCATGAAAGCTTTTAAGCTTTTTGTCATGCTCTTGAAATTTATTCCATAGGAGCTAAGCCCCAAAGGGACTTAGCAACTCAGACTCTGACACAAAGTGAAGCTTTGTTAGCACACTTTGCACTTTGTATGTCAGCATCAGTGCATGGCCCTTGTGTGCATTTGATGCGGTCATGCGCTAGGTTATGCGCGAGTTGCATGCGCTGTTGCTAGCGCGGTTGCATGCGCGGGTGCATGCGCGGGAGCATGGACAGGGAGTGGAGCGGACGCATGCGCTGGCCATTCGCAGTTATGCGCGTTTGTGCTGCTATGTTGTTGCTCGTATGTGTGCTAGGCTGCTACGCTGCTATGCTGAAAGCAGAAGCAAGTCGGTTCAGATTTGGTTATGGAAAGATTGCGTCTTTAATTCAGATCTGATTTTGTGGAATTTGAATTAATTTCGTTCTTATCTCTTTGTAACTGACTATGTGGCCAGGCTCCTCTATAAATATTCTTTTCTCAGCCCTCATAAGAGAGAGATATTTGTCAAGAAAGAGAGAGAGAGAGAGAGAAAGAGAGTGAGAGTGAGAGAGAGAGAGAGTTGAAGAGAGGCTATTGCGCCGCCAAGAGGAGTCCAGGAGATCGTGCGAGTCCAGAAGAGATTTGACGCGAGCGTTCCAGAAGTTCTTCGAGAACTTGTTGGTTCCTGGAAGCAGATCGTGTGGGACGAATCTTGCTTTGAGCAACGGTGATCTTCATCACCCCAGCAAGCCATAATCCTTCTTCTTCCTCTTCTACTTCTTCTCTATTTGTAACTTGTCATGTCCGTCTGCAACTGCGATTGCAAGAAAGAACATATTTTGATTTCCGATTCTTTGTTTTCTTCGAAGCAAATTGTAATCAGTAATAATATATACATAGTGATTCATTGGAATCGAGATATTGGAAGGCAAACGTGTTTGCTAAAACTTCTGAATCTCGACTACAACTGTTGGATCAATAGAGGATAGACAGAAAAGTTTATCAGAAGTTCTGTTGGTCTTGTTCATTCATCTTTTGATTAAGTCATATATATATATATATATATATATATATATATATATATATATGAACTTCCGACAGAAAATCAACTATGACCCTTGATTTTTTTTTTTTTTTTTTTTTAAGTAAACTACATTAAACATTAACCGGTGGGAACAATTTGCCTGCTTCAGTATGAAGCTGCATATGGACACAAATTGGTGGCAATTCAAAAGAGTTGCCTACATCAGATACAAGAGGTTCATGAGCAAGAGTAATCGGCTACTGCATGCATTTCATTTCCACTTCGTGGAGTAAAGGACAATGAGATACTGCAGCTGCAAATTTTGTGGTGTAAGTGGCTCCATCAATATTGATTTTGATCAGATTCACTGTCGAGGGGCATCCAACTATGGTGGCAGTTTGATTTGGTTCTTAATAGCTTCAGGCTTCAGCTGCTGTAACTGGTCAACTTCACCATTTTCATAGGCAGAGTTTGATATCAGAAGTTGATGATAGGATTTTATGGATAGCAGTTTGTCATTCCAATCTCATCCTAAGTTCCGTCAGTAACCACATACATAACAGCATGGAAGTAAACTAATGGGACAAAATAACAGTAATTTAAAATAAGAAATGTAACAAATTATTCACTGAACAATTGTCTACTCCAAAATATCCCACAGATATCTTATATATATTCTAGTATTGCAAATTGCAGATAATGCAGTCTTGTATATTGTGGTTAATGTTGTACACAGTTACATGAAAACAACAATCTGTAAAAAATGTGATTTGTCATGAATGTACTGCAAAATCAAACTTAGGATCTCTATTTGGCAAATTGTTGGGATAACGATTATAAAGTACTTTTAAACTACCCGTTATCAAGCTTGGGTCCGGTTTGGATGGTTTTAAATAGCAACTTTTAAATCAATTCAACTAATTCACGAGCGATTATGTAAGTTTCTTAAAACAAAAAAATATTTATATGTCCATATATAAACAAAAGCTCTATCAAAAAAATATTATATGATTGTCCTCCAAAAAAAAAATAGTTTATACACTTATATGGCATGCAAGCTAAAATGATTTGACAAGTGGTAAATCATAAATGTTGACATCAAAGTATTCACTATCACATCAAATGAATTGCAAAAAATTATGACAATCATTTATACTACCACATCAAATGAACTATAAAATTTAAAAAAACTTACATTTTGGAAGAAGTAGCTGTCAGTAGCCATCATATAGGACCTTAAGAGAATCAAAGGTAAGAAACAAGAAATATGATAGGGTATTATTAGTTGTAGTTATGTTTTTTTATAAGGATATAAATGGAAGGAAACAAAATAAAAACTCTCAAAACAGTTCGATTTAAAGTGTTTATAAAGTCGTCCAAGAATACACTCAGGTCCGGACTTAATACGAGGCTCATGAGGCAGTGGTCTCAGGCCCAAAATTTTAGAAGGCACAAATTTTTTTTTTTACAGTGTATATAAGCCCTCTATAATTTGGGCACTCTAAAAATCAAATTCAAGCTTACCGGATAAGTGGACTTCACCAAGATTCCGACTGATAAAGATTGAGTCCGGGCCAAAATCAAATTGTATGTCTAAAGTAAAATCATATTGTATGCTTAAAGCAACGGATATTCTAACAAAGAACTTTTCTAGGATTTTTTTTTGGTTGAGTGATATCGGCCGTCGGAATCAACTTCTTGTTTCTATATATATATATATATATATATATATATATAGTGGGAATCAACAACATCTTCTTCATCTTCTTTTTTCTTAAAAGAAGAAAGGAATCAGACAATCAGTCCGTCCCTTTGAGGTGAGATTTTGATTTAATTTTTTATATGTAAATTGTTGTTGATTTTTTATTTATTTATGTTGACTTATAATTTATTGAAAAAATGTGTTCTTGCATAATGTCCATATATAGTTCTCTGCCGAGTGGATGATGTTGCTGGAGTCAGCAATTACAAATGAATTTTGTTCCTAAAATACCTATTGGAATAAGTCCATTTCCATTAGGTGAGCTTTATAATTTTTTTTTTTGTATAAATTGTTGTTGATTATCTTTTTTGTGGTTAACTAATTTATTGGAAAAATATGTTCTTGTCGTTCTATTGAGATTTTTTTTTTTGGAACAAAATATTTTTTATTTGTTGTTGATTGTTTATTAGTTGTTAATTATTATTATTTGTTGTTAATTTTTTTATTACCATTATGAACTATCCGAACCATTGTTAGCTTTCCTTTTATTTATTTATTTATCTGGAACATCAATTTTATTTTATTTTTTGATTAGTATTTCATTATAACTTATATTCTTTTGGATATTATATTATATTTATTATTTTATTTCTTGAATTTTGGGTTGATAATAATATTGTATATGAAAAAAAATATTATATGAACATTAAGTTTTAAGGGCATCATTTTTAGAGTTCTTCTTAGGTCTCAAAAATCTAAAGTCCGACACTAAATACACTACACTGATTTTGGAGAATTCTTTAGCCCAAAAAAAATCAATAACTCAAAACAATTATAAAGCACGATTTTTGAAACATTTCATAAACATTCGGCTAAATATTTTTTCAAAAATGATAAAAATAACATTGTCAAGCAGATCCTTAAGATGAAAATGTACATAATGGGAAGTTTTTGTATCCTTTTGACGACCCTTTATCGGACTTTCTTGAAATCCTTGCTCTACTTTTCGCTCTACAGTGTGTGTTTTATCGTCTCTTGTAATATTTTCTTCATTGCGCTAGTAAGCTTTGGGTTGGACCTGGAAAATTCTTCAACCTTCTTCTCCTTCCAATCCTTTTACTAGTTGAAAGATTGCCAAATGAATCAAAAAAAAAATAAATAATAATAATAGTTAAAGCATTTTAATTAACTAGCGACTAAAGATTGCATACCTGTCGAATATTTTCGCCATAGTAGTCAATACAAGTTCTTGAATGTCAACCATATTCTTCAAGGCATTTAAATCATTCACATGCAACTGCGAAATCAGAAAGTTATAATTGAGATTAGAGCCTAAAAAGGTAAGAGAGAGATAATTATCTTTGAAAATGAGAAAAAAGTACACAAACTTTGTTGGGACACATCGAATATAAATTCAATAAATCAGAGAACATCTAAGAGAAAATTCACAACCGCAAAGACAATAATTTACGTGATTCAGCCAAGATGTCTACTTTTATGGATGAGAATGATTCAGTTACACTATGAATAAGAAAAGGAATTACAATTGCTCTCTCAACACTTCTCTCTTTACTCTCAATAACTAAGATAAAGGAAAAAAAAAACAAAACAAAAACTCTCAAAACTTTTGTGTTGTCAACTTATTTTTGTTTTCTTATGTTGAACTTATTCAACAACCATTGAACACAATTGAGATGCTCTTGTGTTGAACTTATTCAACAACTTACATTGAGCATGCTTGAGATATCTCTAGGATAACCTTTAGACCCCCTTTATATAATACACCATGCGTCCAACATTATGTAGGCATAGAAATCCAACATTATGTAGGCACAGAAATATCCAACATTTGGTTTTAGATCTCTTTATATAATATACCATGCGTCCAACATATGTAGGCATAGAAATCCAACATTATGTAGGCACATAAATATCCAACATTATTTAGACTTATCATGTATATATTCAAAATTCAAAATCTATATTTAAAATCAAAATATATATATATATATATATATATATATATATATATATATATATATATATATATATATATATATTAAAAGTCAAAGATATGGTCAAAGAATTTTTCCTTCAGACCTACATGTCAAAACTCTCCAAACTCATAATTCACCCTTTGCTACAGCTTCCGTTAGGATGTTGTCTTCCTCTACTATATTCCGCGTCAGCATTCAAACAAAATAGATCCTCTTGGTTGCAACCTGTACCAACATGCTTGATCAATTCTATCAGAACAGCAATGGAACTTAATCGCAAGCCCTGCCTCAATCTGCCTTTTCTTGATCTTATCGTCACACTTAGCCTTAATCGCAAGACCTGCCTCAATCTTCCTTTTCTTGATCACATGTATACATGTATTTCCTCGGGCATTTGGCTCGAGTCCACCACTATACCATACCATTTCTTCTCTCTCTTTGACTGGCAATTCGAGAGGACTCTCTTCTTTGAATGGAGATTCAAGAAAGGATTGGACCTTCTCCTTCTTTAATGCATTGGCAGGCCCCCAAGTGAACTAATAAGGTCAGTGATCACTACTAAACAAGGTTTAGAGGGATTTACATGATATCCTACCACTTCTTCCTACACAAATCAACCAAATAAATTCCTAAGAGAAATTATGTTGAAATATCAAGAGAAACTGAGCAGCTCAGTAAAACAAGAACTACAAACGAACTTCTGTTTGATCTTTTGATCATGTAAGCCTGCCAGCAAATACACCCCCGCACACACAATAACCCTAAAACCACCCTCTGAAGTGAGCACCACCTGTGACTAAGCACCTGCAGATGGGGTCAGTGATTGGCTCCCCGGTCGAACCTACTATCCTCTACTTCCATCACAAAGCTCTACAAAAGTTTCCTCATTCAAGTCTCCACAAAATATCCATCAAAGCAGATCATAAGCCATATATGTCGAGAGAATATGAGAAACAAAGTTTGATCTTAAGTCCATACACTCATTCAACATGACATAATTTCATATTGTAAAAGAAATTTGGCAACTAATCTGATAACAGGAGATACATAATTGACGAGAAATCATGAAGAAAAAAAAAATCAAAACTTATTGTGCAGTATAAATAATAGTTCAATGAAAGTGCTACAGCAACTGCAACTGCAACAACAATACATATTCCATTTAATGAAACTAAGTACAGAAGTTCTACATGAGGGCAGGTAAAATAGGACCGAATGATGCTCCAGATCGAATCTGCCTTACTAACAAAATTGCATCATGGTACAACTTTCAAGAAACTAGACATAAATATAAATATGATGCACTTGCTATACTAAATGCATGCGCTCGATGTACGAGTTGAGTAACCACCTGTTGAGGGGCTCTCCACAACCCACAAAACATCCCGAGTTACCATTTTCAGTGAAGAATGGAAACCTAAACAGATGTAATAGCTCCTGAACAGACTGTCTAACTAATGATGAACCTGTAACCCTGCTTCGCCTGCCCCATCCTGTGATTATATCGATTCTACGAGGCCCGGTTCCCGACTCGAGCATTTGTCTCTGAAACCAGGCAAGTGTCCGTGATAATGCAGTGACCGCAGTACCCTCGGACATCACATGAAGGTTGATAAGCCAATAGGAGGAGCTCTTCTCCCTTACTGTCTCAGGGTAAACATTCCTCTGTGCAGCCACCTCCCATACAAACCCCGCTTCCTCCTTGAGACCTGACTTGTGGAGGAAATCTATAACAGCATCCAGAAGACCCCTCTTACTCTCCCGATCTTCTGTGTGCATCAGCTCCATGAAATGACTAGCGTGGTCCCTCACGTTTTGACCACCTGGTTCTGCATCTGGCAAAGACACCAGGAAGTAATGAGCTGGGTGGCCAGTAACAGCCATAAGTTCACAGCACACCCCCATCTGTGTGCGTGTCTCCGTGCAGCAGCTAAGAAGAAGAGTGTAGGTCTGGAGGGAGGGAACCAGTCCCATCCCAAGCATGTTCTGGATCACATCATAAGCATCAGAGAACCTCTGCATCTTAAGGAATGCACTCAACAGAGAATTGCATGTGGGTACATTTGGCCGCAAGCCTGCATCAAGCATAGATGTGAACCATGCTCTTGCCTTGTCCACATTACCAGCTTTACCCCACAAGTCAACCAGAAGACCATAAACAGGTTCATCAGGAACCCAATCCTGTTGCATCTCCTGAAAAACGGCCTCTGCTTCATCAAGACGCCCACAGTGACCAAGAACCTCCATCACAATGTTGTAAGTTATCTTGTCCGGGCGAAACCCAGCAGCTTGCATGTTCCTGTAAAGCTTCACTGCACTAGGATAATTCCTAGCTTTTGCCTGCAAAGCGATCATAATGTTGTATGTGACAAGATTAGGAACACAGCCCCGTTCAATCATCTCGGAAAACAGCTTGTCAGCAGCAGGAAGATGACCAGCTTTCCCAAGGCAATTGACCATTGCACTGTAGGTGAATGTATCCGGAGAAAGGCCAACTTCTTGCATCTTTTGGTACAAGTCCAATGCAACATCAAGGAATCCAGCTTTTGCATGGATGTCAATAAGTGTGCAATAAGTAACACGATCGGGTTCGTAACCGAGTTCCTGCATCTCATTGAACACTTCAACAGCCTCACCTATATAATTAGCACGTCCAAAGGAGTGGATCAGACGGTTATATGTCACCACAGTTGGATGGCATCCCTCCCTCTTCATGTCATCTAGAAGTCTTTTTATTGTGTCAAATTGTCTTGATTGTCCTAGGATGCCAATCATGGTTGTGTAGGTATGATCATCATGCTTAAACATTGGCTGATGCTTCAACCATTTGAAAAACCCAAGAGCAACAGAATGATCGCGGAGCAACTTTAGTACTTGGTTTGCTTGGTAAGCATCCAACCTACAATGAAGATTATTAAGAGTTTCCTCAGCTGAAGGTCCCCACTTCCGTTGCTGCAGAGTATGATAGTACAGCTCAACTGTGCGAATAGAATCCAATGATCGATTAACAGATAAAGCACCTCCTGCTTGGAATCTCGTGGATCTCATTGGGTTTTGAAACTTGTTAACTGGCTTAAAATCGTCACCACTTTGTGATGTAACTTTCCTCTCTGATACCTTCACCCTTGATGATGTGTCTGAAACAAAGCTACCAGAATGAAATTTTGCTTTCTGCTGGTTGGACTGTCTTTGTCCTTGTGAATTTGATGGTACTCTATGCCCCCTTTCAGAATCCCCAGGATTACTTTGCTTTGATCTTACCGTGGCAGTCTGTGCTGTCCTGGTTGCAGGACCACTCTGATCAGAAGTTGAACTAGAAGTATATCTTTCCTTAGTGTTGATGGCCGGGCTTGTCTGAACACTATCTTGTCTACGAGATTTCCCACTTGAAGATTTTGTGGTAGTAATGGGATGAGTAGCATCAACCATGACGGTCTGCGGAGTAAGGAAAGCCTGCCCATTTGTTGCTGGAATCCTGTGATTCATTAATCCAGAGAACATGCCAACAGTTGCAGCCCCAGTCCTAACAAAATGTTCTGTAGACATACTAGATGAATTGACCAAGCTGCCATGAGGAGCTTGAACATCATCTCTAATAGAGCTGATTTTCCCACTTATAGAACTCAAGGTAGAGGCAGGCGAGTGAACATTGGGAGCTGAAACTGTATATGCTTGACTCTCAGATTTGAGATGACTACGAGACCCAGATGCATTTTTTGATTTGAAGGAATTCACTTTAGCTGCAGTTCCTGATGCTGCATTCAATTTCTGTTGCTTCAGTATGGAATCAGTCCTATTAGATTGCCTTCCTTGAACACGTGTGTCATCTTCGGAGCAAGTGCATGAAGCACCATCCACACTGCCACACCTTGGACCACTGAGATAAAATGTCCTAGCGCACTGGGAAAGAGTCCCGATTTGCTTTGGTTTCAACATCATCAACAAATGTGGTACATCAAATTGTCAACCTAGAAATGGACCTGCAATGAAAGAAGAGCATCAGTTTACCGCAACAGCAGAAGCAGGCAATACACAAAATAATTATAAAGCTAAACCCACATATCACAATAACAACTTCACTACTTTCCTCGAGCTATTTCACAATCTTGTCGCTCAAAAAATTCAAAGCTCAGGTCATTCATATAGAATAAAAAAAGAGAGAGTAGAACAACGAAGAGACTGCTCAGCACGAGCTAAAAAGTCGATGAAATCTATATTGTTTCACTAAGAAAAAAGATAGAATCATTTTCATAAGCACATCTTGTTTCTCATTTATCATTCTATGCACCATCTGAATAACATATTTAAGTGTGCGCATAGAGCAGCATGTAAGAACCTGAACAGGCCAAGGTAGATGGTACCTTCTTTGTACTAAATGATCTGGTGAGTTTGCCCTTGCACAAGGGGAATATCACATCCTTTGGAGAGATTCCCACCCCACCAGCCAACACAATACAATCATGATCATAATGTGATTTGGTCATATATTAAAATCAAAATGGAAAACAAGTAGAAATGTATTTATGTCAATCTAAGGTAGTAACGCTATGAACAGAGAATAAAAATTGAATTTGCCTTTTCTTACAATCTTATAGTTTTTAATAAGTTCCTGGTACCAATGAAATGTCCAATATAGAAGGTTCAACCAAAACTTAGTAGTGACAAGGCTTCCTGAAGGACCAGTACCTTCCATCTTCCTGGTAAGAATGAAATGTCCAATATAGAAGGTTCAACCAAAACTTAGTAGCGCCAAGGCTTCCTGAAGGACCTGTACCTGCATAGGCTTCTCTTATTTTTAAAGAAGGTGAGTTCCAAAGAGGTAGGTCGATGGTTTTAGTTGAATGACATTATGAACAAATCAGGGTAAAGTACCCTATAGGTTAATTCCTCAGCAAGTTATTATTATCCAAAAGTTGACTTCAACAAAGCTGCAGCACACCCATAGTGATAATATGATAAAACTAATGAGTAACAATCCCTTTTCTTGAATCATCATTGTCTTCAAAGATTTCTCCCATCAAAATGGTACCAGCTATGTAGCAGAAGAAAGCTTCATCCGTATGGACTCCAAGCCTTTCCAACCAGACCAGTGTCAGGCATGAAGCAGAAGAAAGTTCTAAAGGTGGATAAGTAATTTTCATGATTAGCTATTGACCTGACACCAGATGTCTGATGATAGATTACCAGACAATATAATTTACAAAAAAAAGGGACCTTGCATGAAGCATGGAAAGCAAGTAGGCGGTAGGTGCGTGTTGTACGCACCTAGATTGGAAAATGAAGACAAAGAGATAGAAATCAATCATTGCTAGATATTAATCACTCCTTTCAAACCAATATTCAACGGGAGATGAATACAAGACAATATGATATGGACACGGCAACACGGTATTTTTAGTGTTCAATTTGTGTCCAATGTATGTCCAACATGACATGACAAGGAAATACAACGGACTTTCAGAGTGTCCGTGCTTCCTAGATTAAAACTACCAGTAGCACATTGTTGAACAATAAACCACTATTCAGCATCTCCCTCTTTCTATTAAAGATATGGCCTAGAAAGGGGTGACTATTGCCTTGTACCATAAAATGGATGCTGGTTAGACAAGCAATCTACACATTTGGAGAAAGCCCTAAATCTGCTACAGCCTGAAAAGTGACAACCACAAACATATAGTTGGATTCTTCGGAGGAAAAGAAAGTACCAATTTTGCTTTAGAAACCAGCATTGAATCATAATTAATTCTCCACAGCTCGTCCACCTCACTCATTTTTATGTATCGGGAATCATCAGAGTACTTTTTCCTACCAATTAGCCTAAATTACCTTCAGCACAACCATCACCTGTTTATAGAAGTGAGAAGGATCAGTTAAAGGAATTTAGAACCAAGGACAGAATCCATGATCATCCCAAAATCTGACATATTGCTCGACCCTCATGTTTATAGCATATTGATACTTAGCTTATAAATGCATTCCACAAAGTATTCCTGAGTTAGGATATTAACCAGATCAGATGTCCAACAGGACTCAACAATTCCATTGTTACTTTCTCATGTCACTATCAACTCAGCAAGTCTTCTTCAATTACTTAATCTCCACAATCACCAACTCAAAAACAGAGATCCATTCTCTCAATGGATTCGTCTTTGCCCCTATGTTCCTACAAAGACCAAAATGCACTTTACATAGGCATCTGCTGTGGAACGCATGGTTCTAGCCATGTAGGGAGTAAACTATGGACATTACCTGCATGAAGTGAAGCAGAAGGTTAGAATATACAAAGACCAGTACAGAAGGAGGACCCAATTCTCAAGCAAAGCATGATTTCTCTTCCAGCTGGCAAGATTTCAGTCTAAAGTTTCAAATAAGAAATCATCATCAGAATCACCACAATCACCATCACCATCATCCAAGCCTTCTCACATTAGAATGGGGTCGAATATGGAACATAGAAAGCTTCACAGAAAACTGCCTAAGATTTTTATGAAAGCTTGTCGACCTGACATCAGAACCTCTACGTTGGTGCCAAATCCCTAGCCAAAGTAGTTATATGAGCATGAGAAGGCTACACCACAAAACCTAGCCAATCAGTTTGCAGCCATGTAGCGGTTTAGGCTCGTGCAACCAAGGATCAAGAAGTTCCAAAAAATTAGTCACACCTATCTTTCGAACCGTTTACTCGCTAGGGAAAATTTGTTCTTTGGAACTTCGCTCACTGACACCAGCAAAGCAAATTCCAAAGCCATATGAACTCTTCCCTTCCATTTTGCTTTGCTATGTTGCACAAATACGGACATAAATACAGATAAGGACATGTTATGGATACGGAATACAAAGATTTTTCAAATAGTTACAATGTAGCCATCTATGTTGCATGAATACGGACACATATTCATATAGCTGCTCTGTAAGGGTCGATTGTAACTTGCGAGGTTTCAATCCCAAGTTTTAAATTACAAGTCTCTATCAAAGCCCCTACCACTAAACCAAAAACTCCAGAGTGATGGTGACGGTTGAGGCTTAAATATTTATCTTATTCCAAGACATCCCCACAGTTCGAATGCTGATTTTGCACTGAGAGCAGGATCCACGCCTCTGTATAATTTTTTAAATATGCGCCCGAGATCTGAACCTGGGTGGCTCTGCTACCAACTTAAAGACCTTTTGCAAAATGCACCAAAACTCGAGTCGTGGCAAGTATTGAGGGTTAAGTGTTTACACTATTTCAATATGCTTCCCGCAGAACGAATGCCCAGGCTTTGATGCACGCCTCTTTTTTGCATCTAGGCTCCCAAGAACCTTAGCGCAATCCCAGTAGTCTCATCTATAAATATTCCAAAATGAATACTACCAAGGAAACAATAAGTTATCAAATTTAGTAACTCCAAACTTGTTCCACAGACCTGTTTGACCCACCCCAAGATAAACCAACAACAAAAACAAAGGCTTTATCCCAAATTATTCTACTGTGTCAAGTACCAATAATTATTAAGCAACAAAATTGTTCTTCCAACAAATAAAAAAGTATCTTTCCCACACTGATCACAAAATCTACCAACGAAAACCTAAAATTAATTACAAAAAAAAAATCGACTTTGACCCTTCAACAAACTACTCTTGATTCTCCAACAAAATAATAAAAAAAAGTGATATTTCCAAACATTAATCATAAGATCAACCAACAAAACCTAAAGCTGGCGGTAAAAATTCGAATCTTGATCAACATCAGAGACAGCGAAAGCGGTCACTAACCTCTATAAACCAGAAAGAACTAACCTTTGTAGAAGAGAACTCGAGCAACCCATTTTCCTAAGAGAGATTGCAAGTAAAAACCCCAACTTTAGCCTCCCATAGCAAAATTCTAGAGAGAGAGAGAGAGAGTTTGGACTTGGTGGTCGATGACGGCTAGAGAGAAAGAAGCAGCAGCATAGGGTTTTGTATGAACGAAATTTATGTCCAGCAACAGCCTCCAGCTGATTTGGCCGATCCCCAGTGATCAACCTGCACTGCCAACACTGAACAATGGTCTCAGACAAGCGCCACGTCAGCTGTAAAGGAAAGTTTTTGCACACGTGGCAGATGGAGAGGGGGATTTTGTTATGTTTTGTGTTCGGGAGAGTACATGCTGTGAGATCACGGGTGAAAAGATCCTGACTTCAGGGAAATCGTGTCTTCCCTTCGCCTGCTCTGCTTGTCGCCCAAGCCACCAGAAAAATTATTTTGTATTATTTATGGAATTGGAAAGTGTTGATGTTAAATTGGAGATTGAAAAGTGTTGGTGTTTAATTTTATTATGTAGGGAAGACATCTCCAACGCTACTGTGAGTTTGAAAAAAAAAAAAAAAAAATTTGCCACTATGAAAATGACATGACAAAAATATTATAAAGTTAGTTATCTAATTTTAGATAATGCACTTGACAATAACTTTATAAAGATCAAATTGTCATATTGATATCAGGATTTAAATACTTATCCTCTCTTTGAAGGAATCAAAATAGAAATACTGGATTCAAACTATATTTTCTTTCCAATTGAAACATATAATATTGTAATCTCAATACTCCGTTATCATGAGGACGTAACAAAACTCTAGATATTATTTGAATTGAATAATTAAAATTTTCCTCCAACAGAAATACAAAATAATACAAATTGAGTTTCGCTTGCGTGACTTGTGTCAGTGTCCTACGCATCCTAGACTCCAACTAATCGTTCCCTAAGTATTATTTATTTAAGGTTTGTCGATAGCTCGTCGCTACTTAGGATATAATAGTCTATAAGTTAGGGATACATATAAGCGCTGGCTATCGAAAAATTTAGTTAGCTACTTAGGATATAATAGTCTATAAGTTAGGGATACATATAAGCGCTGGCTATCGAAAAATTTAGTTAACTCCCGAAATTCTTGAAAATTTTGACAGAGTCTCCTTTATATTTCGAGCTAGAGAGCAACTCTCCGTAGGATTGTCCCGGGTTCGTCGACCCCTTCGGTGGAGCAATTCTCAACACCGGAACACACACAATCATATTATATATAAAAATAATCACAATAGGAAGGCTTCCTTCATACCTTAGCAAGCTAGCTATTTTGAATTTGCTATATACAAGTGCTATGTCAAGTCAAGGACACAATATGTTAGAATATAGTAACATCCACAAACAAAGAATTTAGCTTCATAGAACATATTGTATGATGTTGGTCATTATGATTTTCATGTAAAAATTTCTAGTGCAAATATACTTTGTTCACAAAACAAGTCACTATTTCATAAGGTACAAATTCTATTGATAGAATATGTAAATGTTATTGAAAATAATTTCAAGTATTAAGACCTAATATGAACAATTCAACCTATACATGTTATATAAATGGAAGTTTTAAATAAAAAAAATACATCTCCCATATACTGGCCTTTAGAAGTGTAACAACCTGTTTTTTTAAAAAAAAATTTAAAATGAATTTATGGGTTTTTCGGTGATTTTTATTAATTAAAATCAATGTTCTTTAAAGGATTAATATTTTTGTGCATTATATTAAGTATTAAAATATTAAAAAAATTATATTTTTGGGTGTATAATTAATTATTGGATGTTGTGTAATTTTTCTAAAATTTATTGGGCTCAAAAACTATTATAAATTAGCTAAAAACATTGTTTTTGGTTCAACCAGACCGAACCAACCTGAACCGAAACCAACCCAACTCTAATGGGTCGGGTCCTACCCAACCCGACCCGACCCAACCCCAACCCAACTAAACCCTAAAGAACCAACCCAACCCTAATGGGTCGGGTCCTACCCAACCCGACCCGACCCGACCCGACCCTACCCTACCCGACCCAGTAATCAAAACCCATTCCCTCACGATTTCCCCCACTCCCGACTCCGCCGGCCGCACGACCCGCCCCCACCCCGCTCTGCGGCCCACGACCGCACGACCCTCCCACGTCCAGACTCCGCAGCCCATGACCCCCGCTCCGGCCTCCCTACAACCGCCTCCCCTTCCTTCTCCTATTTAAACCCCCCACTACCATCACCGCCATTGCTCCGGTCACCGCCCCCGCACACCACGACGACCCCGACCTCCGGCGAATCCTCCGACGACCTCTCCGACCCACCACAACCACCACCACCAACCTCAGCAAACGCCGTCGCCGCCGTCGTGCTCCGCTGCGCCGCCTCCTATCACGACTGCAGAAATCAGCAAGGTACCCATCTTCCCGCTCGCCTAACTCCCTGCACGTAGATCCAAATTTCTTTCTGTCGAATCCTGTGCGAAGACCACGTGACCCTCTCAAAATCTATACAAATAGTTTGGGGTATCGCGTCCTGTGTTGGTCGTAAATCGCGACGCAAAACAGGAAAAAACCATATAATTCTGGAATTCAGAAACTGCCCCGAACTCACAAGTTCATGGCCGATTTACACCCAACCTGTTTGTTATTTATAAATTCTATTTGAACAGTTAATTAGACAACCTAACCGAGATTAAAATTCTGTAATTAGTTTATTTTAATTCGTTGCATGTTGTATTTTATTTGCGGGTGAAATCGACCAAAAACTTGGTTTTCAAATTCCGAATTTCTCCCGAAACTGGGTGCGTTCCGCTAAATGAGGCGACTTGGTCGCATGCAAATTTTACCAGCAAATTTTACCGAAAGGTGCGCATCGTCAATGCGGACGTTTGGAATTTTGTGAAAGTTGATTTGGATGTGCGTGCACACCGGAATCAACGCATATCCGTCGAAAATGTCCCATTTCGGACATGTTCTGAAACTCGTTGTAACTTCGTGTATGCTTGTCGTTTCGCAATAAAACTTACGCATCAGATTCGTAGCGTTACGCTGGTCCTGTGAACCAAGTTTGGTTTGATTCTGAGAACATTGATGAAATCCCGTATCGTGGGCCCCACGGCTCCACTTGATGGGCGATTTTGTGATCAGCTCATCGGAATCCAGTTCTGGACATTCCATTCGGTTCATATCATCGTTCTGGACTTGTAGACACTAAGTTTGACGAATTTGGAAAACTTTATCTCTAGCACATTTTTGGTGTGAAGTGGGCCACCTGTGGACCCCGCTTTGACCAGAAACTGTAATTTCTGCCCCTGTGTCCAAATTGGACTTATGGATATTCAATCCTAGCTATTTCATATCTTCTGCGAGTGATGGTAATATTTTTTCAGCATCCGGAGGCGTTCCGGGAGATTCCACATACACCGGAGCAACTGAAGGAATTCAAACCCTAGGCAAGTGTACCTTATCAACTTGCAGTAGTTCATGTTATATTATTTGCTTGAGTTCTTTCTATATATATATACTCTTGAGATGTACATGTTCAACCTAGGACCGTGGGACATTGTTTAACGTCTAAATAATATTCGGGTGTCGACACCATACGCGGAGTCGTGTAACGTCACTTAGAGAGTTGATATTGCGATCATATATATATTTTTCGTGCTTGCTTTATCAAGTACGTCATACCATAGGATACTTGATATTATTCATGAGACATAATCTTTCATGAGTTATTCATGGTAATTCTTTATAGGCTTACAGGATTCGTGATGTAGATCTTGCATGTACATAGATATTATTATGACTAGTTGTACTAGCTAGAGGTCATGATCTTGCGTGTTATGGACATGAGACATCGTGGAAATGAGATGTGTGATTACATTGGGTGGGGAGAGACACACAGGCTACAGGCTGATTACATACATATATATTTATTATTACGGTATCGTAGCCACTACAGAGCTAGGCCTACTACATGATATCACTGCTACCGGCTTCCCGACACAGAGCTTGTAGTGGTCTCAGCCTGAGTACTAGTGATGCTCTCACTTGCATATCACATAGCTGGTTACATAGTTTGTCCGGTGGATATTTATTTTTATATACTACATTTATTTTGGCATGCTATTTTTTGTACCTTGTTATGTCCCCCTGAGGACCTGGTCCCTTGTCAGTTTTGCAGCATAGACCGTTATGGAGCCTGCCTAAAGTTGCTGATGTGTGTTGCTTTGTCTTGCAGGAATTGGTGCTAGGTACTTATATCATTTCTTCCGGAGTCATGGTTATTATTTATATTGTTTATTCATCTGCTGATATAGCCTAGTTTTATAGACTCATATTCCTTTATCGAGTCTATTCGAGCTTATGTGTTACTGGCGGCCGACTTTAGCATATGGAGCCCATTTTTGTATATTTTGATCATTATGGATTGGGGCATAGATATTTATATTTACTTGATTATATAGATAGTGACCATTTTAATACAGCTTATACGTATTCGAGTTGGGCCGGAGTCTGGTCGAATGCGTAGATGGCATGTTACGTATTCATAGTCCTACGTATTTTGGGACTGGGGCGTGAAGGCACAAATATATAGTTTAACTTGAAAGTTAATGACTAGGGTTACCCTAATATACGGACATCTATAAATACTTATTTTAACTACATAATGATAACGAAAATAGGTTAAATACTCATATTTTTTTAATTTGGACAGAATTAATATATTATATAAACGTTAGATAAATTGCTAATTCCTTAATATTTTGTAAATTCTAGGCCAAGCCGTTTATAACATGTTAATAGGTTAATATATCAACATCTAGAACTTCTATTTAGACAATACATAGTATGAGCAATGACAAGTATGATGTATTATAATGTCTTGTCCTAAAAGTTATTTATTCTACGATATATTGGTCAACTTAAGATGTAATGATTGAGACTTATTCACCAAAATGAATGTGTGTCATGGTCATTAAAATTTTATACAAGTATATATATATATATATATATATATATATATATATACTCATTCATCCTTATAGAACTAGGCGAAGAATTAGCTACACCACATATATTCACACATACATTGGAATATTTAGGGTATATGAAAAATTTCATAGTCAACCTCATACTTACAAATTAGGAATCACCATAAAAATTTCATAAACCAATTATTTCTATACCGTATTTAAGGCTTGTGTCCATAAATCTATATTGTGTCCTAAACATGAATTCAAAAAAATCATATGCCCTAAATTTATACCATTCCATTCATGTATAATTATTTAAGATATAAATTCTGAAATTTTAGAAATAACCAAGCAAGGAATGACATTTAAATTTGGAAAAAATATGAGAAGTAGAATGAGGACTTGCCTTGCTTGAGCAATACTTAGGTTCTTCCAAAGTTCCCAAATTGATTCTTGATTTCTTCATATACTCCTATTCCAAAGAGTTTTGAGATTAAACTATACTCTAAACTTGAACTTAGAAAAAATTTGGGGAAGAATAAAGATATACCTAAGTTTGAGGAAGAGGGAGGAGGAGTTGTAGGAGTGGAAGGGGAGGAGGCTGACGGGGTGTGTGGCCGCGGGCGGTGGGTGCGCGTCGGACGGCGTCCGACGGTACGGCGGCGGCGGGTCGGGCAGCGCAGCAGCCGCAGCAGCAGACGCAGTAGTAGCAGCTGCTTAATGAGAAGAGGGAGGAAAAAGGAGATGAGGAGAGGTTGAGGATGAATAAGAGAAGGGGTGATGGTGATGGTATTAAGTAGATGGGGTTAGGTCTCTTGGGAAGGGAAAGAGAAGGGAAGAATGATGGTCTTGGAACTTAGGAGTAAGGAAAAGAGGATTTGTGTATACAGGAGAAAGGAGAAGAAGCCAGGTATGGGATGAAAGGGAGTTGTGGGCAGAAACTAGGACTGGGTTTGTTGGTTTCTCCCTTTAGTTGTCTAGTTTAACCACTAAAACCCTTCAAAATTGAAGATTTGCAAAATGGATCAAAATTGTAAACTAAAATTTACATAAACATATATACATATATACATATATATTTATAAATATACTTACATATGTATATATTTATAAAAAATAAAATAAAATTTGCAGTTATGACACTCTACCCTCCTTAGAGAAATTTCGTCCTCGAAATTTAAATTAACAATTAAAATGATAGCTAACCTTGGTTAGTAAACAAATATGGATACTGGTTTCGCATGTCTTTTTCTTTTTCCCAAGTTGATTCTCTTGGAGAGTCCTTATTCCAAGCTACTCGAACTAATGAAATGATCCGATTCTGAAGTATCTTGTCTCTAGGATCCAAGATTCCAACAGGTCGTTGCTCGATGCGTAGAGTTGGTCTGACAGTGATTTTCGAATGATCTAATATATGATTTGAATCTGGTACATATCTTCAAATTTGAGACATATGTAATACATTATGTACTCCTTCTAGTATTGGGGGTAGTGCTAGCTTGTAAGATACTCTTCCGACTTTTTCTAGTATATCAAATGGTCCAATATATCTTGGACTTAGCTTTTCTCGAGTCCCAAATCTGATTGTTCCTCTGGTTGGCAAAATCTTCAAGAATACATGATCATCAGGTTAAAATTCTAACATTCTTCGATGCTTGTCAGCCTATATCTTCTGTCTATCTTGAGCTGCTTGCAAATAATTTTTTATTGCTTTGACCTTGTCCACTGTCTGTGTTACCAGTTCTGAACCCAGTAATTGCCTTTCTTCTACATCTGTCCAACACACTGGTTATCTACACTTTCTTCCATATAATGCTTCGAATGATGCCATCTTAATACTGGCATGATAGCTATTATTATAAGAAAATTCTACCAAATGTAAGTGATCGTCCCATGATCCTCCAAAGTCTAATGTGCAGGCTCTCAACATATCCTCCAGAGTTTGAATTATTCTCTCTGACTGACCATCTGTTTGGGGATGGTAAGCAGAACTGAATTTCAACTGAGTACCAAGGTTCTCCTGCAAACTTTTCTAAAAATTCAAAGTAAACCTGGTGTCTCTATCTGAAACTATACTTACTGGTACCCCGTATTGACTGACAATCTATTTTATATACATGTCTGCCAGTACTTCTGTTGTCTGCCCCACCCGGAATGGTAAAAATTGAGCTGACTTAGTGAGTCTATCTATGATAACCCAGATAGCATTATTACCCTTTTGTGTCTTAGGTAGCCCTGTCACAAAATCCATTGTGATATGCTCCCATTTTCATTCATATATTGGTAAGGGTTGAAGAATGCCTGCTATCCTTTGGTATTCTGCTTTCACTTGCTGACAGACAAGACATATGGATACGAATCTAGCGGTCTCTCATTTTATTCTATGCCACCAAAAAGTTTGTTTCAAATCCTTATACATCTTAGTACTTTCCGGATGGATGGAATATTGAGAGTTATGAGCTTATATCATGACCTATGTTCTTAAATTTCTACTAGGCACACACAATCGATCCCCAAATCTTAATGATCCGTCTGGATGCTTTCTCATTCCAGTCTGAAGTCCTTCTATTTGCCTCCACACTTTCTAGAGTTTAGAATCTCTTTGTTGAGCTTCCATGATTCTGTCTACTAGAGAGGACAGTTGTCACGCCCCAGTCCCAAAATACATGGGACCAGGCCACGTGGCGATGGCCAGCTAATACGTCTCCGAGGAAATACCCAATTTAATGGATCCAACAAAACGTACTACGTTGTCCTAAAATACTAACAAGTCTAATATACTAACACACATCAGGTAATGTCTAATCTCATCCACAAAAATAAATAAGGAGTACTGAAATAAATACTGGAAAACAAGTGCAGAGTCTGAAATGTCATAGTACAATCTAGATATGTCTGATGGGAACAAACCCACTACAAATGATGAAATAAGAGTACTGAAAGACATAATATACAGTATGACTAGAGCATCGGCTAACTAGATAAGAAATGCTCCAGTCCTAGGCAGAAGGCCTACCAATGATCAAGGGAACTCTGACAGTAGCACCTCAAGCTCCTCCTCGGATGCGTACCTCTTCTCCTGCCCGGGTCCGTACACGGTAGGATAGTAAGCCTCATCCAAATCTGGAAGAGAACCAGGTCCTCAGAGGGACGTAACAAGATACAAAAATACATGCCAATATAAATACTGAATAAAATAAAGGGGGTGCGCTAACCATCTAAATGAATGCAATGTGAGGACAACCTTGGTACGTATGGGTAGGTGTAGGCATAACGTCCACACTCCGAAGAGCGTGGTATTTGTACATGTAACGTCCGTCATTCCGAAGAATGAGGTATCTACAAATATATACGTCCGTATCACTCCGAAGAACGCGGTATCTGTATAAAGGAAGTCATTGGATCCGTGGCTCCTCCGGATGCTACGGATTCTAATGTGTGTATCCCATACGCCTACCAGTTGTCCTCCCCGCCTAATGCAGATATACCAGTCGAATACATGACGTACATACCACATAACTACATGCCAAGTCTCAACTAACTAGATAACCCTGATTACGTGCTAAACCGTGATGCATATCACACGCACCGATAGCTAGTCGGGTACGCGAAAATGCATCCCAACATGAGTTTGTCATCGTGATGCGTGTACAAGTGTCAGGGTCTAGGAAGATGTCAGAATATCCTCGCAATGGTAGGTGAGTTTGCTAGTGACTAAGTCAATTACACTACACATCGACGCATTCGTCGACTGCACCCGAGTCAAACTCGGACGCGCACAGTTATATGTATATTGCAACAAGATATCATACAACAGTTTATAATTTAAATTAAACAGTAAATCAGGCAAGGTATACTTGCCTGGGTCCTCAAGTTGCGAGTGCCAATGACCTGCTCCTGAAGTCTCGCCTGAACGGTCCAGCGACCATATATATATATAATATAATAATACGATCATCAGTCACTACAATAGTACGCACAGGAAACACTATGTTGCAATTACGAACTAACGCAAGGGTCACAACTGGTCATCTAGCTGGGTCGCGTGTGCACGTAGCTAAATCATACACGTGTCGTATCCTCAATTACCGTGTACACCAAGACAACGAATTAACAAGATACGCTATATAAAACTAATACGTATAATACAAAAATTACCATGTCCTAGCTATCATGTTATAAAAATACATTACAAACTAAATGACGTTTAATACTAAATCATAAATCCTAGCTAACATATTAGTGTGCATGAAACCAGTGTCTAAATCTTGGTCAACACAGTGCTCCTTATTAAAAATAGTCATAATTTTATGAGGTAATTACTAACATAAATACTTATTCTAAAATAGTAACACTTAAACACAAACACATACACTGCACGTGTCTATACAATAATACGTCGACATATACGTACATGACGAAATAGGAATATACCTAGTCGATGATGGTGTCCGGGAGGGGCTGTCCGCTGCACGAGGTGGCCGATCTTCGGCGTGTATAGCAACTACGGCGGCTACAGCGACAACAGTGTGGTGCTCCAGCCATAGTAGTACTTAACAGCAGCAGCTGCAGCGGCAGCGGCGGCGGCAGGGTTGGCGGTGGCTGTGGTTACTGATGGTAGGGGATGGCCGGGGTCGCTGTGGTAGCGGTGGTGGCGATGATCAGAGGGGAGTCGGTTTGCTGGGTCGTGCAGGTTGATGGATGTTGGTGTTGGTGATAGGGATGCTGGTGACGGTGAGGGGAGTGGTGGAGACGACGGTGGTGGTGGTGATGGTTGTTGGTGGTGGTGGAGACGGTGAGGTGGGGGTGATGGTGGTGGAGACGGTCGGGGTCGACGGTGGCTAAGGGGGAGGAGACGAACGGAGGGGAGTCGGGTCGAGGGGAACAAGAGTCGGGTGATGATGATGGTATTATTGGTGACGACGGTGGCGGTGGTCGAGGGCAGGGACAGGCGGAGGAGAAAGTCGTGCTGGTGGTGGTGGTGCTGTGCAGTGGTGGTCGGGTGTAGGGGAGGCGGTCGGAGGAATGGGTGGTGCGGGTTGGTGATGGTGGTGGTGATGTAGTTTCTAGGGTTTTCTTTGGGTGATGGTGGCTGTGAGTTATTTTAGAGAGAGAAAGAGAGTAGTATATGTAGGAGAGAGAGAGGGGGGGCTCTCCTTGGGATTAGGGCTGGCTGGGATATATTTTTGGGGAGGTGGGAAACCTCAACATGATGAAGGAATGGCTCGGATAGAGGGATTTTAAATTGGAGGGTGAGGATGTAAGGAGGAAAAGTTATAGGAAGTATAACAAATAGGGGGGAATATTGGTGGACCGGTCAAAGAGGGGGGATGCGGTTCTTCATGTGTTGGGTCCAATGGGAGGGGGACACCTCATTGCATATTGGCATAAAAGTCCTTTAACAATTAGAAAATTGCACAATTAGTGGAATTTGGGATTGGATGAGACAAAACACCATGTTTGGTGTGATGTAGTGGGCTAAAATGGTGTGTGGTATTTAGTATGAAACTTGAGAGTGTGAGTGTGGGTTTGGGTTGGAGTTGGATCTAGTTTTGGGTGAGGTTGGGTCCTTACACCAATTTAATTAAAATTAGTATAATTTGTGCTCTTTAATTAATTGGAAATACATAGGATTAAAATTGGGTGTGACACAAGTATCATGGACATAGTAGACTCAGAATAGAATAATATCATAATTTGGGTTGTACAAAACGGGTTGAGGTTGTGTCTCTAATTTTGATTGGAACGGACAAAGTTGCAGTTGGATTTATTTGAATTTAAACGTAGACGTTTGTAACGAATATTGTGTGACTAAAATACAGCATAAAAGAGAGTAGTTATAAGTTACACAAAGGTCAGAATGGTAGGTTGGTACGTCTAGGAAAAGTGTATGAAATTAGTTTGAAGGTAATAGCTAGTGTAGTGCTCTAAATATCGAAGCAACGGTAAGGTGCACTAAGTGATAAAAATATTGCACAATAAATCTAAAATACTACTTTCTAATTCTAATTAGCTTCAAACTAATCCTGGTCTCTCTATCTAAGCTAAGTAGACCTAAAATTTGGTCGAGGGGGTTTACAACTGTACTTGTAAATTTTTCCATAAACCTTCTGATATTGGATATATCACTTCGATTCCCATCTTCCTTAAGTCTTCAAGAATTTCTTTTGGGGTACTCATAAAGAATGGCATTGGTCTTCTGCTCAAAGCATCCGCCACTTTATTTGCTTTACCCAGATGATATTCTAATTGTATATCAAAATCTTTAACTAATTCCAACCATCTCATTTTCCTCATATTAATTTTCTTCTGAGTAAACACATACTTCAGACTTTTATGATCTGTATATATCTTGATTCTTTCTCCATATAAGTAATTTTGCCATAATTTAAGTATAAATACTACAACTGCGAGTTCCAAATCATGAGTTAGATAATTTCTCTCATGCTGCTTCAGTTGTCGAGAGGCATAGGCTATAACTCTTCTATGCTGCATTAATACACAACCTAGCCTTTTATTCGACGCGTCACTATATATCTCGTATCCTCCTGAGCCAGACGGTAATGCTAGTACAGGTGCCGAAATCAATCTTTCCTTTAGTTCATCAAAAGTTGCATGTCATTTCTCCGTCCAATTAAATTTTTCTTCTTTTCGGGTCAGTCAAGTTAATGGCTCTGCGATTCTCGAGAAATTTTCTATGAATCTCCTATAGTATCCAGCTAATCCCAAAAAAATTCGAAAAGCATTCTACAGATTTTGGTGTTGGCCAGGATTTAACAACTTCTACCTTCTTTGGATCAACTGAAATACCTTCTCCACTGATAATGTGGCCTAGAAATGGTATATGATCTAACCAAAATTTATATTTACTAAGTTTAGCATATAATTGCTCTTGCCTTAGAGTTTGCAATATTACCCTCAGATGCTCTTCATGTTCTTCTTTATTTTTCGAATATATAAGAATATCGTCAATGAATATGATCACGAATTTATCCAAATATTGATAAAATATTCAATTCATCAGATCCATAAATATAGAAGGAGCAATAGTTATCCCAAATGGCATAACTAGAAACTCATAATGTCCATAACGAGTTCTAAAAGCTGTTTTTTGAACATCCTCCTTTTTGACCTTTACTTGATGATATCCAAACCTCAAATCAATTTTTGAGAATACCTTGACTTCTCCTAATTGATCAAATAGTTCATCAATTCTGGGTAAGGGATATTTATTTTTTATTGTTACTTTATTTAAGGCTCTATAATCAATTACCAGTCGTAGGGTTTCGTCTTTCTTTTTCACAAATAGCACTGGTGTACCCCATGGCGAAGCACTGGGCTGAATAAACCCTTTAGATAATAATTCTTTTATTTGCTTGTTTAACTCAGTTAATTTTTCTTTGTTCATTGCGTATATTTTCTTAGCTATATGTGCTGCTCTAGGTACCAAATTGATAGAAAATTCTATTGGTCTATCTGGTGGTAATCCTGGTAACTCTTCTGGAAATACATCTTTAAAATCTTCTACTATTCTTGGAATTTTTTCTTCCTTTAGCCCATAAAATCTTTCTCGAACTGGTTGTTCAAAATTTTTTAGTTCCTTAGCATTAAATTCTTTCTCATCTCGAACAAATTCACATATTTCTCCATTAGTGAGTTGGAATGAAACCTTTCCTTGGCCATAATCTATACTTGCTAATGTCTTGGCCAACCAATCCATTCCAAGTACTATATCATAATTATTCATTGGGAAGACTAATAATCTTATCCGAAAAGCTCCACCACCTAACTTAACTGGACATGCTCTACAAATCCGACTAACTTCTACTGTGCCATTACCCGTAAGAATTTTTAATTTCTTAAGTAATGTTTGAGATTTTATTCCACGTAGAGCTATAAATGTAGATGCTATAAATGAATGGTTGCCCCAGAATCAAATATTACTGATGCTGGACAAGCTGAAACTAGAATAGTACCTGTTACTACTTCTCCGGCCAGTTTCGTTTCATCAGCATCCATCATAAATGCTTGTCCTTGCTTCTTCTTCTTTCCAGTCTGAAGTTGTTTTGCCTTTTGGGCTTGCTGGAATTGGTAGGCTTGGGATACGAATGATGGTCTTCGTTGGTTCCCATAAGTCAACATAGCTTAAGGTACTGGTGCTTGTATCAGATGTCGAGGACAATTTCCTTGAAGTAAGGGCCTGATATTATCCCTTAGGTCATTGGTTGCGGATTCTGTTGTGGAACTTGCATCATTGGTCTTAAAAATTGGGGACATTGATAAGCTTGATGACCTGGTGATCCATATTTCAAACATAGCCCAAGAAATTTTCTGTATCTATTCTTAGTATGACCTGGCTTTGAACAAAATCTACAAATAGTTGTTTCTCTAGAAAGGTCATTTTTAGGATGTTTAGATGGTTCTTGCCATTGGTTCCTTGAGGATGAAGTTCCTATCTCTAAGGTTCTCTTCTGGACTTGAGGTTGAAATAGTTATTCTTCATTCAGCATTATTTCCTGGTTTCGTACAGCTTCAGTTACTTCTGGATAGGTTTGGCACTGATATATGGTGACTCTGCTCTTTAGTTGGCTCCCTAATCCTTCCAGGAATCTAGATACCTTGGTTTCCTCATCGGCTATCATACTTAAAGCAAAATGACTTAGTCTAGAAAATTCTACAATATACTCGTCTATCGTGAGCTTCCCTTGTTTCAAATGAGTGAACTGTCATTATAATTCTATTTTAGCCTATTTCGGAAAGAACCTTCCTTCAAACTTCTTCTTGAACTCTCCCCAAGTTATTATATTATCTGAATCCTCTTGGTGCTCTGCACTCCACCAGTACTCAGCAATATCTTCCAACTGGATTCGGATCGTGGATACCATATCCTCATGACTTACTTTTGCTGCTTTTAACAGTCCTTCTATGGTTCTAATCCACTGTCCATCTTCGATCGGACTTTCTGTTCCTTTAAACTTGGGAGGATTAAGGTTTCTAAAATCCTTTAGCGAACCATATCTTGAATTGACAGATGTCCGCATGTGTTCCAATACTATGGCAGTTGTGGCTTGAGCCATATTTCCATGTTGGCTGTTAGATTCCAGGACCTGCTGGAATAATCTGTACATATCCTTAATAAATGGTTCAGACTGAGTTTGTGATGACAGAAAAATTATACAATACACTATTAATAGTTGTACACCCAAAAATATATTTTTTGTACAATATTAATAATTAATTAAATGTACATAATTATAAATCCATGAATATTATATATTATAATTAGCTAAAAATAAATAAAAAAATTTCCTTAATCACAAAAATTTCGGAATACCAATATTAATAAATTTAAAAATTAAATTCTAGAAAATCAGGGTGCTTACAGTCTACCCAACTTATAAAAATTTTGTCCTCGAAATTAAAAATAAACATAGTAGAAAAGATTTTAGTTAAGAAGGTTGCACTAAAGATGGGGACGCAGTTACTAAATAGAGTCATAGTTTGATGTTGCAGTCTAAGAATAAGGGTACATTTAATCAAGGCTCTACCCAACTTATAAGAATAAAGTTGGCCGCGGGAACTATAGTCATGATCATATTTCTAAGAATTTTTATTAAGTCTAACTTCAAGGAGGGATTCGAGATGGTAAGAATTTTGTGACGATTTTTAAGATCACTTCCGGATCTGGGTCTTTTACTAGTTAATCCTGGTAACGCCCCCAGACGGCGTATTTTTTTGAAACGAGGTCCTCGGTAACGAGACATAAAGACTCCTACAGCCTATTAAAAGAAATATATGTACTACCATGGCGTTAATGAGTTAATAACTCTATAAAGAAAGTTTTATCAGTTCTCCTTGCTTATAATTCGGTCATGAGTCTATAAAATAATAGGAATTACCATAGCCAAATACAACTAGGGTGAGATGGTACCGAGAAGTTGTTCATTGCATATCATGGATGCCGATGAATGGTTTAGCAATAAGCGTCAAAAGGTGATATAACTCGTCAAGGTATTTTGTATTGTGTAAAGAGTACAAGGGGTTCAATTTAATGCAACACAAGTGTCATAGACGTAGGTTGGCATGAATGGGATACGGGTATATCAGTGGTTGGGATATTTGGGTTGCCTATGTATAATTTAATTCAATTACAACGAAATTGGATATAGGGTTTAGAAGGAGATATGCCACGAATGTTGGTGGTCTATATGGAGGATGGGCGTGTATATTTTGAAGTAACAGTTGTGTCATCAGTGAGTAGGTTCCAGTTAGGCTCATGAATGTTAAGGTTGCCGGAAGAATTGAGTCGGTATTGAGTATTAAAATCGACCGCAACAAAAATGATATCTATGTGTCACGTATGTATAATTGTGTCGCGAATGTCGTACGACTAAAACAAAACATGGAAAGTCTAATTTGTGAGTGATAGTCATGTCATAGGTGTAGAGTGACTAGTCTAGGTCATAAGGGGAAAGTTGTTGGAAAGGAAAGGATAGTATTGTGCTCCAAATATCCGAGCCACAACAAAGGGTATCAAGGATACACAAATTAAATATGTAATTTAATCCGTTTAAGATTAACCTAATTAACACCAAAATAAATTCAAATTTATCCTGAATTTCTAGAAATAACCCTACACTAAAACTAGGGGCTACGATCTACCCAACTTATAAAAATTAAGTTGGTATTAAAACTAAGGTCATGATCCTGCTAACAAGATTTCTGGAAGGGCCTATTTTCTATATAAGGATACAAAAATTCTTGGATTTACTAGCCGTAATCAAGAATTTTCTAAAGGAACCGAGAAACTATCAGGGTGTTATTGATCAACAACTTCATAAGAGAAATTACTACCCATCTATTACTGCTCTTGTATAGGTCAAGCTTCTACAAGGCAGAAGAAATGGCTAAGTCCGATCTAACTAAGGCAAGGTGGTAGAGAGGCTTCGATCATTGATTGACATTGATGACGAAGAGACCAAAATTTAGGCCACGACAAGAAGAATTTATGATAAATCTACATGGTTGAATAAGGCACGATTAGGCAGGTATTTGGAGAATCGAGTCATGGTGATTAGATCAAGGGGATTAGATTAGAAAAGAACTGATACTTATGGTGATATGGATATTAACACAAGGACTGGTACCAACTAAGGGATTGATTATGTAATTAAGGCACAACTAGGAAAAGAGGAAGGATCTACTCATTGTTATAATTAGAAAGATCGTTGTTGCAAAAGCACGAGGCCATATATGCAACACAAGATAAGGATTTGATAGGAAGGATAGGAATACAGTCGAGGGGGTAATACAACTAATCCTTAAACTCATTACTATATTCATTTAAGTTATATTTTATATAATCACCCTCATACTATTGGCAACCTACTTCTGGCTATAGGTAAACAATATACGATCCTTACAACTTCGTCTTCCTTACATATTAGTAGGTAAGGGTCTAAACTAAGAATGTACTTAGGTCTATCACTCATGGCATACTATTCGCTAAGGACACTCTTCAATATTTGTCTAATCTTTAATTGGAATGCCTACCCATTTTTGTACAACTTACTCCATTCTATTGTCTATCTTTCTGTACTGTTGTTCGTCTAATCTCTGCCATCTAAAAGCTATCTTCCTTACGAGAATCTTCCGGCTAGACTACTACCCTATTACACAAGCATGATGTCATGGTTATCTTGAGTGGAAATTCTTCGAACTTAATGAGATAATAAGATTTCTAAAATTCGAAAATCTATCGGCTATGGTACATTGGAAATATGTTCTCATCACCTACTATTAAGGATAGGTCCAACAAACTCATACCCTATTAGTCAAAATCTAAATTCCTGGCCCTAATCAGTTTACGCGTAAATCTACAATATTCATCTATCATTCCTATAAGACTTCTATCTTCCATTTACACTTCCCTACCATGTGTAAATCTATAATCTAAGGGTTTTATGATAATCTCCTACAGAATAATCATCAAGTTAGTATGTGATTCTGAACCAGTGTTTAATTTCTTGAAGTTTGTATTACAAAAGACTGATCAACAATTTCTACTCGCACTAAAATTTCAAAATTCTAAAAGTATTACAATTTATAAATACTAAAATTATTATCCCTCAAGTCCATACCATAATCCCTTCTCCTTGGATTATGCGACCATAATATCTTTCCCTTATCATTTGTTTCCTACTAACCTTCATATCCTTTTAGTATGTTAATATTGTTTTCAACTTTTAAGCTTCACCAATCATGACCCAGTACTTTCTATTTTGTATTATAGATCTTCTTGGCAACTACCGAGTGATAAAATCTTCAGTTCTTCCTAGATCCTTCTCTCAATTTAAAATGCTCAAGGTTATGTACTCCTCGTGAATCTCTTCTTGTTATCATTCTACCTTCTTCACTTGAACCTGAGATTTCTCCTAGTTTATTCCATGTATACCTTTCATCCAAACTACATGATTACCATCTTATTATAGCTTGTCATCTATTATAGGCAATTTACTATATCTAACTCAAGACTATAACATCTATCAAAACTCTCATCCTTCAACCTATTTGCTCTATCACAGATACTAGCTTATCTTCCCAAGTAATCACGGGTGAAACTCACTTGTTCAATTAATACTGACAACCCAAATAATCAAGTACATCTAATTTGATTTCGAAAGCTATACTTTAGTACTCGAGTTATCTAATTACTCAAATATTAGGTCTAGCAATCTACCTGTCTATTTAGTCCAGACTTATAGTCATCAATAATTTAAGGGGGTCATAAGATCTAGTATTGATACTAAAAGTCACAAGACAACTAGATATTTAACCACTATGGACTGCTACGTAAGGTTCCAATTTCTTAAGGTCATAATACTATTCATTGTATCACCATCATGGGCCACAACTAATCCTAGCATCTAGCTATGTATTCCATAACGTATTCCAGTGTATTAGAATCAAACCATCTTTCTAAATTCTAATACTTCCAAATTACTGCTACCTTAAGCAAGGGTAAGGTTTTATTAGTTCTAGGCCTCTAATACTATATTCAATTCTCATGCTAACAATCTATACTGGCTCTGGCATATAGGAATAACCTATCTATCTACCCTACTAAGGGTAACCATGTTCTCAAAACTTTACGTCCAGCATGTCTTCTTTCGCCTTGATAAGGATCTACTTCTGGAGGAAACACGGTGCACGAACGTCCATCTCTCTGAAATAGGGAGAGATGATAAACAATAATAAGGATGTTGTGGGGGAATAAACGAGTACAATGATGAAGTCCAAGGGCGATAATCAAATGCTAAGAAATTTTCAAATAAGTTGTGGATTGAGATACTAATACTGCTAATCCTGATTACAGGCTCGCTCGGTACCGGAAAGTAACCGAAACGATTTAATCAGGACATGTATGGGCCACCACAAAAATATGTCATGCCCCAATCCCAAAATACGTAGGACTAGGAATACGTAACATGCCAACTACGCATTCGACCAGACTCTGGTCCGACTCGAATATGTATAAGCTGTATTATAATGGTCACTATCTAAATAATCAAGTAAATATAAATATCTATGTCTCAATCCACAATAAACAGAATACACAAGAATGAGCTACATGTGCTAAAGTCGGCCGTCCAGTAACACACAAACTCGAATAGACTCGAGAAAGAAATATGAGTCTATAAAACTAGGCTACATCAGCAGATAAATAAACAATATGAATAAATAACCATAAATCCAGTAGAAATGATATAAGTACCTGGTACCAATGCCTGCAAGACAAGCATCTCCATCAGCAACTCCAAAGGCTCCATAACCGTCTATGCTGCAAAAACTGGCAGGGACTAGGTCATCAGAGGGACGTAACAAGGTACAAGAAACAACATGCCAAAAGTAAAACAGTATAATGCCACATACTCAAGGGTAAACTACTGTAACCAACTATGTGATATATAAATGAGAGTATGGTATCGTACTCTAGGATGGTACTCACTAAAGATCCCAATGAACACTTTCATAATCTAACAGTACGCTCAAGGCTCCGTGTGGGGGAACCAAGAGGAAGATGTATATATATATATATAAATATAATACTTTATGTGGTGCCCCGTTCCCCCTATTCGGGGAGCGCGGCTAAGAAATACAAGTCGGTATCGTTCAATCGGGATAGATTAAAACAAGACCTTATCCTCGTTATGGATTTGCTTCTTCGGAATCGATTCCCATATTCAGTGGACCGTGCCCCCAGGATGGACTTAGCGGCAGAGTCAGGAGGGACATCTCCGCTGCAAGTTTTCTTGCCTCAGTTTCCTCTGTCGCCTTGTTGCTTTCGTGCTTTGAGTTGGTTTTCAGATTTGTTTACGTTTTTTTGAACGGTTTTAATAGATTTCATTATTTTCGTTCTTTGAACTGCACTTAAATTTCGAGATTGGAAAGAGTAGAAGAGATATTGATCAGCTATTCGTGGCAATGCAGGTGAACGAGCATTAGGTGACGCGCGAGCGGAGTCTTAAAGCACCTCTTTTCTTTCCTTCTTCCAACCAACTTGTGAGTGGCTTATATTCGATTCAGTTGACCCTTCTTCCAAGTCTTCATATCTAAAATTTTATATTCTTGCTTGCCCCGATCAAACGATACCAAGTAATAACTAAAAGATGTCAAGATAAAAGGGAATAGAATTAGATTATTTCGCTTGTCAATCAACTTATGAACGATTATCATATTGCATGCTAGTTCATTCGGAATATTCTATACATGTTTTAATTTTAGTTAGAATTGCATACTTCTTCTATAAATTGTGCTAAGTATGGAACACACTTTGTTATATAATAAATTATTCAGGAAGACTATGCAAAATAAATCATGCAATTCTACTTGTCTTGTACTCATGTTGCCTCAAAAATTGCATAAATTGATAACTTAGTATGAACTCCGTTTGATCACGGACAACTTGTGCACAAGTTCAATGGTTCCTATGGATGGTCGCTAGGGCACTAGCACCGATCCGATCCGGACGAAACTTCACGATAAGTCTCATGTACAAGACGGGATGGCATATAGCACTTTATGTTTCTTCGTGTTGCACACCATCATCGTCTATGACTATAACTCGTCCATTATGGCATCAAGCCAGTGATCACCACGTATATTTAAACATGTGCAAGCTAACTTGTGTCTTCGTGGCAGGGAAGGATGTGGTAAGTATTGTGCAGGTGGTTCAGACGGGCAGGTAAAAGTCACCGAACGGTGGCAAGTTTATTTCAAAAATTCTATATATACTGCTTTCTTGTAAAATGAGCTAAGGCAAGATAGAAAGACCACAAATAATATGTATGCTTCATATAAACAATGTGTTGATTGGTATAGTTGGGTTAGCTTACCTTCAGCAGTATATTTTGATGTACTGACCCTCGTTGAAATAGGTTCCCCACACCAAGGAGATCCTGCGAGGAGCTGAAGTTAATGCCCAAACTAGTCCAGCTGTCGGCACATCCTGATCGTGCCATCTTTTGAATCATTTTAAAGAAAAGGAGCAAGCAAACTAACTCATGCAGCTCCGTGGAAAAAGCACCGTCCCGCCTGGAGGTCCCTTATTTTGAGTTTTAGTAAAGGATGTAATATACATGATAACCACTACCAGAAAAAGTCAAATTAGCGACGTCTAAAAACGTCGCTAAATAACAATAAATCGTCGCTAATTAGGTTTAGCGACGTAATTAGCGACGTTTTGAAGCAGTCGGAAAACACCAAGTCGCTAAAACAAAAAACGTCGCTAAACGTCGCTATGCCGACGTTTTTTAGCGACTTTAATGTGTCGCTAAATTTAGCGACGTTTTGCGACGCCAAGTCACTAAAAAGCGACGTTTATTAAAGTCGCTAAACGTCGTTGATTAGCGACGTCAATCGCGACGTTACACCGACGTCTTTAATGACCTGGCTATACTTGCCATGTCAGCAATTGGCGATGCTTAGCGACGACTTTAGCGACGTCATTAGCGACGAACTTAGCGACGTTTTACAGCGTCGCTGATTAGCGACGTAATTAGCGACATAAATTAACGTCGCTAAGCGTCGCTACACGTCGCTAATAACGTCGCTAATTTTAAAAAAAAAATAAAAAAAAAATTTCCAGAATCAAACATTGGTGATTCCCTGCAGTTTTACAGCATCTTCATCATACACACCAACATGATTCAATCTAGTTAACTATATAATCCAATTAAATTAAAAACTATAAGAAGTATCAATCCAATTAAATGTGGATAACTATATAATCCAATTAAATTAACTAAAAAATTCAAGACCACAAGAAGCATCATACATCATGTCTATTGTTGAAGTACCAATAATTCATAAATAATAATAAAAATAACTAGACTACTATGGATCTGTAGGAGGCTGACCAGCGGCGCGCTTCAAGGATAACAACTCCTCATACTCGTCCCGTGGAATCGACACCGATGTCGATGGAGAAGGCAGTGACATCGGTGGCGGCCGTGCCCGCTCCAAGTCTGCGAGTCGCTGGTTGTAAGAATCCAGGGTAGATAACAGCCTCGTACTGCTATCACCCATTGAATCCTGCATCCTCGTCAGGTTCTCGCCCATCGATAGCTGTGACGCATGCATCCTCGTCAGCTTCTCGCCCATCGATAGCTGTGACGCCTGCAGCTCCATGATGTTGCGATCATTGGAGGCTCTAATATCATTTGTCAATTCTCGTAGCTCCGTCATGCTGCGGTCGAGCATATCCAATCGTGCGATAAGCATCGGATCGTCCGCCTGCGGCTGGGACCGGGACTGGTCCTCCATACTTCGCAGCAAGTCGTCACGGAGAGACGCAATCTGACGGTCAACGGCCTCCTGGACGGCCTCCTGGACTCTGGCCGACGACTGCGAGGGCTGCGACTGCGAGGGGTGTGTGGAATGCACAGCTGTCGGGGAGGCCCTAGATGACTGCGTCGCAACCAGGGCGCCATAGGAGCCCGTACCGTAGTACGTACCCCTCTGGAGACCACCAGCTGCGGTCACCCACAGGTCGTCCACCGACGGAGATGGACCGGGCTGCGACGAAGCACCCGCCTCTCCAGGTGTAGGTGCACTAGCAGTCGCCCGCTCACGAAGCCTAAGATACTCGGCCTAGAAAAGGTTTGGAAACTCAATAATTGCCTAAGTTATATTAAAATAAACACAAAGTAAAGTAATACTTATATAGGTCTGTGAGGCCCTCTCATCAATGAGATTTCCGTCCTTGCGATGGGTGGCCAAGAAGACGGTCACCATGTTTGCATCCTCACCCCTCTGTACCTGTTAAAAATATATTTTTTATTACTAAACTTAAATATTTTTTCCAAGTACCATTTTATGGTACTTATATTAAAATAATATATTTTAAAAGAAAAAACATACCAAACGACGGAAATGTTCCGTCATCGGAATCGAGCCACCACACCACTTGGCAGCATTCTGCCTAGCCGCCTTGGCCTTCTTAGACCTTTCCTTGTAGCTTGGATCGTCGAATCTAGCCCTCATCGCAGTCCACTGCTCAGGCGTGATCCAACCTTGGATCGGTTTTCCAGTACGATCACGAGCCTTCTGGTCATCCAGAGCATCTCGGATAAGCTTGGCGGCAACGGTAGGAAAGAGCCGCTCGATCAACTCGGCCCGGTGCGGAGGATAAAAATACGTTTGCTACAATAAATAATTCATTAAGTTAGCATCACGAATATGCATAAATTAGAGGATTTATTTAATATACTTTTACCTGGAAGTGCGCAAACCAGAACGCCTTTCTCTCCTCCGGAGCCTCAGAGTAGTTGATCCAAGGGCCACCGTAGTTGTTCCTCAGAAATTGGCCCAGGCGTCTCTGAACCGACGATGGACGATATCTATACAGAAATAATAATTTAGATTACTGAAAAAGTCAATATACGATGAATAAAGAGAAACACAAATATATACTAAACCATCTAATTGACTTACTTTGTACCGTCGGCCCAAATCTCTGTCCTCGTCTCCTCCGGTGGTGCGCATGGAGGATCTTGCTGATGCTGGGACAACATCGGCACGACCTCCTCTACATGCTCATCAGTCTCCATGGTTCCGTCAGCAGGAAGAACGCTGGACGAGGGAGTACTATCACGAGTACTATCACGCCTGGAACTACTCGTCCCAGGAGTGATGCCACGCAACGTCGTCGCAGTCGGAGATGTGGCTGCTCGATATACTGGAGTACTGGGCGACGATGATCCGGAACCAACAGTAGGCAGTACCGGAGTGGCACTCTGTCTACCTCGGGACCTGCCGAATCCTCCGCGTCGTCCTGTCATATCTGATAACAACATATGATGAATATAGAGAAACACAAATATATACTACATTCTACAGTCAAAATATGATACATATCTCAAAGCATTATACAGTCAAAATATAATACATATATTCGTTAATGTCAAAATGTGATACATATCTCAAAGCATTTTACAGTCCAAATATAGTTACATTCTACATGGAATATTTTATATTTTCAATCATCTTCAGAAAATTCATCTTGTTCGCCTTCCTCGTCCTGCTCTTCCTCTTTCTCGTCTTCACTTTTATCTACTTCATCCTCTTCGGATAATTCTACATCTTCTACATTATTACTCGTGTAATGAGTAACTTCCGTTGAGTCCACATCTACAATATTTGTTACAAGAGGTAGATCGTCCTCCTGATAAGCTATTTCGTCAATGTCAAAGGTATTTCTAGCTTTAGTCTTGCATACTGCCGACCAATCCGACCTCGCTGTCCCCCGTCTAGGATAAGTTGTGAAGTACACGAGCTGAGCCTGACTTGATAGGACAAATGGTTCGTAGCCTTGATATCTACGCTTGTAGTTTATATCCACAAGGCCATGCTTGTCAATTTTCCAACCTTGATCTTGAATCGGATCGAACCATTCACACCTGAATAGCACGATATTAGCAGGTTCTGGGCCATAATTATATGTCAACTCCACAATCTCTCGTAAGATGCCAAAAAAATCATTGCCCGAATTGACGTCTTTGTAGTTTGTAGATTTGATACACAAACCACTATTTTTCGTGGAATCAAGATCCAGAAAGCTGTCTCTGATAGGAGCATTTGTTGACTTGAACCTGAACCCATTCACACAGAAACTTGGCCATATTTTTACGGCAGTAATTGGTCCCTTGGCTAGAGTCCTAATAGATTCAGTCTCGGATGATATTAGACGATCGACCTAAATACCAAAGTAGCGATGGTAAGTTATTTGTTTTACAAGTGCAGAAATAAAAAGTAATTACCAAGTATCTTACATATGCGCTCAACCAAGAAGGAAAATGGCATCTCATTTCTTGTTCTACTTCTTCGTCTGTTATGTAGGGTCTAACCGACCTCAACTCATCATTATATGTGCTGAAAAACAATGATGCAACTGCTAATTAGTAGCATAATAGTATCTTATACTATTACATTGAGATAATGTAAACGTGGACATATTAATTACTTACCCCTCTAGCTTCTCCACTTCATCCTCGTCGCAATTGAGTAATATATACAATTGAGCAGCCCTTAGCTCATCGTCATTCAAATATCTCTTCTTCATTTTTCCCGAAGGCTTTCCGGATGCATTGAATACTTTGAGTATTGCATCATTAGATTCCTTATATGCGTCATCGTTTTTGGGAGCTTTCGTCCTATTAGTAGCAACATGCGGTTTGAAATACGTCGAGCAAAAGTTTGTAATCTCCTCGAGAACATAAGCTTCACAAATAGATCCTTCAACCCGTGCCTTATTTTTCACCTTTCTCTTTAGGTGATTCAGATGACGCTCGAAGGGGTACATCCACCGATAACCGACAGGACCACCAACACGTGCCTCATAGGAAAGATGAATTGGCAAATGCTCCATAGAGTCGAAGAATCCTGGAGGAAACACCTTCTCGAGCTTACATAGTGTTACCGCAATGTCCCTCTCTTGCTTTTCTAGACGATCGACGAGCAAGTTAGTACAACAAAGATCTCTGAAGAATATGCTCAGCTCTGTCAATGGGTCCCAAACGACCTGCGGTAAGAATTCCCAAAATACAATCGGAATTAACCTCTCCATGAATACATGACAATCGTGGCTCTTCATACCTACTAGTTTGTTCTCCTTGAGGTCGACGCATCTTCTCAAGTTCGACACGTACCCGTCTGGAAATTTTAGACCCTGAATCCACCTACAAAGTCTACCTTTATCCTCTTTATCCAGTGAGAAAACTGACTTAGGTTGCTTTAACTTTCCATTCCCCTCCTCTATCAGATGCAATGCAGGACGTCTACATATGTCTTCTAAGTCCAACCTGGCCTTCGGATTATCTTTCGTCTTCCCCTTTACATCCATTACAGTATTAATTATGTTATCAAACACATTCTTCTCGATATGCATGACATCAAGGTTATGTCTGATCAGATTGGTGCTCCAATATGGCAGATCCCAGAATATACTCCTCTTCGTCCAGTTATGGGTGCGACCAAATCCGTCACACTTGTACCCCTTAGCAGGCTCTTCGATAGCACTTGGTAAATATTTTACCTCTTTCCATATCGTGCATCCGGGCCACCTTGGAGGTGGATTGGCCTTCTCTACAACTCCCGCACGAAAAGCATTCCGATTCCTCCGGTACGGATGATCCTTCGGCAAAAATTGTCGATGACAATCGAAGAAGCACGGTTTGCCTCCGTGTTTCAAACGGAAAGCCTGAGAACGGTCCATGCAATACGGACATGAGAGACGACCATGGGTGCTCCATCCCGATAATATTCCATAGGCCGGAAAGTCGTTGATGGTCCACATAAGTGCTGCCCTCATCTGAAAATTCTGCTTTCTAGAAACATCGTACGTGTTGGCACCTACTTACCACAGCTGATTCAACTCATCTATCAAAGGCTGTAAGTACACATCGATGTTCCTCTTCGGATTGTTCGGACCCGGGATAATAACGGTTAGGAACATATACGGAGTCTTTATGCACATCCAAGGCGGTAGATTGTACGGAGTGACGATCACAGGCCAACACGAATACTGGGAGCCCGAAAGTCCGAATGGGGTAAAACCGTCAGAGCAGAGCCCCAATCTGACATTACGCGCTTCCTCGGCAAAATGTGGATACTTTCGATCAAAGTGCTTCCATGCTTCTCCATCGGATGGATGATCCAATACTCCTTCGATCTGTTTTCGCCTGTGCCAACTCATGTTTTCTACAGTCTCCTTAACCATAAACAACCGCTGCAACCGCGGCGTCAAAGGCAAGTAGTGCATCGAATCGGTAGGCTTCCTTGCACCACAGACTTTCCTCTAACAGTGGCCTTGTAGTGATCAGCACCACAGAATCTACACGCATCTTCATCCTTGTCGTCTTTGTAGTACAACATGCACCCGTTGCGACATGCATCGATTTTCTCGTATCCCATCCAAAGCGATCTCACCATCCTCTTAGATCGATAGAAGTCTTTAGGCAACTTTGCACCCTCGGGCAAGATCTCTATAATCAAATCGAGCAGTCGATTATAGCATTCTTGCGACATGTTAAAATCGGACTTGATGCTCAATAATCTTGTAACCACCTCCAACGGTGAATGGTCCTCACAACCAGAATATAGTGGAGTCCTTGCATTCTCAAGCAACTCCATAAACTTTGCAGCATCGGCATTCGGTGCCTCCTCAGCTGCATCATAATTGTCTGGATTGAAACTAGGTCCTGCCGCATCATAATTGTCAGGATTGAAACTAGGCCCCGCCGCATCATAATTGTCAGGATTGAAACTAGGCCCCGCCGCATAATAAACCATGTTCACCAACCCGTCATCGTAAGCATCGTGGTCTTGGACATCCATATACGGCTCCACATAGGGCTCCGACTCCGATGCTAGAGATACAAGTTCTCCGTGCGTGGTCCACTGATAGTAATTCGGCGTAAAGCCCTTCGAGTATAAATGATATGTAACTTCCACTTCTGGATGATATTTCCTGTTGCGACATCTCACACATGGACACTTAATTTTGGTACCGTCCATGTACTGAGGGAACGCCTTGGCGAACTGCAGGAACTACTGTACACCCTCAATGAATTCATCCCGCACACCGCACATGTCATCAGGATGACGGTTGTACATCCACGAACGATGACGCAGATAGTAATTCATATCCATTTCTAGATACTTCTGCAAAATTGACAGTATGTATCATATAAATCATTACATGCAAAATTAACTTCTGTGTCTGTGTCAGTGTCCGTTATTGGAAAAGCAGTATATATATATATATATATATATATATATATATATATATATATATATATATATATATATATATATATATATATAACATTACCCAAATAATATCTTAATACCACTTTACTACTATACCTTAACCCACTTCTGTGTCAGTGTCCGGATTTTAGTGTAGTAGGCTCCAGCCGAAGCCAATAAGTTTCTTGAGATGCATGTCCTTAATGATGCATGCTGCGATGATATCTTTGCTCCATTAGAGGCTCTTCATACTGCTAGCTAGTGATTTCAGTAAGTGTTAAAATTAATCCTTTATTTATTTAAGCTGATTTGTAAGTTTCGTTTAGCTAATTCAACTGTTATAGTCATATTATTTAGACCATTAGGCACTTCTTGAAACTGGCAGTAGGGTGAGGAACTGAGATACATAACTCCACAGTACTTTGCTTTCGGCAATTAACCCCTATATATATTGGGAGTGGAACGAGGAAGTAGCTAGAGCTCAAAATTCTTGGGGCACAATTAAGGACGGTTGCTTAGATCATACACTTCCTGGTCGAATAATTGGCGTTCTAATTAATTTGATCACATGATCAGTTGTTATACGAATATTCAGGAATTAGTTCTAATTTATTCACCCAATGTACGTAGTCATGACATATGAACATGGATTCAATAATAGCCATCATTTCTTCCCCTCCTCCATTGGACCAATGAATAGTAACCACAAAATCAAACAATTAGTATGTATGTATGTATGTATGTATATATATATATATATATATATATATATATATATATATATATATATTGCAAAAGTGCAAATAAATACACTTATGTTCTTTCTTTCTTATTCATCGATCCATATTATTTATTTTATACTTGAAAGAAAAAATTAAAATCTGATCTCTACATGATCGCACATGCATGAACATTGTCAAAAAACCTAACCCTAACCCTAACCCTAACCCTAACCCCATGTCAAAAAACCTAACCTTAACCCTAACCCTAACCCCATGTCAAAAAACCTAACCCTAACCCTAACCCTAACCCTAGGTCCAGATCAGTGTCTGTGTCAGTGTGTGTGTGTGCCGTGTCTGTGTCTGTGACAGTGTCAGTGTGTGTGTCGTGTTTGTGTCAATGTCACATGTGTCCTGTGAGAGAGAGAGAGAGAGAGAGAGAGAGAGAGAGAGAGAGAGAGAGAGAGAGAGTATACCTTGTCGGAGTAGTCGCGGTCGACGGAGTTGGGGGGGGGGGGGGAATTTGTTTTCGAATCGAAATTTCAACTGACGGGGAAAAATGAAACCGACCCCTAATTAACCAAATTTTAGCGACGTTTAGCGACGTCCAATAAAAAATGTCGCTAAATTAAATATTTGCGACGTAAAGGACGTCGCTAAACACGTTGCTAAATATTTTGAGTTTAAATGTCGCTATATACGTCGCTAAACGTCGCTAAATTAGACATATTAGCGACGTTTAGCGACCTTAATTGAACTTATAGCGACTTATCTTTTAAAATCATATTAAAAGTCGCTAAACGTCGCTAAATGTCGCCATTTAGCGACGTCTAGCGACGTGTTTATAATGAGTCGCTAATTTATATATTATTAGCGACGTTTCTTTTGACGTCGCTAATCCCGCTTTTTCTAGTAGTGAACTATCTAATTTTGGGTCAACTTTTGTAAGCCCGTGCGGCAACCTTCCGACTCGTTCAAGAGTTTGTAAAAGATGTTCATTATCAATAAAGAGAACTTTTCCATGTTTCAACTTTGTGTTTCAATTATCTGCATACTCTGAATATGTGCTCGCTATGCAATATACCTTAGCCTTGTGCGGTGCGCAACCTAGGCCCGTACGGTGTCACGCCGGGGGAAGACTATCGATTCCACAGAATCGGGGCATGACATATTGGTATCAGAGCACGACTTCAAGTTCCTTTGACCCTCATGTTGGAAAAGTTCCTTTAACAATCTAATCCCTGTGCGAACTCATAAACTCGTTAGGCCAAAATGAGCTACGTTCATACAATGAGTCCATAATACATTATGATCCTGATGTAAGTTACCTTCTTTTGAAGGAATGGCATAAGCGCAAGCTTTATCTGTCATGCCCCGGTTCCAAAGATAAGGAACCGAGTCACGTGGCAATGGCCAGCAGCACACTTCGGCGGACATCCCAATCGAATGGGCCTGTCGGAGTGCACCTAAGCTGTAAAGTACAATGAGTAACCCAACACATAACACATACATAGTGAATCTAAATCTCATCCACTGGCAACATTTATAAGAGCACATAGAGATAATCATAACTACTAATGTGCAGAAAGGAAATGTCACAAGAAAATATATCATAGTACAAATACTAGAGTAGTCACACGGGAACAAACCCGCTAGTACAAAAATATTGGAATGAAAGTAAGCAATGAGATAACTTGGAACGGCATTAAAAACTGGATAGTAATACCGTTCCAAGGATAAAGTCACTACCAGAGATCAGGCAAAGTCCTCGGGGATAACCTCGTCCTCGACAATGGGTCCTGCTGCTGGATACGTACCCGGACCGTACTCCTCTGGGTAATCCTCTTCGCCTAAACCTGGAAGGGAACCAGGTCCTCAGAGGGACGCAACAAGGTACAAAAATACAGCATCCCAAGTATAACAGAAAGTACAAGTGCAACAACGGGGTAATCTAGCATAACCAAACAAGTAAAATACAGTTTAAAGATAATGTTCGACGTGTGGGCTGTCCAAAATAAAACCGTAGTTCCGGACACGGAAACACACGGAACGTACCGCAGCTCCGGGCAAAGAGTCACATGGGTGATACAACTACTCTAGATACAGGATCACTACAGAAATAGTACATATACATATATAAGCGCGTACAGAGGAGCCCAAACGTCTAGTAACTGTCTTTCCCTTCCCAAGCGTTCAACGATTGTGCGCTGAACCGGAACCTCTATCTAGAAGTCTCTTTACACAGAAGTAACTATCAACAAATGCGACCCTAAGGTCGTCCCAGTCTCAAATTATGATGTCAGTATCAGGATACAGGAAATCTGGCATGATAACAATGTATGAATGTGTCCTGGGATAACGATATACTCAGGTACGTACATAGAGGTATTACGAACATCTAGCATTCGTTACAAGACGTTACTACGAACGTCTGCACCCGGTTGTGATTCGGACGCGATGTAACGATCTTAATCAAATACTCGCATAATGTATATAATGAAACAATAAATATCTGTAACTGAAATACAGGGTGGCAAGGTACACTTGTCTGTGTCCGACTGCTGATGACGGGGATCCGGTACCACATCCAACTCCACAGGTCCCGTAGTACCTAGAGACGAGATACAAACTCAATCAATAAACTATTACGTGGCAAACAGGGATGTGACACACGTCTAAACATATGCTCAGACTCAGCTACAACTCACAGGGATACGACGCTAGAGGGTTGACCAAGGTTGACTAATGGTACGTTATATCAAATCAAATTAATTATCTGTACAATTTCATCAAACCCAACCTTAATCTTACTGTATTCATCACAATATTCAGTTATCAAATCCTGATCAAATTCTCAGACATATACAATCTTTCCCATTTCTCAATAAAACTGCTACGTAATTATGTTCATCATTTTTCATCAAACGTCAATGCATGGCTATTGATTCAATATTATACACTACTACACAACAATCACCTGCTCCTCAATTTCCATCAGTATTTCCTCATTAAAATATTAGCTCTTAATATTAGTCATTGCTTTGATATCACAATGTCATTTCACAACCAATTAAACTGCTCATCATCAATAACAATATGCATAAATTAAATTAAATACCCTAACATCTCAAACCTAGCATTTATAAACCCTAATTACTAACCATGCATTTTATCCTCATTGCATATATTACAAGGAACTAAACCCTTAAATCTCAATGTATAGAACAATATATCAAACCCTAAAATTTACCTCTAGCATTTAACCACCACTTGTATATATTTCATAATATTTAAATATAACCAAACCCTAAACTCACATCATTAAGCCACAAGATCATTAACACTAAACTAAAATACACCAAACAAATTATACAAAAATAAAGAGAGGGGGAGTGGTTCACCTCGGCGAGGTAGTGGTGGTGGGAAGTTCTGTGGTGGGTTGTCGACACTGGCACGCCGGAGAAGAGATGACCGATCGAGGGGAAGAAGCTCGCTGGGGTTAAGGTGGAGTGGGTGATCGTGTTCGACTGGAGGTCGGGGTTGATGCTCGGCCGGAGTGTTGATGAAGACGATGGTGGTGGTGGGAAGAGCAGCTGGAGGTGGTGGCGTTGGTGTAAAGTCGGCAGAAAGTGGCCGGGGTGGCTCGTGGCAATGGTGGCGGGGAAGGAGGAAGTGGTGGTGGCGTTGGTGTGTGGTGGCGATGATAATGGCGGATGTGGAGGTGGTGGTAATGGTGTGCGGTGGTGGAACGGGGATTGGAGAGGCCGGAGAAGAAGTGGACAGCGGGGTGGCTCATGGCAGCGCTGGTGGCCGAAGGGTGGAGCTCGTAGCAGGTGGTCGTGGTGAGGAGGAAGCTGGCCAGAGCGGTGTGGCTCATGGTCAGCAGGGTTCAGCGGGTGGCCGATGGAGGGACTCGGCCGGAATAGTTGTGCTTCTCAAGAAAGAAGGAGAAGAAGAAAGGAAGAAGGAGAAGAAGAAAGGAAGAAGTGTGGTCGGCTGTAATTTTGTGAGGAGGGAGGAGAGAGAGAGGGTTGTGTTCTCTAGGTTTGGGGATTAGGGCCGACATGGGGAAGAGTGTGGTGATGGAGACATCTTATAAGGAGTTGTATGAGGGTTGTGTGGTGTGGATGAGCCCAATTCAAATGAGTGGCTAGGATTTCATATGGAGAATTTTCATTCATGGGAGGGGGTGTTGACTAGTCAAAGAAGAGGGGGCTTCTTTATTTGGTCTTGACCAATGAGGTTTTGACACCTATTGCAATAATTGCAACTAAGCCCTTTAATTTTGGGTATTTGCACAAACACATGAAATGATACAAAATTTGTTGGAGAAATGGTGTTTGGTGTTTTGTAGGGTGAGAGGGTGTTGTGTGTTTTGCATGGGCTTAATTAAAAGGGCATGGTAATTAAATTAGGATTAAAATAGAATTAGTCAAAGTTGGTATCCCTAATTTAATTAGAATAAATTGTCATGTACTCTTAAATTAAATGGGGGCACATGGGCTCAATTGGGAGTAACACAAAGGTCATGAATGGTATAGGCTTGGTGTCAGTCTTGGACCCTTTAATTGGTCCGGCTCAACGGGTTGAGTTGGTGTCTAAAAATTGATGGTAACGACACAGGTGCACGACACATGATTAAATATAGATTTTGGTTACGGAAAGTTGTGCAATTAAATTAGAGCACAAGAAAATATAATTTTGAGTGACGAGAAAGTCCAGCGCCTAAATTGGCGTGTCAAGTCAAGAGTCCAACAATCTGTTGGAATTTATGGGCTGATGTTGGTCTCTGAATATTGCAACAACGGTAGGGTGCGCCAAGGATTTTATTAAAAGTTAGACATCTCTAACCTTACTCTAAACCTCAATCAATGCTGCTAAACCAAAATTTTCTAACATATACCAGACTATCTGTAGAAATAAATGAGGGAGTTTACATCCTTCCCAACTTAGAAAAATTTTGTCCCCGAAATTAAAAGTAAAGCACGATAATAGCTATGAGAATTTAAAAGCAAACTGGTAATCAAATGCGGTATGTAAATTCGTACCTTGGTCCTCAAATAAATACAAAAAATATTGTCGAATGGAATCCTCGTGCTCCCAGGTAGACTCGCCTGGCGAATGATGCTTCCATGCAACTCTGACCAGTCGAATAGTCTGACCTCTCAAAGTCTTCTCACTGTGATCGAGTATCTCCACTGGCTGCTCCACGTAAGGTAAACTGGGCCCGACTGTATTCTCTGAATGATCAAGCACGTGGCTAGGGTCTGCCACGTATCTCTTCAACTGTGATACGTGAAATATGTCATGCACTCCTTCTAATGATGGAGGCAATGTAAGATGATAAGCCACTTCGCCAACTCGTTCTACGATTTCAAAAGGTCTGATATAGCTCGGACTCAGCTTGCCTCTGCCTCCGAATCTGATAGTACCACAAGTAGGCGATATCTTCAAAAATATATGGTCACCTTCCTTGAACTCCAAAGGTCTGCGGTACGCATCTGCCCAATGTTTCTGTCTGTCCTGTGTTGCACGCAGGTGGCTCTGAATCTGCTTGACTTTCTCCACTGTCTGTGTCACCAACTCTGGACCAAGTATCTGACGCTCTCCCATGTCACTCCAATATACCGGTGACCTACACTTCCTGCCGTACAGTGCCTCATAAGGTGCCATCTGTATGCTATCCTGGTAGCTGTTATTGTAGGAGAATTCCACCAAGTGTAAATAGTCCTCCCAAGATCCTCCAAAGTCGATCATGCACGCTCTCAACATATCCTCTAGTATCTGTATCGTGCGCTCTGACTGGCCATCGGTCTGTGGATGATATGCAGTGCTGAACTTGAGACGAGTTCCTAGACTCTCCTGCATACTCAGCCAAAAATATGACGTGAATCTGGAATCACGATCCGATACAATACTGACAGGCACTCCATGTAGTCGTACTATCTGCCTCATATACATGTCAGCTAATATCTCCGTGGACTGCCCAACTCTAAAGGGCAAGAAATATGCAGACTTGGTGAGTCTGTCTACGATAACCCAAACTGCATCCTTCCCGCTAGGGCTCCGCGGGAATCCTGTGATGAAGTCCATAGTAATGTGTTCCCACTTTCACTCGGGAATGGGAAGCGGCTGCAATATAGTCCTGCAGTCCTCTGATGTTCAGCCTTGACTTGCTGACAGACCAAGCATCTCGCTACGAATCTTGTAATCTCTCTCTTCATCCCATGCCACCAGTAATATTGTCTCAAATCTTGGTACATCTTCGTACCCCCGGGATGAATAGAATAAATTAAGCTATGAGCCTCGGTCATCAACTCCTGGCGTAGCTCGCCACTCGGAACGTATAGGCGATCTTCACACCTTAATGTTCCGTTTTCATGAATCCTGAGTCCCGTCTGCATGCCGGCCTCTATCCTCTCTCGTAGCTGTCAAAATCTCGTATCTGTAGGCAGGGCTGCCTTGATCCTCTCAATCAATGTAGACTGAACCTCGAGACTGGCCATTTGTCCTTCCATGCCTGGCAATTCAATCTCTATCCTAAGCTCCTGAAGATCCTCTAGCAATTGCCGCTGAGTCGTCAAAAAGTAGGCATGGGCTTCCAGCTTAAGGCATCTGCTACTATATTCGCCTTGCCAGGGTGGTACTGCAACTCTATGTCATAATCTGTCATCAACTCTAGCCAGCGCCTCTGTCTCATATTGAGCTCCTTCTGCGTGTAGACATACTTCAGACTTTTATGATATGTGTAAATCTCAACACGTTCACCATAAAGGTAGTGTCGCCATAGCTTTAGTGCAAATATCACTGCAGTTAGCTCTAGATCGTGCGTCAGATAGTTCTTCTCATGAACTCTCAATTGTCTCGATGCGTAGGCTATCACTTTGCCGTATTGCATCAGTATACATCCTAATCCGCTCCCAGACACATCACTGTACACTACAAATCCTTCCGATCCTGAAGGAAGTGTCAAAATTTCTGCTGATGTCAGATGCTTCTTCAGCTCATCGAAAGCCGTCTGACACTCATCGGTCCAAATAAACTCCTCGCCTTTATGCGTCAGTCGCGTCATAGGCGCAGCGATTCTCGAGAAATTTTCTACGAACCTCCGATAATATCCGGCAAGTCCGAGGAAACTCCTAACCTCTGTAACTGATGTAGGGGTAGGCCACGTCTCTACTGCAGCTATCTTCTTCGGGTCAACTGATAGCCCATCTCCGGTGATTATGTATCCCAAAAATGGTACTCTATCCAAGCAGAACTCACATTTGCTGAGCTTGACGTATAGCCTCTCCGGTCTGAGCATCTCCAACACGATCCTGAGATGTCTCTCGTGCTTCTCCTAGCTCTTGGAATATACCAAGATATCGTCGATAAATACCACTACGAACTTATCTAAGTACTGGTGAAAGAAATTGTTCATCAGACTCATAAATACTGCTGGCGCATTGGTTAAACCAAACGGCATGACTAGAAACTCATAGTGCCCATATTTCGTCCATAAAGCCGTCTTCGGGATGTCCTCTCTCCGTACCTTGATCTGATGATAACCGGATCTGAGATCGATCTTCAAGAATACACATGCACCACTAAACTGATCAAATAAATCATCGATACGGGGCAGTAGGTACTTGTTCTTTATCGTTACAGCATTTAACGCCCTGTAATCGATACACAAGTGTACCGTCCCGTCCTTCTTCGGTACAAATAAAATGGGTGCTCCCCATGGAGATACACTAGCCCGTATAAAACCCTTATCTAAGAGATCATCTACTTGGACTTTCAACTCGACCAACTCCTTCAATGCTAGTCTATAAACGGGGAAAGTAACTAGCTCGGCTCCGGGAGTCAACTCTATAGTGAACTCAATCTCTCTGTCTGGTGGCAGGCCTGGAAGATCCTCTGGAAACACATCCTCAAACTCTGATATAAAGTGAGGGTACATCGGTTCACCTTCTGCAATATGTGTCGCTAGGGTAGGTTGGACCCCATGCTCTCGGGCTCCTCGAAGAAACTCAAACTCTGGGTGATCTGGGGGTCCAAATATGACACAACCACGACGAAAATCTAGTATTGTATGGTATTGGCTCAACCAATCCATGCCTAGGACAATGTCATAATCCGGCATGGAGAAGACCAGAAATCGGGCACGCATCTCTCGTCCGCAGACAACTACTGAACATGATCTACAAGTGTCGCTAACAAGTACTATTTTACCTCCCGTAAGAATTCTCTTGATCTTCAGAAGGGGTACAGTGGCTATTCTATGGGTGGCCACGAAACTAGCAGCTATAAAAGAGTGTGTGACACCAGAATCAAATAAGACTACTGCTGGTAATAAAGCTACTAAGATAGTACCTGCGATCACTTCTCCGGCTGTCTCCGCCTCCTCTATAGTCATCGCATAGGCCTGACCATATCTCGGTGCCGGTGCCGGTGCCCTCGGCTGCTGCTGTCGAGCCTGCTGGAAGCGATCTGCCTGTGGGGCCAAGGGTGGCCTCCTCTGATTTCCCTCTGGTGTTGGTGGGCGTAGTGCTCCAGCTCCTGCGTAAGGCGGCCTCGGTCCGGGAGGCTGCTGATAAGGCCTCGGTGCTGGCAAGGCTGGCCGATGAACCATCTGTACTGGAGCCCTCTGGTCTGGGCAATCTCGGACTGCATGCTGGTCCGACCCACATCTCAAACAAGCGCCCAGCCTCCGTCGACAATCCCTCAATAAATGTCCCTTCTTGACGCAGTAATGGCATGTGGGAATAACAGCTCCCTGCAGGGGTGCTGCTCTCTGCTGCTGCTAATGTACTAGTGGACGCTTCACAGGTCCTCCCTGCGGGGCTCGAACTGCTGATGACGACGCACATGAGCGCTTCTGGCTGGCCTTCATCTTGTTGATGCGGTCCTGGCGTCGTGCTGCTAATAATACCTCGGAGTAGGAGGTGGGGGCTATGGACCCGATAAACCTTTGGGTCTCGAAACTCAGACCTTCATAGAATTTCTCAGCCTTCGCCTCCTCGGTAGGGATCAGATATGGTGCAAATCTGCTCAGGCGGAGGAACTCAGCATTGTATTCCTCAATCGTCATACTTCTCTGCCTGAGGTTCTGAAATCTATCCCGAAGCTCTGCTCGGGCAGTGGAGGGTATGTACATCTCCTGGAAGAGCCTATAGAACTCTTCCCACGTGGCCCGGCCTGGTCCCAAATGCTGCTCCTCTGAGAGCCACCAGTGATGAGCGTTGCCAGTGAGCTGCATCCTGACGGCAGTCATCCATCGGTGCTGGGGGAGGTCGGTAGCCTCCAGCTGGTACTGAATGTTCGTGAGCCATGTGTGGACCTCTGTCGGCTCTTTTGTGCCAGCAAAAGGTTGTGGCATCATACGATGGAAGTCTATGACAGACCCCATCGTCGACTGGTGTGCTGGCGGTGACGTCTGCCCCAAGGCCGTCACGATACTCTCCCTCAGGGTCTTAGCCTGGCGCTGTTGGGCCTGCTGCTGAGCCTGCTGCTGGACCTGCTGCTGGGCCTGCATCATCGCATATACCATCTGAAACATCTATGTCCCATCAATGGGTTGCCCTGCGGGGAATGCCATATAGGGCATCTAGGGAGGTAATGGTAGAGGTGGGGGCAGTTGCTGCTTCTCCTGACTCGGGGTCCTCTGATCCTCAGGTCCTGCCTGACGCTAAGTCTGATGTCCGTCCGAAGGCACCCCTGGCTGCCCCGATGACTGTCCCATGGGAGCTGAAGTCAACAGAAGGACCTGCTCCAGTTCCGGTTCCCCGGATGATCCTGCATTACGGGGAACATCGCCCGGCTGCGCAATGCGTCCGCTGCGGAGATACATAACTCTGAAAAGAAGTCATGACTGCGATCAGCGTTGAGGAAATAAACAAGATGCAATTTGGTAAAAAAAATCAAAATAGAGGTGTCATGTAAAGGTTTCAAACTTGTAGATGAGATTCCTAATATCTATTCCTAATTTACAGGCTCGCTTGGCACAGTCAGGTGACCAAGACGATTTAAATTGGACCTGCATGGGCCACCACAAAAACCTTGTCATGCCCCGGTTCCAAAGATAAGGAACCGAGTCACGTGGCAATGGCCAGCAGCACACTTCGGCGGGCATCTCAATCGAATGGGCCCGTCGGAGTGCACCTAAGCTATAAAGTACAATGAGTAACCCAACACATAACACATACATAGTGAATCTAAATCTCATCCAGAGGCAACAGTTATAAGAGCACATAGAGATAATCATAGCTACTAATGTGCAGAAAGGAAATGTCACGAGAAAATGTATCATAGTACAAATACTAGAGTAGTCACACGGGAACAAACCCGCTAGTACAAAAATACTTGAATGAAAGTAAGCAATGAGATAACTTGTAACGATATCAGAAACTGGATAGTAATACCGTTCCAAGGATAAAGTCACTACCAGAGATCAGGCGAAGTCCTCGGGGATGACCTCGTCCTCGGCAATGGGTCCTGCTGCTGGATACGTACCCGGACCGTACTCCTCTGGGTAATCCTCCTCGCCTAAACCTGGAAGGGAACCAGGTCCTCAGAGGGACGTAACAAGGTACAAAAATACAGCATGCCAAGTATAACAGAAAGTACAAGTGCAACGACGGGGTAATCTAGCATAACCAAACAAGTGAGACACAGTTTAAAGACAATATTCGACGCGTGAGCTGTCCAAAATAAAATCGTAGTTTCGGACACGAAAACACACGGGACGTACCGCAGCTCCGGGCAAAGAGTCACACGGGTGATACAACTACTCTAGATACAGGATCACTACAAAAATAGTATATATACATATATAAGCGTGTGCAGAGGAGCCCAAACGTCTAGTAACTGTCTTCCCCTTCCCAAACGTTCAACGATTGTGCGCTGAACCGGAACCTCTATCTAGCAGTCTCTTCGCACAGAAGTAACTATCAACAAATGAGACCCTAAGGTCATCCCAGTCTCCAGTCATGATGTCAGTATCAGGATACAGGAAATCTGGTACGATAATAGTGTATGAATGTGTCCTGGGGTGACGATATACTCAGGTACGTACATCGAGGTGTTACAAACATCTAGCATTCGTTATAAGACGTTACTAGGAATGTCTGCACCCGGTTGTGATCCGGACGCAAAGTAACGATCTTAATCAAACACTCACACAATGTATATAATGAAATAATAAATATCTGTAACTGAAATACAGGGTGACAAGGTACACTTGCCTACGTCCGGCTGCTGTTGACGGGGATCTGGTACCACGTCCAAGTCCGCAGGTCCCGTAGTACCTAGAGACGAGATACAAACTCAATCAATAAACTATCACGTGGCAAATAGGGATGTGACACACGTCTAAACATATGCTCAGACTCAGCTATAACTCACAGGGATACGACGCTAGAGGGTTGACCAAGGTTGACTAATGGTACGTTATATCAAATTAAATTAATCATCTGTACAATATCATCAAACCCAACCTCAATCTTACTGTATTTATCATAATATTCAGTTAATCAAACCCTGATCAAATCCTCAGACATATACAATCTTTCCCATTTCTCAATAAAACTGCTATGTAATTATGTTCATCATTTTTCATCAAACGTCAATGCATGGCTATTGATTCAATATTACACACTACTACACAATAATCACCTACTCCTCAATTTTCATCAGTGTTTCCTCATTAAAATATTAGCTCTTAATATTAGTCATTACTTTGATATCACAACGTCATTTCACAACCAATTAAACTGCTCATCATCAATAACAATATGCATAAATTAAATGAAATACCCTAACATCTCAAACCTAGCATTTATAAACCCTAATTACTAACCATGTATTTTATCCTCATTGTATATATTACAAGGAACTAAACCCTTAAATCTCAATGTGTGGAACAATATATCAAACCCTAAAATTTACCTCTAGCATTTAACCACCACTTGTATATATTTTATAACATTTACATATAAACAAACCCTAAACTCACATCATTAAGCCACAAGATCATTAACACTAAACTAAAACACACCAAACAAATTATACAAAAATAAAGAGAGGGGGAGTGGTTCACCTCGGTGAGGTAGTAGTGGTGGGAAGTTCTGTGGTGGGTTGTCAACGCTGGCACGCCGGAGAAGAGGTGACCGGTCGAGGGGAAGAAGCTGGCCGGGGTTAAGGTGGAGTGGGTGATCGTGTTCGACTAGAGGCCGGGGTTGATGCTCGGCCGGAGTATTGATGAAGAAAATGGTGGTGGTGGGAAGAGCAGCTGGAGGTGGTGGCGTTGGTGTGAAGTCGGCAGAAAGTGGCCGGGTGGCTCATGGCAATGGTGGCGGGGAAGGAGGAAGTGGTGGTGGCGTTGGTGTGTGGTGGCGATGATAATGGCGGATGTGGAGGTGGTGGTAATGGTGTGCGGTGGTGGAACGGGGATTGGAGAGTCCGGAGAAGAAGTGGACAACGGGGTGGCTCGTGGCAGCGCTGGTGGCCGGAGGGTGGAGCTCGTGGCAGGTGGTCGTGGTGAGGAGGAAGCTGGCCGGAGTGGTGTGGCTCGTGGTCAGCAGGGTTCAGCGGGTGTCCGATGGAGGGACTCTGCCAGAATAGTTGTGCTTCTCAAGGAAGAATGAGAAGAAGAAAGGAAGAAGTGTGGTCGGCTGCAATTTTGTGAGGAGGGAGGAGAGAGAGAGGGTTGTGTTCTCTAGGTTTGGGGATTAGGGCCGGCATAGGGAAGAGTGTGGTGATGGAGACATCTTATAGGGAGTTGTGTGAGGGTTGTGTGGTGTGGATGAGCCTAATTTAAATGAGTGGCTAGGATTTCATATGAAGAATTTTCATTCATGGGAGGGGGTGTTGACTAGTCAAAGAAGAGGGGGCTTCTTCATTTGGTCTTGACCAATGAGGTTATGACACCTATTGCAATAATTGTAACTAAGCCCCTTAATTTTGGGTATTTGCACAAACACATGAAATGATGCAAAATTTGTGGGAGAAATGGTGTTTGGTGTTTTGTAGGATGAGGGGGTGTTGTGTGTTTTTCATGGGCTTAATTAAAAGGGCATGGGAATTAAATTGGGATTAAAATAGGATTAGTCAAAGTTGGTATCCCTAATTTAATTAGAATAAATTATCATGTAATCTTAAATTAAATGGGGGCACATGGGATCTCAATTGGGAGTGACACAAAGGGCATGAATGGTAGGCTTGGTGTCAGTCTTGGACCCTTTAATTGGTCCGGCTCAACGGGTTGAGTTGGTGCCTAAAAATTGATGGTAACGACACAGGTGCGCGACACATAATTAAATATGGATTTCGGTTACGAAAAGTTGTGCAATTAAATTAGAGCACTAGGAAATATAATTTTGAGTGACGGAAAAGTCCAGCGCCTAAATTGGCATGTCAAGTCAAGAGTGCAATAATCTGTTGGAATTTATGGGCTGATGTTGGTTTCTGAATATTGCAACAACGGTAGGGTGCGCCAAGGGTTTTATTAAAAATCAGACATCTGTAACCTTACTCTAAACCTCAATCAATGCTGCTAAACCAATTTTTTTTAACCCATACCAGACTATCTGTAGAAATAAATAATGGGGTTTACATCATCGCTGGCGCCGGGCGAGACACAAGCCCAAGAAAGTAGTTCTGGTACTTCGGGAAGTTCTCGGAGCCAGCGAGCCACGTCTCATGTCGATCCCATTCAGCAGATGATGCGGAGGTTAGAGGCTAACCAAAAAAGGGACGAGACTCATTATGAACAGGCTGAGAAGCGAGCGGAAGAGAGGCAAAGCAAGTTCAAAGACAATCTAGAGACCCGGTTTGCAGTCCAACAAAGGTAGGTAGATACCCTGCAACAGATTATATAAACCTTGGCCTCCAACCAGTCCGCGGCAACAACAACGACAACGGTGGAGCAACCCGCACTTAAAGTCAAAATGCCTCAAACTCCAAGGATGAAGGATGTGACTGCCTTCGACTTTGCTGACGTCAAAAAGGTCTGCAATATGCCATTTAAAGGGACTGAGGATCCAATCGTGGCTCTAGATTGGTTGGCCGAACTTGAGGATCATTTCAAACTTTTAGAGGTACACGAGCGAAAGCGTGTCGCGTGTGCCCAACTACAGCTTCGCTTGAACGTGCACGATTGGTGGGACGTGCATCGACGATCTCTTCCAGTTGACGATGAAGGAGAGACGATCGCATGGGCTACCTTCCGTGGCGCGTTCGAAGAGGAGTTCATACCCCCTCCCATACATCATCAAAAAGAGAACGAGTTCGTACAACTACGCCAAGGAAGCATGACAGTAAAGCAGTATTCCGCCAAATTCAACCAACTCACCAAATTTGCAAGTTCCTATTTACCTAATGCAGCGAGTCATGCCAAAAGATTTAAAGGCGGCCTGTGACCTGCCATCCATGCGCACGTGGTCGTTCCTCAGTACCAGACGATGAGGGAAGTCCTGAATCATGCTCTTTCTCTTGAACCGCAATATCCTCCCGTTCCTGTCGGTGCTGTGCATACCTCCAATCATAAACGCCATAGCAACGAGTAAGGAAATAATGCTGCAAAGCGTCAAAATAACGGCGGTCAACAGAAAGAGAAACCAGGGCCATTCTGTGATTATTGTAAGAAGTTTGGGCACGCCTACAAAAATTGTCGTTCGAGAAACGGCTTATGCCTCATATGTGGAGATGCAAATCATGCGTATCGTAACTGTCCGCTCTTCTCTGATCGTCGCCCTCAACATCTGAATCCTGCCCCTGTACCCCAAGCCAATCGAGCTGCGCCTCAGCCAGAGCGTTGCCAAGCTCATGGTCGGGTCTATACTATGACACGAAAAGAAGCTCTGGCCTCGGACACCGTTGTGTCAGGTATTTTGCTTTTTAATAACATACATGCACGTGTGTTATTTGATTCCGGTGCAATGTATAGTTTTATATTCACAAATTTTGCCGTAGAAAACAATATAGAAATAAAACTGTTGTATCTAGACCTTAGTGTTAGCACCCCGTCAGGCACAAAAATACATGTCCGTTCAGTATGCCAAGATGGTTACGTCTGTATTGGAGGAAGGAAGCTATCGTTAGATGTTTTAGTCCTAGATGTTATGGATTATGACATCATTTTGGGAATAGATTGGCTCGGTGCTTGCTCGGCAACTATCAAATGTGCAGAGAAATGAGTCGTCTTTCGCCTACCTAGAGAAGCTGAATTCTGCTACACGATTAGTTGTCACGCCCCGGTTCCAAAGATAAGGAACTGAGTCACGTGGCAATGGCCAGCAGCACACTTCGGCGGGCATCCCAATCTAATGGGCCAGTCGGAGTGCACCTAAGCTGTAAAGTACAATAAATAACCCAACACATAACACATAAATAGTAAATCTAAATCTCATCCACGGGCAACATATATAAGAGCACATAGAGGTAATCACAACAACTAATGTGCAGAAAGAAAATGTCACGAGAAAATATATCATAGTACAAATACTAGAATAGTCACACGGGAACAAACCCGCTAGTACAAATACTGGAATGAAAGTAAGCAATAAGATAACTAGGAATGGTATCTGAATCTAGATAGTAATACCGTTCCAAGGATAGAGTCACTACCAGAGATCAGGCGAAGTCCTCGGGGATGACCTCGTCCTCAGTAATGGGTCCTGCTGCTGGATACGTACTCGGATCGTACTACTCTGGGTAATCCTCCTCGCCTAAACCTGGAAGGGACCAGGTCCTCAGAAGGACGTAACAAGGTACAAAAATACAACATGCCAAGTATAACAGAAAGTACAAGTGCAACGACGGGATAATCTTGCATAACCAACTAAGTGAGACACAGTTTAAAGATAATGTTCGACGCGTGGGCTGTCCAAAATAAAACCGTAGCTCCGGACATGGAAACACACGGGACGTACCGCATGTCACGCCCCGATCTCCCGCCAGCGCTCCCGCAGAACGATCACTTTGACCCATCCGGGCGTGATGTCGCACGAGCGTGAGCCACGCCCGTGCAAGGCCATGGTTCATTGGCTGGCGGTAAGAGTTCTAAGCCACAGAGTCGCACAGATTGTCCGAGTGCAGCGGAGTCATGAACGCATAGGCGACCGGTAACAGGTTCACTGAGTCGACAAATATAGCGGAAGCATAAAAACACAAGTTGAAGTAAAGCAAGCTCTTTTATTGATATAAACTTGTGTTACAGGCGGCATATAGCCGAGATTACAAGTCGCTCAAGCCTCTCTCTCTGAAACAGTAAAAGCGTGCCAAGTGGCTACAACTGTGGAATGATTGTACAGGCGATGGTCAGGCGATGTTCACAACTTATGTCTTGTATATGTGCTTCAGTCCCGGACGCATCGTTGCAAGGCTTCAGAGAGAACTCCTGGCCTTAGCACGCACGAAGGAGGCGTCTGCACCGAACGAGGTTCTCCCGCACCCTGCGTACAAACTGGTGGATTATCAGTACATTGAATGCACTGGTGGGGAAGCTACTCGCCCGCTCGACAAATCCAAACACGTAATACAGGTTCCGTGCACAACTATTTAGTTGTCTTTCTAATTGCCTTAGGATCAGTTTCATGCAAATATTGAATAGCCTAACTCGTGTGGCAAGGCGCCGTGCGACATAAGAGGAAAACACGGCGAGACTTACCAACTTACCATTTGTCCTTCCCTGTCCAAGGCAAATATTGTTAATTCATACACGGGCAAGTATAAACATTCAGGAGCATAGCATATACAAACATGAGGGTCATTATTTTCAGATCGTTCAGGTGTTCAGTTCATTGATGTTATGCAATGACTCGCACGCGGATAGCCGCTAAGCGAGGATGACTTATCTATATGAACATAAGTCGCTGGCATAGCCATTATGGACGGTTCACAGTCTCAAGACACAGAATGATATGCAACGCAGGTGGCGAGCCCCGCTGCATAACACCTTGCCCCATAACATACGACTGCTCATACGTCCCGTCTGGATCGGATCGGTCCCGATGCCCCAGTGACCGTCCGCGGAACTCAACATAACATACCTTGTGCACAAGTTGTCCGCGATAATGCAGGTCAGGGTCTATCCATATTCCATAGCTTGACATGATAATCATGAAACTTAAACTTAATCTGAACGAGCATATTGCTCCACGAGCTGGGATTCCATCAGTACATAACACGATCCTCGTTCAGATGCATACATAGCATGATTATCATTTAAGGTGATTTACGTTCAGTATTCATTCTTGCTTAATGCATTCCCCTGGTTCGGGGATATGCCTTGGTGACCTTACGGTCCCGGATACTTACAGGTTCATTCAGGCACGGAACGACTACGTAGTAGTCTCCCGGAGTTTGGATGAAAACACGGTAACATTCAAGCAGACAAGCATGCGTTTCTAAGGAACATAAACAGGCACGTTAGCTCGGACCCGAAGGTAAGCCGAGAGAGGAAACCGTTTAAGGGACTTAGCATGCGAGGGTCTGAATATAAGTATTATTTCATTTTCCATGTTCTAGCAAGCAATACAAGTTGGGATTATTCCCTTAGCTAGGTGCGTTGGATTTATTAGCATGCAGGGGGTGATTCACCTAGCGACTAGCATAAATATTCCAGATTTTATGTGTGCTGGCTAAGCAAAGACAAGTTCACCGTAGCCACCCACCTTAGCGATGATTCGCCTCGGTAGAGCGATACGTCTGAGCGAGCCTCTGAAAGCCTAAACCGGATTCCTGTAGGGACAAGTCTGGATATCCTTTGCTTCTTGATCGAGGCAAAGCAGGTCGGGACAGCTGCACTATTGTCGATTGAGTCGGCAGTCCGCTTGAGCGGAACGGGGTGTTACATCGCAGCTCCGGACAAAGAGTCACACGGGTGATACACCTACTCTAGATACAGGATCACTACAGAAATAGTACATATACATATATAAGCGCGTGCAGAGGAGCCCAAACGTCTAGTAACTGTCTTTCCCTTCCTAAGAGATCAACAATTGTGCGCTGATCCGGAACCTCTATCTAGCAGTCTCTTCGCACAGAAGTAACTATCAACAATCGCGACCCTAAGGTCGTCCCAGTCTCCGGTCATGATGTCAGTATTAAGATACAGGAACTTTGGCATGGTAACAGTGTATGAATGTGTCCTAGGGTATGATATACACAGGTACGTACATCAAGGTGTTACGAACATCTAGCATTCGTTACGAGACGTTACGACGAACGTCTGCACCCGGTTGTGATCCGGACGCGAAGTAACGATCTTAAACAAACAAGCGCACAATGTATATAATGAAATAATAAATATCTGGTAACTGAAATATAGGGTGGCAAGGTACACTTGCTTGCGTTTGACTGCTGATAACGGAGATCCGGTACCACGTCCAAGTTCGCAGGTCCCGTAGTACCTAGAGTCGAGATACAAGCTCAATCAATAAACTATCACAAAGCAGAAATATGATGCGACATACATCTATCATATGTTCATCCTTAGTTACAAGTTATATGGTCATGAAGCTAGAGGGTTAACCAAGGTAGACTAAAGGTGTGTTATATCTGATCCAATTAAACATCTGTATTATATCATCAAACAAATCCTCCATCCTACTATACTCATCACGGGGTTCATCAGTATTTTATGTATAATTATTCCTCAGATTTTACCTCGGTGTGCACCGACGTTAACATGTACATTTACTGTCATCCTCAAAATAAATAAATAATTAATTTATTAAACCCTTAATTATATACAATCGTCTATCATTCTCCTTAAAACTATTCCTCGATCAAATTCATTACTATTTCTCAGTCTTCAATCACTGCCTAATGGTTCGATATATCACACTATTACACAATCCATCACCTGTTCCTCCATTGTTAATCATTGTTTCAAAATCACAGTATCGTTTCACAATAATTTTAAAACTGTCCATCAACAATATTCAAAATGCATATTTTAATTAGGACAACACCCTAAAATCTCATATGGCAATTAAATCCTAACTTTATTATATATGTCATATTTCCATCCATCATGTGTATATATTCCATATCCTCAATCAATTCATTTTTAAACCTTAAATATTTAATTTAGCATTTCACATTAATGTATAATATGACCTATTTATTTCAACCTAAAATAATTCCACATGCATATAATCCAACCCTAAAACTATCTTAACTAATAACAATATATAAAACACTAAAATGAACATAGGTAAGGGGGAGGGGTTCACCTTGGCGACGCGGTGGTTGCTGGCCGGAGGGGTCGACGGCGAGGTGGGGGAGGTCTTGGTGACAGAGACCGAGGGAATGGTGGTGGTGCTGTGGGTGGTGGCCGCATGGAGGTTGGTCGATGGAGAGGCCGGAGTAGTGGTGGTGTTAATGGCAATGATGAGCAGCAGGGTGGCCGGAGGGAAGTCGGCCGGATGGTGGCAGTGGTGACTGGAGATTTTGATGGTGATGTGGTGGTACCGGGGTATGGAGTAGTAGTGCGGGTGGTGTGAAGTCGATAGGAATATGGTCGGATGGAGGTAACTGGAGGTGGCCGGAGGGTACAATAGGTGGTGGCAGCCAATGGCCGGGTGGAGAGGTCGTGGAGAAGTGCTGGTGGCGTGTGGTGTAGCTGACTTCAGTGGGGCGGGTGAAGTAGCAGCGGTCGGCTGCTGGAGGAATGGCCGGTGTGGAGGTTGGTGGTGGTGGCAGACTGGAGGTAGGTTGCTTGGCCGGAGTAAGGTTCTCGGCCTGAGTATAGTGGGGAAAAAGAAGAAAGGAAGAAGGAGAAGAAGAAAGGAAGAAGAAAGGAAGAAGAAAACCTACGGTTGGTGAAGGAGGGAGGAGAGAGAGAGAGGGGGGGTGGTTTTCCCTATGTATTGGGATTAGGGCCTGCTTGGGAAAGAGTGTAGAAAAAGATGTTTTATAGGGGTGTGTGTGAGGGATGGGTGGTGAGGATGAGCCTAAAATCAAATGGATGGCTCAGATTTCATATGGAGAAAATTTCTCATCCAAAGGAGAGAGAGTAGGGATGGGCTTGACCGGTCAATGAGTGAGGGTGAGGCTTCTCCATTTGGTTTGGACCAAGGAGGTGATGACACCTATTATAATAATTGCAACTAAGCCCCTTAATTTTGGATATTTGCTTAAACACATGAAATGATACAAAATTTGTGGGAGAAATAATATTTGGTGTTTTGTAGGGTGAGGGGGTGTTGTGTGTTTTGCATGGGCTTAATTAAAGGGACATTGGAATTAAATTAGGATTAAAATAGGATTAGTCAAAGTTGGTACCCCCAATTTAATTAGAATAAATTGCCATGTGCTCTTAAATTAAATGGGGGCACATGAGATCTCAATTGGGAGTAACACAAAGGTCATGAATGGTGTAGGCTTGGTGTCAGTTTTGGACCCTTTAATTTATCCGACTCAACGGGTTGAGTTAGTGTCTAAAAATTGATGGCAACAACACAGGTGCCCGGCACGTAATTAAATAATAGATTTTGGATACGGAAAATTGTGCAATTAAATTAGAGCACAAGGGATTATGATTTTGAGGGACAGAAAAGTCCAGCACCTAAATTGGCGTATCAAGTCAAGAGTGCAACAATCTGTTGGAAATTATGGGCTGATGTTGGGCTCCGAATATTGCAACAACGGTAGGGTGCACCAAGGGTTTTATTAAAGACTCAGACATCTGCATCCTTAATTCTAAACCTCAAACATCTACTGCTAAACCAAAATTTTCTAACCCATAACCAGACTATCTATAGAAATAAATGAGGGGGTTTACAGTAGTCTACAATCCAAAACCGCTATGTACACTACGAGTTTTCTGTCATACCGTTTGGTCTGATGAACACCCATGCCGCTTTTATGGATTTGATACATCGAGTGTTCCACGATTCCTCGATAAATTTATGGTCATTTTTATAGACGACATCTTGGTGTACTCAAAGAATAAGGATGAACACGCAGGACACCTGCGGATGGTGCTTCAAACCCTTCGAGACAATAAGTTGTATGCGAAGCTTAGTAAATGTGAGTTCTGGTTGGACAACATATCCTTTCTCGGGCATATTATTTCTGCAACGAGCATCTCAGTTGACCCAAAGAAAATAGAAGCCATCGTGAAGTAGAAACGGCCTGAATCAGCTAGCGATATTCGGAGTTTCCTTGGTTTTGTGGGCTACTACAGAATATTTATTAAAATTTTTGCTAGAATTGCCTCGCCTCTGACTCAGCTCACTCGGAAGGGTGTAACGTTCGCGTGGACGGACGACTGTGAAGCTTCATTTATGGAGTTAAAGCAGCGTCTTATCTCAGCACCAATTCTTACCCTTTCGGACGGACCCGATGATTTTAAGATATATAGTGACGCCTCATGCAAGGGATTGGGATGTGTCCTGATGCAAAGGGACAAAGTGATAGCCTTTGCATCGAGACAGTTAAAGCCTCACGAGAAAAATTATCCAATACATGGTCTAAAGCTCGCAGAGGTGGTGTTCACGTTGAAGTTATGGCGCCACTACCTTTATGGTGTGCCATGCGATATCTATACAGACCATAAGATCTTAAAATATCTTTACACACAAAAGTATTTAAATCTTCGTCAATGACGTTGGCTTAAACTTTTTAGCGATTTTGACTTGATGATCAGATACACCCCTGGCAAGGTTAATGTTGTAGCTGATGCACTGAGTCGAGTATTCGTTGGAAGACTGGCTATTGATGACAAGCTGCGTCGGGATATAGAAGCTTTGGGCATTACACTTATAATCAGATGCAAAAAAGGGGCACAAGTGGCTCAACTGTGCCTCGAACCTGACTTATTATAAAAGGTCAAGTCCTCTTAGAAGGATGACATTTTCCTGCAAAAGAGCAAGGTCTAATCTCAGCAGGAAAGGTAACCGACTTTTCGGTGGGCACGAACGGGATGATCCAAGTGAAGAAAAGATTACGCATTCCAAATGAAGCAGCCCTCAAAAAAGAGATACTCATGGAAGCCCATTATGCTAGTTATACTCCTCATCCGGGTAGCACAAAGATGTATCGATATCTCCGTACGGCGTTTTAGTGGCACGGTATAAAACAAGATGTAGCGTTGTTCGTGTCGCAATGCATGGCGTGTCAGAGAGTAAAGGCCGAGTACCAGAAGCCGGGCGGAGAGATGCAGAACCTCGTTATACCGAAGTGGAAATGGAAACATATAACAATGGATTTTATTGTTGGTTTGCCAAAGACGCAACGGGAGAATGATGCCGTCTGGGTTATCGTCGATCGACTCACCAAGTCAGCTCACTTTCTGCCTATCAAAAGTACTTGGAGTGTCGACCACCTGGCTAAGATCTACCTCAACGAAATTATTCGGCTCCCCGGCATGCCTGTATCCGTTGTCTCTGATAGAGATGGTCGATTCATATCGCGTTTCTGGGATAGCCTGCAGTCAGCAATGGGAACGAAGTTGAAGTTCAGCTCCACCTACCATCCACAGACAGACGGCCAAACAGAAGTTGAAGTTGAAGTTCAGCTCCGCCTAGGACTTGAAGATGAGTTGGGACATGCATCTACCATTAGCCGAATTTGCATACAACAATAGCTATGAATCCAACATTCAGATGGTGCCGTATGAGGCATTGTATGGGTGGAAGTGCAGATCCCTAATCTGTTGGGATAAAGTTGGTGAATGGCAAATTCTTGGCCCTGAACTCGTGGATAAAACCATCCAAAAGATCCGTTTAATCCGAGAACGGCTAAAGGTAGCTCAGAGTCATCAAAAGAGCTACTCAGACATGCATCGACATCCAATTGAGTTCCTTAAAGGCGATCGGGTATTTCTCAAAGTCCCGTCCATGCGAGTAGTCACCAGATTTGGAGAAAAGGGAAAGCTAAGTCCAAGATTTGTCGGTCCGTTCGAAATACTAAAGCAAGTTGCCTCAGTTGCATATCAGATTGCCCTACCACCGTCGCTATCCGAAGTGCACGATGTCTTCCATGTTTTACAGCTTAGGTAGTATGTGTATGACCCGAGTCATGTAGTGGATCTTGATCAACTAGATCTTAAGGCAGACTTGACTTATGTTGAACAACCTGTGCAAATTTTGGATCGTAAGGAGAAGCTACTTCGAAGTTGTTCGGTTCCTCTTATGCGCGTGCTTTGGCAAAATTATTCTGTCGAAGAATCCACTTGTGTCACACCCCAGTCCCAAAATGCGTAGGACCAGGACACATAAGCATTCAAGCCGTATGAATATGGCACTCCAATATATGGAAACCATAACACACGTATGTTGTAATATGAATATCAATTCACAAGTGGTAAACATATATGTCACAGGGAATAACTAAATCTCATCCACATAAAATCATATATAATTGAATAACCAATATCTATAACTAGAACTCAATTTAAAGCATCTAATGATGGTAGTCGGATGGACATAAATCCACTACCGAATTAAAATATAGAATAGATAAGATACATACAACATAAGAATATTAACTACCAATCATGGGCTCGACGAGAAGACCTCATCGCAAATACGTAGCAAGTCCGGATCTGCGCTCCTACGAATACTCATGAACAATATACCTAGAAAGGGACCAGGTCCTCAGAGGGACATAACAAGATACATAGAAGCATGCCATAAAGTAAATACTATAAAAACTCAAGGGTGACCTAACCATCTAAGTGAAATACAACTTGAGGACAACTTGAGTGTATGGAAAAGTGTAGGCTAGACATATGCTGACGTAATTCACCAATCGGTATGACTGGCTAGTATAGGCCACATATGCCCCCAATACCAGGGCGCCATGTAATATAATAATGTCCTACCGCTCCGAAGAACGGGGAATCTGCATAGTATATAACGTCTATAGCACTCCGAAGAACGTAGAATCTGCGTAGTATATAACGTCCATATCACTCCGTCGAGTGTGGAATCTGCATAGAGGATGTGGGTGTCCCATACGCCTACAAGTCATTCTCCCCGCCCAATATAGATATACAAGTCGTGAACACGACGTGGACATCTCGTACTATAATGCAAGTCTCTTATAGAAATAAACAACTAAGCTAAATACCGTTATACGCGTTGCTCACACCGATGGCCAGTCGAATATGAGACACGCGTCCCTACATGAACTCACTCTATGACATATAATGATACGTGTCAAGGCCTGGGGAGTCATACTAATAACTCCACAACTTTAGGTGGGTCTACTAGACACTAGGTCAGACACAAGTCCTAACGTCAACGCCTCCGTTGACTGCACCCGAGTCTCTCTCGGATGCGCACAATTATAATAATAACATGCAGCTAATTAATACAGAATTTAAACAGTACAACAAGGCAAGGTATACTTGCCTGGCAAGAGGGCTGCGTAGCACCAATAACCTGCTCCAGAAGTTGTGCAGAACGATCCAACGGTCTTCGAGGTCAGCGTGCACAGGTACAAAAATCGGGGGTGACTGTTGTGGGTTGTCTGGCAAGGGTGACGGGTTTATGATGACGACGATGACGAGGGTGATTAGGTCAATGCTGATGATTGTAAAGGGATTGATGATGATTACCAGGGTAATGATTATGATATTGGTGGTGATATAGATGATGACTGGGACGATAATGTAGACGAGGGGGATGACTAGGATGAGATATTGATAATGGTAATAGTGTTTAATGATAGTACGATGATGATTAAGGTAAGACGATGATGACGATAATAATTAAGGCGATGACGACAACGACGATAATAATATCAACAATGTGGATGACAATGACGAAGTTAACGATGATGATGATAATGTTATTGGCGACGATAATGACGAGGATGATGATGATGTGGATGATGAACAAGTGATTAGGATTTGGGTTGGTGTTGGAAATGATTTTGATATATTCATGGTGAAGATGATGATGATGAGTATGATGATGATGATGTTGGTGGTGGCTGCTGATATTCTGGCCAGTGGGGGGGTCCGGCCAGCAAGAGGAGGAGGACAGGGAGAAGATGGAAGCTGTGGTATGGTGGTCATGATAGGGGACTGGCTGTTCATCGAGGGAGGAAGGGAACAGGGAGGTGGTGAAGTAGGAGATGACAATGGTGGTGGTGGTGTACTCCGGTGATGGGAGGAGTCGGAGAGGAGATGGCTGTTGGCGGTGTGGTGGTGTTCAATGGTGATAGGGACTCGAGGAGAAGGAGATGAGGACGTTGGTGGGGTGATGACTGAACTCCGGCCAGGAAGGAAGAGGAAGGCAGGGAGAAGGTGGAGGTGAAGTGCTGGCAGGGTGGCAATGGTGTCAGGTTCCGGCAGCTGGTCGGGTATAAGGTGGTGGTGGTGAGATCTGTTGACGAGGAGAAGGAGACGGAGGGGGAGTACAGGTCGGAGAAGGGGCAGCGGGGGCGGAGTCAGACGGGCACGGTGGAGGAAAGGAGACGACAGCGGGGTCGAGCTCCTGTCCTCAGCGGCTCGGTAGAAGAGTTTCAGGTGGAGGAGAACGGCGAGGGAGGCTGCTCAGGCGGGCTGGGTCGAGGGTCGTGGAGGAGGATTCGTCCAGGTGAGATCCGGCGGTTGGGGGTAGCTCCAGCCGGTGGTCGGCAGAGGGGTCGGGCATAGGGAAGGAGGGAGGAAGGAGGATGAATAGTAAGGGGAGAGGTGGTCGGCTGAGTGATTTTGGGTTGGTTTTAGGTTTTGGGGAAAAATAAAGAAAGGGAGATATTTATAGATGGTGTTGGGTTGACCTAAAAAGGTTTGACTTTGTCAACATCTCTAGGAATTGGGCCTTGGGCTCACATGGGGATGTTAGGAGGGCTAGAATTTGCATTGTTTAAATACAAGGCTATAATTTAAATGGGGGACGATGTGCGCGTTGCACATTCCAAAAAATTAGGAAAAAATTCCTGTGAAGGGGAAATTGGTTTTTTTTCATGCATTGTCCAATGGTGGGCACACCTTAATACGTTTTTGCATAGAAGCGCCCAACAATTGGAAAATTGCACAAAGACAAAAAATTGATTTAATTGATTAAAATAATCGCACACGGTGTTCTGGAATTAATTAGAAGCACATGGGAATAAAATTAGATGGGACGCAAGTGTCAAGGATGTAGAGAATTCAATGTAGAATATTAATAAAATTCGGGTTGTACAAAACGGTCAAGATTGTGTCTCCAATTTCGATTGGAACGCACAAGGTTACAAAGTTGGAATTTATTTAGAATTAGGAAATAACGTCCGCAACGTTTATTATGCGACTAAAATGTCGCATAAGAGAGAATGATTATAAGTTATACAAAGGTCAGAATAGATGGTGGTCATGTCTAGGACAGGGTTGTGAAATTTACAGATAGGCAATGGCTAGTGTAGTGCTCCAATTAATGAAGCAACGGTAAGGTGCGCTACGTGTCATAAACAATACAAAATTAAATAAACACTGTGTCCTATTTCTATTTGGATTCAAACTAGCCCTAGTTTCTCTATTTATGCTAAGTAGGCCTAATTTTGGGTGAGGGGGTTTACAATCTACCCAACTTAAAAATAATTTCGTCCTCAAAATTAAAATAAGGCATAATTGGTTTAACTCCTTCACTTGCGTACGTAGGGCAAGTTAAATCGCAATCTCTTCCAAAATTTAACTTATTCAAATCCATCGAAATCCCTTTCAAATCGAACCATTGTTTAAATCGAACGTTAACACATTGCGCTGTCTTCTCGATTCTCAATTTAAATAATCTATATCCAATCTAATTCAAGTCTCTATGACATCCCACATCAGAATTTACATAGCAATCTTCAACTATTAAAATTTCCTCTAGGAAACAATTATAATCAATTATTATTTCTATTCTCAACTTGTGAATTTCGTACTCTCCAATTTTTAAATTCAATTTATATCCTCAATATTTTCAAATAGGTAATCCCACAATCAACATTTAACTTTTAATTTAAGGCCTCAATTTATGAAATTTGAATTCTAATTCACCCATTGTCCGAATCTAGATTTCTCTTTTTATCCTCAAAGCTTAAATCGATGATTCAACCTTCAATATTAAAAATTTAAATCATGTGCCCAAGTATAAGGGTTTGGTTCGCCATATCAATGTTTTTAAAATTCCTTTAGATCATCCTCATTTTAATCCTTCTTTTAAAATTTTCTCAAAAATTAAAATGACTCCCATCTCCCAATCCAATCTTGCTTGGTCACAATCTAAAAGAAATTTCCTCTCAAACTGACAATACAACTGCTATCCAACTTATAATTTACCCATCTATCACATAAGGCTCTTACATTTAAGAAATCTTATTCCTCAATTTCACTTAATCATGTTACTCAATCCTCAAAAATTTAAACACCAATTATATCACCTATGATATACCCTTAATCAGCTATAAAAGGCAGTCATCTAGTAATATGATTGGCCTATGTGGTATATCTAGTACTTGGTGTGTGTCAAACTTATACTAAGCACGAGGTTCGTCCTTCCGAAATAAGGGAAGACGGAGAACAATAATAAAGAGTTCAAGGGGATGGTAATATAATACAAGTACGAGGTTCAAGGAGATTAAAGAATTCAAAAATAGGAGGGTTGTCAGGGCAGTTGTGGATTGAAATCCTATTTTGGTAAATTCTTATTCGCACGTTTATATTGGAATAGTTATGTACCCGATACGATATGCTCTGACATGTCTAGAAGTAGGTATATTCGTCTACTAGTCAATTATACATCTCAATCCACGTAAAGTAGTCATGCGAAGAGCGAACCAAGCGCACTAAGGTTGTCCAGACCCTAATACGCTGATTCTGATTTCGACAATGTATTAGTAGGCGTCCCCAATAACACATATGTCATGAACAAGCTTACTAAAAGAATAAGCTTGCAAAACTAGGCTATAAAATAGCAGCATAAGTCACGGCAGTTTAGAAAATATAAATACGCTGGATTTTGATGAAAGGAGGTACAAAAATAATTCAAGTTCACAAAAACAAAATAAAGCAACCAACAAGTAAGACTCTATAATCTCTATAGTTGTCATACTAACTCCTTGTCTAGGTCGCTAGTCAAGCAAAAATAGGGGTATGGGCCTCTAAGTTCTACAGTTTGAATAAACATTGTCTTCTTATGAAGTCTACAGTTTGTGTCATTCAGTTACGCTACCTTAATGAGGCAAGAGGAATATGTGTTACTAGGTTATGAGGCACACTACCCAACTTAAAAATATTAACTAATATTGTGATAGTCTTAAGGGGATCCTGTAAAATAATAAGGTATAACTCTTATTGGGGTATATACAGAAAAGAACTTGGTACTCATTAGGGTCTCTTGTTGTATTATATAGGCATTGGTCACCTTAAGTCTTAATCATAGTGCTTTAGAACAAGTGTCAATAGTATGAATGGAAAAGTTACTGGTCTTCAAGGGAAAAGATGATATAATCTATATTGAGGTGGGGTACATGTTACGTGATTTAAACTAAGAATAATCAGATGACAATCTAAAGGAACAACTCGAACCATCAAGCTCTAGCTACTAAGCACCTAATTTCAAGTTCAAGATTACAACTATAACCTTAGCACTATATATCCTTAACATGGAATAAGATCACTTGGCCTATAAGAGTTATGTGGCACGATTGAAAGATGAAGAATAGAATAACATAATTAGTCGTCGCGCAAATATAGCGAGCCCTAAGGTTGCAGAGAACAAGATATAAAATTAGAAATAGGAGGACTCTAGATAAGATCATGGTTTCTACGAGGAAGGTGGTATGCTAATCTCTGTGTTTGAGGAATGATCGAGGGACTATTACATTCATTCCTCTTGGCTTCCTAGGGTACGGTCTGCTAATATCAAGACAATGAATCTGATGTATGGTTCTATAATAATATGTCACTATAAAAGTTAAGTTTGGTCCTATTATTCAACCTTGGATTTCTATGGGTTCCTCAAGGCTAGGGTCAAGCAATATGGTCAGATTTATAGCTAGCCCTAGTAGTGCCTATACCACTCTTAAGTCATTCATAATTATATCAAGGAATGATGGTAAGCCATTCTTTGGATCAAGGATGCTAGGGTTTACTTAATTATTCTAAACTTAGTGAGGTGTCAGGGTTCTAGTTACTCTTAATAGAAAGGTTACCCTACTTATTATCTAACAACATGGACTTCTATATTCTAGGAGAAGGCTATACTCTAGGAGCTATTAGGGAAGCACATGAATCAAGCAGGATGCAGCTGTTCAAATAGAACAGATTGGAGGGTAGATGAATCATAGTCAATTATGGATGAGATTCTATACTCTAATCCTAGGTGCAGGCTTGCTCGGTACAGTAACGTAACCGAGACAATATGCTCTTGACCTGCATGGACCACCACTAAAAATATATCACGTCCCAGTCCCAAAATGCGTAGGACCAGGACATGTAAGCATGCCAGCCGTATGAATATGGCACTCTAATATATGGAAACCATAACACATGTACGTTGTAATATGAATATCAATTCACAAGTGGTAAATATATATGTCACAGGGCATAACTAAATCTCATCCATAGAAAATCATATATAATTAAATAACCAATATCTATAACTAGAACTCAATATAAAGCATCTAATAATGGTAGTCGGATTAACACAAATCTACTACCGAACTAAAATATAGAATAGACAAGATACATACAACATAAGAATATCAACTACCAATCATGGGCTCGACGAGAATACCTTATCGCAAATACGTAGCAAGTCTGAATCTGCGCTCCTGCGAATACTCATGAACAATATACCTAGAAAGGGACCAGGTCCTCAGAGGGACATAACAAGATACATAGAAGGATGCCATAAAGTAAATACTGTAAAAACTCAAGGGTGACCTAACCATCTAAGTGAAATGCAACTTGAGGACAACTTGAGTGTATGGAAAAGTGTAGGCTAGACATATGCTGACGTAATTCACCAATCGGCATGACTGGCTAGTATATGCCACATATGCCCCCAATACCAGGGTGCCATGTAATGTAATAACGTCCTACCGCTCCGAAGAACGGGGAATCTGCATAGTATATAACGTCCATAGCACTCCGAAGAACGTAGAATCTGCGTAGTATATAACGTCAATATCACTCCGTCGATGACGACAACGACGATGATGATATCAACAATGTTGTCACGCCCCAGTCCCAAAATACCGTGGGACCAGATACGTGGCAATGGCCAGCAGTACGCACCGATGGACAAACCCAATTTAATGGATCCATCAGGACATACTTAAGCTGTAAAACAAAGTCTACGACAATCATGGCACAACTAATCTCATCCACACAAGATATAAAATATGATCCACAGAATAAATAAGGAATGTAAATCATCTGCTAGTCTCAACAAAGTGCTTTGGGGAACAACCCAATAAATATCTAATACAATGGTTCAACAGACCAGAATATAAATGACTGAAATAAATAAATGCTGAGCATGAAACATGGATGCTCAGGAAAAGTCTTCAGCTAACACCTCGTCCTCGGATGGCGGTACAGCTCCTGGTTCAGCTCCTGCTGTGGTCCCGTATACCTCGGGATAGATCTCGTCCTCAAATCCTGGGGACATAATCCATATCCAGGTCCTCAGGGGACATAGCAAGGTACAAGAAAATATACAAGCCAAAATATAAGCAGTGCAGCAAATAATGAGAATAATAGGGTAAGTATGTAAACATCTGTGTGAAATGCAAGAGAGAACATCAATAGTACCCAGGTTGAAACAACTACAAGCTCTGTGTAGGGGAGTCGGTAGCAGTGATATCATGAGGTGGTCTAGCTTAACGGGAGACTGAGTAGCCGGCATAACATAATCAACCTGTAGCCCGTGGGCCTCTCCAGCAATAGATGGAACAATAAGGGAGTACTAAATAACCAGCTAAGTGATATGCAAGATGAGAGCAGCACTAGAACTCAGGCTGAAGCCACTACAAGCTCTGTGTCGGGGAGCCGGTAGCAGCAGTAATAATGAGTAATGGGCCAAGCTCGGGCTTCAGAGTCTTGTGCCTCACAATAATAGGGGTGTATATATATGATCAGCCTGTAGCCTGTGTGTCTCTCCCCACCCAATGTAACCACGTATATCATGACCATAACGTCTCATGTCCATGGCAAGCGGGATCATAACTAATGCACAAGTCATAATGTATCTAAGAATATAGTATCTCTGTCAAGTCCTGTATCCTATACAGAATCACCATGAATATCTCAGGAAGATCCTGTCTCATGAACAGTGTCAAGTGTCCTGGGTCAAAGTGTACTTGGTAAGACAAGTACGAGAATATAAAGTGTCACGAATATCCATCTCTAGATGACAATACACAACACCGCATACGGTGTTGGCACCCGACTAATAATCGGACGCTAAGTACGTCACACGGTCCTAGGTTAAGCATGCACAGCTATATAATGAAGCAAGAAAAATATATAATAATACTGCAGAGTTTGGCAAGGTACACTTGCCTGATGTTTGAATATCAACAGTCGTCCCGGTATCAGTGAATCTTGTAGGTACTACTCCAAAAGCTGTAATAAACATCACCAACAGTCTCAGAAGATATCAAATATCTAGAAACGCCTGTCCTTAAGTCCAATTTGGATACAAGGGCAAAAATAACATTTTTGGCCCAAAGCGGGGTCCACATGTGGGCCACTTTGCACCGAAAAGCGTGTCAGGGTCAACGGTCTCCAAATTCCTCAAACTCAGTGTCTACAAGTCAGGAACGATGATACGAATCCAACGGAACTTCCAGAATTGGATTTCGATGAGCCGATCACAAAATCGCCCGTCAAGTGGAGCCTATGGGGCCCACGATACACGATTTTGTCAACGTTCTCATAATCGAACCAAACTTGGGTCACAGGACCAGCGTATTTCTACGAGTCCGATGGTGCAAGTTTTGTCTCGATCCGACGTGTGTAGACAAAGTTACAGCGTCTTCCAGAATGGACGGATACGGGACGGTGTCGGCGGATACGCGTTGATTCTGGTGTGCACGCACATCCGAATCGACTTTTGCGAAATCCTATACGACCGTATCAACGTCGCGCACGTTTCGGTAAAGACCGCGTGCGACCAAGTCGTCCCGTTTGGCGGGGCGCACTCAGTTCCGGGGTAAAATAGGACGTTGTTTTTCCTGTTTTTGGATCGCAGTGTGCGATCACCACAGGACGCGATGCACCGAACGAGTTATACGGGCACCGAGAGGGTTATACAGTCTACATGTAGCAACTGAAGGAAACTAAAACGGAGTTACGAGGTGAGAGAAAACGGTACCTGAACAGGGCTCCATGAACGCTGAATTCCACGTGTCCGAGGGTCAACTTCGTGTCCTGGTCGAGAATTCCCGTGTCCTCGTGTCTGCCGTGAGTCCGAGCTAGGGTTCTGACTCGGGGGCAGCGGGGTTTCGCCGGAGGGAGTCGTCTCGGGGTCGTCGACGGCCTGGCGGCAGCGGCGCCGGGTCTGGGGCTGTCGTTGGGTTCGGGGAAGGTCGCCTCGGGTCTGTCGATAGCTGGGTCGACTCGGGGGAAGCGGCGGAGCGGTGAGGTCGGCGGGACTGTGGGAACGGCAGCGGAATCGAGCGGTGCCGGCGGGGTTCTGGGAAGTAGGAGGAAGGCGTCGAGGGGTCGGCGTCGACTCGAGGCGGGGAGTCGATCGGGGGGGACGCGGGCGGCGCTCACGCGGAGGAGGAAAGGTCGACGAGGGTCTGGGGCTGCTCGAGGCGGGGAGTCGGTCAGAGGGGACGGCGGAGTAGTCGGGTCTGCGACGGCGCGGTGAGGTCGACGGCCTGGGCACGCCTCACGAGGCTTTATAGCCGCTACAGTAACCACGGTGGTTAGGGTTTACCTAATGGGTTTCGGATCCGGGTCGGGTTTGGCTCAGATCCGACCCGACCCGACCCAATGAGCTGATTTGGTTCAGGGTTGGTTTGGTTTGGTTCGGTTTGTTTCAGGTTTGTTTTGGTTCAGGTTTGGTTTATATATCCCAAAGTTTATAGGTCATAAAACGAGTTTCCGGAGTCCAATAAATTCACCGAAAAATACCCTGTGTTCGGTTTTCCATTTTACACCATAAAATATTATTTTTATAATATTTTAACACCAATTAACAGCATTTAAAAATCTTTAACTCATAATTACCTTGGTTCTTCGTCCAGAAAAATGCCAAAAAATTCGGGAAAATTATATTAAAATTATTCTGAAAAATAGGGTGTTTACAAATGTGGATGACAATGACGAAGTTAACGATGATGATAACGACATTATTGGCCACGATAATAATGAAAATGATGATGATGTGGATGATGAACAAGTGATTAGGGTTAGAGTTGGTATTGGAAATGATTTTGATATATTCATGGTAAAGATGATGATGAATATAATGATGATGATGTTGGTGGTGGCTGCTGATTTTCCGGCCAGTGGGGGGGTCCGACCAGCAGGAGGAGGAGGACAGGGAGGAGATGGAGGCTGTGGTGTGGTGGTCGTGATAGGGGACTGGCTGTTCGTCGAGGGAGGAAGGGAACATGGAGGTGGTGAAGTAGGAGATGGCAATGGTGGTGGTGGTATACTCCGGTGATGGGAGGAGTCAGAGAGGAGGTGGCTGTTGGCGGTGGGTGGTGTTCAATGGTGATGGGGACTCGAGGAGAAGGAGATGAGGACGTTGGTGGGGTGATGACTGAACTTCGGCCAGGGGATGTCCGGCCAGGGAGGAAGAGGAAGGCAGGGAGAAGGTGGAGGTGAAGTGCTGGCGGGGTGGCAATGGTGTCAGGTTCCGGCGGGTGGTCGGGTATAAGGTGGTGGTGGTGGTGAGATCTTTTGACGAGGAGAAGGAGACGGAGGGGGAGTACAAGCCGGAGAAGGGGCAGCGGGGGCAGAGTCAGATGGGTATGACGGAGGAAAGGAGACGACAGCGGGGTCGAGCTTCGGTCCTCAGCGGCTCAGTGGAAGAGTTTCAGGTGGAGGAGAACGGCGAGGGAGGCTGCTCAGGCGGGCTGGGTCGAGGGGTCGTGGAGGAGGAGGAGTCAAGGTGAGATCCGGTGGTTCGGGGCAGCTCCGGCCGATGGTCGATGGAGGGGTCGGGCACGGGGAAGGAGGGAGGAAGGAGGATGAATAGTAAGGGGAGAGGTGGTCGGTTGAGTAATTTTGGGTTGGTTTTAGGTTTTGGGGAAAAATAAAGAAAGAAAGGTATTTATACATGGTGTTGGGTTGACCTAAAAAGGTTTGACTTGGTCAGCATCTCTAGGAATTGGGCCTTGGGCTCACATGGGGATGTTGGGAGGTCTAGAATTTGCATTGTTTAAATACAAGGCTAGAATTTAAATGGGGGACGATGTGCACGTTGCACATTCCAAAAAATTAGGGAAAAATTCCTGTGAAGGGGAAATTAGGTTTTCTTCATGCATTATCCAATGGTGGGGACACCTCAATACGTTTTTGCATTAAAGCGCCCAACTATTAGAAAATTGCACAAAGATAAAAATTTGATTTAATTGATTAAAATAACCGCGCATGTTGTTCTGGAATTAATTAGAAGCACATAGGAATAAAATTAGATGGGACGCAAGTGTCATGGACGTAGAGAATTCAATGTAGAATATTAATAAAATTCGGGTTGTACAAAATGGTCAAGATTGTGTCTCCAATTTCGATTGGAACGCACAAGGTTACAAAGTTGGAATTTATTTAGAATTAGGAAATAACGTCCGTAACGTTTATTGTGCGACTAAAATGTCGCACAAGAGAGCATGATTATAAGTTATACAAAGATCAGAATAGATGGTGGTCATGTCTAGTACAGGGTTGTGAAATTTGCAGATAGGCAATGGCTAGTGTAGTGCTCCAATTAACGAAGCAACGGTAAGGTGCGCTACGTGTCATGAACAATACAAAATTAAATAAACACTGTGTCCTATTTCTATTTGGATTCAAACTACCCTAGTTTCTCTATTTATGCTAAGTAGGCCTAATTTTGGGTGAGGGGGTTTACAACTTGGGAGCTTGAATCTGAGATGAGGGAAAGGTTCCCTTTATTGTTTCCTAGTAGTAGGCTTTATTCCTAAGTTTCATGGACGAAACTTCCAATTAGTTGGTTAGGATATGGTGCCCCGTTCCCCCTATTCGGGGAGCACGGCTAAGAAATACAAGTCGGTATCGTTCGATCGGGATAGATTGAAACAAGATCTTGTCCTTGTTATGGATTTGCTTCTTCGGAATTGATTCCCATATTCAGTGGACCGTGCCCCCAAGATGGACTTAGCACAGAGTCAGGAGGGACATCTCCGCTGCAAGTTTTCTTGCCTCAGTTTTCGCTGTCGCCTTGTTGCTTTTGTGCTTTAAGTTGGTTTTCAGATTTGTTTGCATTTTCTTGAACGGTTTCGATGGATTTTATTATTTTTGTTCATTGAACTGCACTTTAATTCCGAGATTGGAAATAGTGGAAGAGGTATTGATCAGTTGTTCGTGGCAATGCAGGTGAACGAGCAGTAGGCGACGTGCGAGCGGAGTTTTAAAGCACCTCTTTCCTTTCCTCCTTCCAACCAACTTGTGAGTGGCTTATATTCGATTCAGTTGACCCTTCTTCCAAGTCTTCACATCTAAAATCTTGTATTCTTGCTTGCCCCGATCAAACGATACCAAGTAATAACTAAAATATGTCAAGATAAAAGGGAATAGACTTGGATTATTTTGATTATCAAGAATCTCTTTGTTACGTAGCGAAGACAGCAGGACTTGTCAACGGTTATCCTATTGCATGCTAGTTCGTTCAGAATATTCTATACATGTTTCAATTTTAGTTAGAATTTTATACTTCTTCTATAAATTGTGCTAAGTATGGAACACACTTTGTTATACAATAAATTATTCAGGAAGACTATGCAAAATGAATCATGCAATGCTACTTGTCATGTACTCATGTTGCCTCAAAAATTGCATAAATTGATAACTTAGTATAAACGTCATTTGATCACGGACAACTTGTGCACAAGGTCAATGGTTCCTGCGGACGGTCGCTGGGGCACTAGCACCAATCCGATTCGGACAGAACTTTACGATAAGTCTCATGTACAAGACGGGATGGCATGTAGCGCTTCATGTTTCTTCGCGTTGCACACCATCCTTGTCTATGACTGTAACTCATCCATTTTGGCATCAAGCCAGTGATCACCACGTATATTTAAACATGTGCAAGCTAACTTGTGTCATCATGGTAGGGAAGGACATAGTAAGTATTGTGCAGGTGGTTCAGACGGGCAGGTAAAAGTCACCGAACAGTGGCAAGTTCATTTCAAAAATTCTATATATACTGCTTGCTTGTAAAATAAACTAAGGCAAGATAGAAAGACCACAAATAATATGCATGCTTCATATAAACAACGTGTTGATTGGTATAGTTGGGTTAGCTCGCATTTACCAGTATATTTTGATGTACTGACTCTCGTTGAAACAGGTTCCCCGCACCAAGGAGATCCTGCGAGGAGCTGAAGTCACTGCCCAATCCAGTCCAGCTGTCGGCACGTTTTGATTGTGCTATCTTTTGAAGCATTTTGAAGACAAAGGAGCAAGCAAACTTAACTTAAGCAGCTCCGTGGAAAAAGTTTCGCCCCGCCTGGAGGTCCCTTATTTTGAGTTTTAGTAAAGGATGTAATGTACAGGACAACTATCTCATTTTGTGTCAACTTTTGTAAGCCAGTGCGGCAACCTTCCGACTCGTTCAAGTGTTTGTAAAAGATGTTCATTATCAATAAAGAGAACTTTTCCATGTTTCAACTTTGTGTTTCAATTATTTGTGTACTCTGAATATGTACTCGCTATGCAATATACCCTAGCCTTGTGCGGTACGCAACCTAGGCCCGCACGGTGTCACACCCGGGAGACGACTATCGATTCCACGAAATCGGGATATGACACTTTAGATTCCGTATAGGGAATCTAAAGCCTAGTACACATAAATAGTAATAGTAAAATATGCCCAGAGCATGATAAAGACTCTCCCCACCGAATGTAACCTCACATCTCATATCCACAACGTCTCATGTCTATAACACGCAAGGTCATGACCTCTAGCTAGTGCAACGAGTCATAATAATATTTATATAATATACAAGTCTAATGTCTCGAATCCTGTAAACCTATACAGAATTCCCATGAATAACTCAAGAAGGATTATGTTACATGGAATAGTATCAAGTGTCCTACGGTTTGGCGTACTTGGTAAAGCAAGCACGTAAAAAATAGGATCGTGGGATCAACTCTCTATGTAACGTTACACGACTCCGCATACGGCGTCGACACCCGAATCTTGTTCGGACGCTAAGCAACGTCTCACGGTCCTAGGGTAAACACACACATCACACATATCAAATAACTATAATAACTAAATAAAATAAAGGCAAGAAATTGTGATACATCATGGCAAGGTATACTTGCCTGGATTCTGAACTCCGTCAACTACTCCTGGAAAAATGGAATCTGCACGTACACCTCCGGATGCTGAAACAAACATCACAAATATTCTCAAAATACTTGAAATAGCTAGGATTGACTACCCATAAGTCTAATTTGGACACAGGGACAAAATTGACAGTTTTGGGTCAAAGCGGGGTCCACATATGGCCCACTTTGCACCATAAAATGTACCAAAGACAAAGTTCTCCAAATTTGTCAAACTTAGTATCTAAGAATCCAGAACGATGATACGAACCCAACGGAACGTCCATAACTTAAGTTTGATAAGCCGATCACAAAATCGCCCGTTATATGAAATTGTAGGGCCCACAAAATGATGTTTCGTCAACGTTCTCAGAATCGAACCAAACTTGGGTCAAAGGACCAGCATAACACTGTGAATCCAATGACATAAGTTTCGTTGCGAAACGATAAACACACACGAAGTTATGGCGAGTGTCAGAATAGGCCAATACGATGTTTTTTGGCGGATACGCATTGATTCCGGTGTGCACGCACATCCAAATCAAATTCTGTGAAAGCCCACACGTACGCGTTTATGTTATGCGTCTTTCGATATAACTCGCACATGAGGAAGTCGTCTCGTTTGACGGGACGTACCCTATATCGCGAGATTTTGGTTATTTTAAAAATAAGTTTTTGGTCATTTTGGAACAAGAATAATTTAACCATTAAAGCAAACTAATAAAAACTAAAAGAACAGTAAAAATATTGGTTATATTGTGAAGAAGTCCTTTTAATTATATTTTAGAAATAATTAACGAGTTGGTAGAAAATTGGACATGAACTGGGGTACTTGGACTGAATTTCTGAACTGTTTTCGAACAGTTTTTTGGCCAACTTTCGGTCAATTTTTCGATCAAACCGAGGTGCCTAAATTTGTTCCACTTGAAGAAAATCCGAAAGGGTTAGGTTGTGAACATACCAGAGAAGATGGGATCTAAATCGGACTAGCAAAGGGGGCGAAGGCTACGCACGAAGGAGGGGCCGCAAAGCTGATGTGCGCGCGGAGGGGGCGGACGACGGAGCTGCTCCGGCGCGACGGTGCTGGCGGCCGGCGGTGATGGAGGTTAGGGTTTAGGGTTGGTTGTAGTTGTAGTTGTAGTTGTAGTTGTATATATATATATATATATATATATATATATATATATATGTGTGTGTGTGTGTGTGTGTGTGTGTGTGTGTGTGTGTGTGTGTGTGTGTGTGTTTATAGGAGGGATGGGGATGGTTTTGCTATACGCGCCGGGGGGGGGAGAATTGCGTTTGGGTTTAGGTTTGGGTAGGGTTTGGGTTAATGGATTTAGGTTTAGATTTAGGGTTTAATTCTTTATTAAATAATCATATATATATATATATATATATATATATATATATATATATATATATGTCCGGAATTATGCCAAAGCAATGTCGAACATCATATATATATATATATATATATACATATATATATATATATATATATATATATATATATATATATATATATGTCCGGAATCATGCCAAAGCAATGTCGAACATCATATATATATATATATATATATATACATATATATATATATATATATATATATATATATATATATATATATATATATATGTCCGGAATCATGCCAAAGCAATGTCGAACATCATACAACCCGCTGCCTCTATCTGTAGCATCTCTGGAATCTGCCCCAGCCGCAGGTTCCGCTCGATGTCCTCGATCCACTCGTCCGCATAGATAATTCCCTCTGTGCCCCTGAAGTCCTTCGGGCCCATCCTCTTGAAGTCGATGATGGTACCCAGCTTCGGCTGATGCGGAATAAACTGAGCTGGTGTCGTCTGTGGCTGGGCTGTAGTAGCTCTCTCCACTGCTGTAAGTGCGATCTGGTGAGCATTCTCCACGCTCTATCGCAGAACCTCTGATTATCGCTGTTGCGCCTCCATAATCTGCTAGAAGAGCGTGAACATCTGCGTCTGATCAACTACTGGTGGTGGAGGTGGAAGGTCCTCGAAAACTGTTTGTCCTCTCCTCTCCTCGGTACTGGAGGTGGAGCACCTCCAAAAGCTGCTACCGATACGCCCACCTGGACCGATGAAGCTAACCTCCTGAATGTAGGTGCTGGACCATCGTCTGAGAGTGCTGCCCTCATGGGTGATGAAGTGAATGATCGCGCTGTCGCGATACCTGATCGCTGGGAACGCGTCTTCGGCGGCATCCTGAAGATAGATTGAAATAGGGAATCAATATTGAATATGATACGATATCATCAAAGAAGGACATAACTTTATTTAAAGTAAAACTATATTCAATAGATAAGGATTTGCAAAAATAGATATTGGAATTTTTTTAGGTATGATTGAGTAAACTCTCAGCCTAAATCATGTTTCCTAAAGCAGGCTAGTAGCAGTACTCTAGACTAGCATAACTATGATATCTATCTAGACCTGCATGGGCCACCACTAAAAATGTGTCACGACCCACACCCGGATATTCGGGCATGAGTACGTGGTTACGCCCAGCCTACGCCACAGAATCGACGGTAGAACGCTGTCTGGGTCATTTCTAACTATCTAACATCTCAACAATATAATACGGTACCTGTCAATCATCTCAACTCCAAACGAAGGAGCAAAATGGTATCTCACATGAATAACTAACCTCAATCACAAAATAAACTAAGGAAGAATAATACACGAATGGAATAGCGAAGGAAAAAATAAAGATACAATCCACAATTTGAAATAATATACAAGATGTGAATCTCAATAAAAGAGTCTAATACAATTTCATACAAATATAATCTAGACCTCCTCAGGCTCTGCAACTAAGTCCTCCTAGTTAATAGGAGTATCCTCTAGAGGTACGCCGTCCTGCGGCCCGTAGAATGTGGGATACTGCTCTAAAAGCCAGTCATCTTGAAAAATATATCCAGTCAGGATTGGAGCAAAGTACATACCTCTGAAAGCAGTTCCAATAACATAATCGAGCATATAAACAGATATAGAAACGAAACACAAGATCACTAAACATATGAATGAATGAACAAGATATACATGTAATGTACAAGAATATAGATTAACAAAATGAATATCACAATATGATGAAATAACAGCAATCTAAACTAACTAATGTGCCTCAGAATACAAGTTCATTATTTGATCGGGTTGGGTGAACATGATCAGGTAAGACGATTACAAGTGAGGTATGTAACCAGAATATACACGATGTAACAATGGCTTTGATCACATAATCAACTCCTACTCTTCCACCCCCAACTAATACCGATGGATCCAATCACGATACGCTACGAACACGAAATATAACCACTGAACACGAGCAGTGGGTGTACACGAATATCATAACTACCAAACATGAGGGGTGGGTGTACACGAATAAGCACACTGAACACGAGCAGTGTGTGAACACAAAATAAGTGAAGTTGGTGTCATGCAACCTATATATGGTATGTTGCATCAATACAAGGTTCAAGAATAAAAATAAGTAAAGTTGATACAATTCTAGGTCGATACGCCATTTCTAAGTCAAACCAATGAAATCTAGGTTGCAAGAGTCTAATGCTAAGTTACTAAGTCGATACACAATAAAACTATGCTATACTAGCTAAGCTAAGAAACAACAAGGCACTCAAAGAGCCGTATCCTAAGATACGCAAGTTTTCGAATATGAAAATAGTGTTTTATATATATATTCAAGTCAAATATTATAATACTACAACAAATCAATTGAAATAGGATACCTTGGCCTTGCACCAATGTGTATCGCACCTATCTCGATACCCAAACTCAATACCTTGGGTATCGACCCAATACCTTGGTATCCCGAGGTAACCCAACTCTAACATAATAGCTAACATATATATGATACCCAAGCTACTATGCTAATATATATATACATAAACCTCTAGCACTAGCTATATAAGTGTTTAACTACTAAACAATAATACCACACTACATATAACTAACTACTATAAAATAACAACTAATACAATTATGTATATTTATATGTAGCTAACTAGCTACTAGAATACTAACATATATATGCCTACACTAATATACTTAGATACATATTTAGTTACATAATAACTACTAGGCTAACTATTAAACTAATAAGATATTTATAACTAGCTAGCTAGCTAAATACCAAAAGCTAACATGAATACTAACTAGCTCTAATACCTTGAAATGCTAACCAAATATAGCTAACTACCCAAAAATAACCAAACAACTAACTGACACTGATATGAATACCTTGTAGGTACTGATATTGCCTGAAACTAAACTGATACAATGATACCTTGCTTCTTCAAAGTTGTGTACTTGTTCTCTGCACTACAGTGCTCTCTGCTGAGCAGTGTGCACCCCGAACTTCCTTGTCTTCAGTGTAGTGCACATCCTTGCTGTGGTTTGACTGATGAAGTGATCTTCCTCATCCCTGCTTGCTGACACTGCACACTCACCGCCACTCCATTTGAAACTACACGGTTGCTCTTCCTGTGTGCACTGCACAGTTGAGCTGATGCTCAGTTGAAATACGAATGATACCTGATGTTGATACCTGTAGGTACTGCTGACCCGAGCCTCTACTGAAGTGGCTGCATGAGCACCTAGATGCAGACCTCCCCATGGCTATGCAAACCTGTGCAGGAGCTACACTCTGCCCAGCTTACTTGCTGCAGTGCACGGGCTACAGCATTGGCTAGTACAGACTGCTGAACCTACTGGGTCTCGAGATGTTGATGCAGGAGTGCTCAGTTGAAGCACTGGCTACTGCCACTTCAGTGTAATGCACACCAACGTGTGTTGTGCTACAGATACTGTAAATTCTTTACTCCATTCAGTAGATACGCGACTTGCTTTTGAAACTGCTACACTAAACTGCTGAGACTGCTACTGCACAGTTGGTTGTTGTTTTTTCCTGTTGTACTGTGATGTTGTTCTTTAGTTGTTGTAAACACCCAAAATTTTCAGAAATTAAAATATGAATTTTGGGATTTTTCTGTAATTTTTAAATAATAAAAATAAATGTTCTTCAAAGGATAAATATTTTTGAGTATTAAATTAATTATTAAAATATTATAAAAATTATATTTGTGTAAAATAAATAATTGGACATAGTATAATTTTTCTGAAATTTATTGGACCAAAAAACTATTTTTAAATAGCAAAAAATAGCGTTTTAAAATAAAGCAGACTGAACGGAATAAACCAACCCAAACCCAACAGAACTGACCCAACCCCTATTGGATCGGATTCGGATCAAAATCCGTACCCGACCCGCTAAACCCGACCCGCTATTTACTGCTATAGTAACCGATTAATTTCTTTCGACCGCCGCGTCCCTCCGACTTCTCCTCGGCCGTTTCCCCCGCCGACTTTGCCGCCAACCGTCCCGACCCGCTCGTCTCCCCCATCTATTCACCTTTCGGCCGCCTCCAACCGCCGACCCCTCTGGTCCCCGCCTTCCCATATTTAAACTCCATTGTGACGAATCCCCCAACGCCATCACAGCCCCCGCCTCAGCCAATTCAGCCGACGACGCCTCCGCGAGACCGAGCCTCCGACGATGACTCCTCCGCCATGACCCGAAGACCTTCGCCACCGCCAGAAACAACCACCAGCAGCTACAACAGTCGAGCAGCCGCTGTCGACGAGCACCGCCACCCCGCAGTCGCCGTGCCGCGCTGCCCCGTGTACACGAAGTTCAGTCGATTTTGACCCTTTTTCGGTGAGCTTTTCTCTCTTTTTATCGTATCGATTTCCGAATGGCTTGTTGTTACTTGTTCGCTGTAAGACCCTCTCGAACCCTGTGCAATTTAATTGGAGTATCGTGTCCTGTGTCGATCGCAAATTACGACGCAAAAATAGGAAAATTATCCCAATTTTGGATTTCGGAAATTATCCCGAACTCACAAGTTCATGGCTGTTTTTCTCCCAACCTGTTTAATAATTCTAAAATTAACTTGAACAATAAATTAGACAATATAACCGAGTTTTAAACTCTGTAATTAGTTTAATTAAATGTGTTGTAGATTGTATTTTATTCGCAGGTAAAATTGACCAAAAACTTGGTTATTTAACCCTAAAATTTCCTAAAACTGTGTGTGTCCCGCTAAACGAGGCGACTTTATCATGTGCGAATTTTAGCAAAAGGTGCGCATCGTTAATGCGGACGTGTGGGATTTCTTGGAAGTTGATTTGGATGTGCGTGCACACCGGAATCAACGTGTATCCTTCGAAATTGCCCCATATCGGGCCTGTCCTGAAACTCGTTGTAATTTTGTGTATGCTTGTCATTTCGCAATGGAACTTGCACCATCGGATTCGTAGCGTTATGCTGGTCTTGTGACCCAAGTTTGGTTCGATTCTGAAAATGTTGGCAAAATCCCGTATCGTGGGCCCCATGGCTCCACTTGACGGGCGATTTTATGACTGGGTCATCGGAATCCAGTTCTAGACATTTTGTATCATCGTTCTGGACTTATAAATACTAAGTTTGATGAATTTAGAGAACTTTGTCTCTGACACATTTTTCGGTACGAAGTTGGCCACATGTGGACCCCGCTCTGACCAGAAACTGTCAATTTTGTCCATGTGTCCAAATTGGACTTATGGGTAGGCAATTCTAGTTATTTCATATCTTCTGTGAATGATGGTAATGTTTATTTCAGCATCCGGAGGAGTACCTGAAGATCACACTATTAGCGGAGAAATTAGAGAAATTCAAACCCCAGGCAAGTGTACCTTGCCAAACTTGCAGTACTTGCTTCATATTATTCTCTTGATTTATTTTTGTGTTGTATCTGCTTAACCTAGGACAGTGTGACGTTGCTTAGCGTCCGAATAAGATTCGGGTGTCGACGCCGTACGCGGAGTCGTGTAAACGTCACATAGAGAGTTGATATCATGATCCTATATATTTTCGTGCTTGCTTTATCAAATACGTCATACCATAGGACACCTGACACTATTCATAGACAGAATCTTTTTTGAGTCATTCATGGTGATTCTGTATGGGATTACAGGATTCGTGACATAGATATTACATATGCATAGCTATCATTATGACTCATTGCATTAGTTAGAGGTCATGATCTTGTGTGTTATGGATATGAGACGTCGTGGACATGAGACGTATGATTATATTGGATGGAAGATGTCACGCCCCAGTCCCAAAATGCCGAGGGACTGGACACGCGGCAATGGCCAGCAGCACGCACCGATAGACAACCCAATTTAATGGATCCATCAGGGCATGCTTAAGCTGTATTCTAACAGTAAAATATTACCAGTCTCAGGTATTTCTAATCTCATCCATAGAATAAACACAGATTAATGCCAGGAATAATGCAATAGAAATAAATAAGCAATATCAAATAAGTGTCTCGGGAAATAATCCGAGAATCAATCTGTTACATTCAGAGGAAAAATAGACAGGAAATAAAATACTGAAAATAGAAATACTGAGTGTATGAAGCCGGTGCTCAAGAGAAGTCTTCTGCCACGATCTCGTCCTCAGGTTCCTGTTCTGTTCCGAGAAGTGCTCCTGTACCGTACACCTCGGGGTAGATCTCCTCAGCTATACCTGGGGACATCATCCATTCCAGGTCCTCAGGGGACATAATAAGGTACAGAAAATACAAGCCAAAATAATTGCAGTGCAGCAATAAATGAAACCATAGGGTAAACTATATAACCAGCTAAGTGATATGCAAGTTGAGAGTTTTAGTCATACTTAGGCTGAGGCTACTACAGGATCAGTGTCGGAGAAACCCATAGCAGTATTTTCTCGAAAGGCCAGAACTGGTGCCATAGCTCTGTGTCAGAGACTAAGACACATCCAGATGTCAATATATACAATATAATCAGCCTTGATATGATAATACTCTCCCCACCCCATGTAATCTCACGTCACAGTTCCAGAATATCTCAGGTACAAGTCACGCAAGATTGAACTAATGCAATGAGTCAGAAACATTTCTAAGCATGTAAACTGTATATGTCATGTATATGTATCCTATATGGAATCACCATGTATATCTCAGGGAATTCCGTCACATGAATAGTGTCAGGTGTCCTGGGTTGAGCAGTTAACAAGTTTACATATGAATCTACAAGAATTCAAATAAAAAATACTATAACAGGAATTACTGAGAATTTGTAAGCTTTACTTGCCCACTGATGCTATATTAAGCCAAGAAAATATATAGCAAGCTGCAGGGTTTGGCAAGGTACACTTGCCCACTGAAGTATAACTAAGTCAAGGAAATAGGTAGCAAAGCTGCAAGTTTTGGCGAGGTACACTTGCCTGTGGTTCCGGCTCTGATTGCGGCTCTGACTTCAGTTGGATTTCCAGGCGGTACTCTGGTTGCTGAAATAAATATTACCATCAGATCCAGAAAATATCAATCAGCTAGAAACGCCTGTCCTTGAGTCCAATTTGGAGACAAGGACAGAAACGGCAGTTTCGGGTCAAAACGGGGTCCACATATGGGCCCGCTTTGCACCGAAAAATGTGTCAGGGTCAAAGGTCTCCAAAATCACCAAACTTAGTGTCAACAGGTCAGGAACGATGATACGAACCCAACGGAACTTCCAGAATTGGATTCCGATGAGCCGATCACAAAATCACCCGTCGAGCGGGGCCTACGGGGCCCACGACACGCGATTTCGTCAACGTTCTCAGAATCGAACCAAACTTGGGTCACAGAACCAGCGTATCGCTACGAGTCCGATGGCGCAAGTTTCGTTTCAATCCGACGTGTATACACAAAGTTAGGATGAAATGCAGAAAAGTCGGATACGGGGCGATGTCCGCGGATACGCGTTGATCCCGGTGTGCACGCACACCCGAATCGACTTCTGCGAAATCTCACACATCCGTATCGATGACGCGCACGTATCTGTGAAGACCGAGCGCGACCAAGTCATCCCGTTTGGCGGGGCGTACCCAGTTCCGTGGTGAATCGGGGCATTATTTTTCCTGTTTTTGGATCGCGGTGTGCGATCACCACAGGACGCGATGCCCCGAACGGTTTATCCGGGCACCGAGAGGGTCATACAGGCTTCGCAACACAATTTACGGAATTGAAAATGGGCAAACGAGCAGGGAGATATGAGTACCTGAACTGGGCTGAAAAACCGAGGATAAAACCGTGTCCGACACGACACAGGACACGTGTCATGTGTCCGACACGAGGGGGAAATTAGGGTTAGGGTTTGGGATTCCCTACGGCGAAGGCGACGGCTTGGGCGGCCGGGCTGAGGCGGATGGGGCCGGGGGCTCTGCGGGGCCGGAGTCGGGCACGGGGCGGCTGCCGGAGTGGAGCGGGCGGCGCTCGGCTGCTGCTGCGGCTGTCGTCGAGCGGGGAGGAGGAAGGAGGAGAAGAGGGAGGGGGCTGGCCGGCGGTAGGCGGAGCTGGGGGTCTGGCGGAGCTGCACGGCGGGGTGGCGTCGGCCGGCGAGGCGAGGAGGAGCGGTGGTGGCGGAGGAAGGGGCTGGCCGGAGAAGAGAACGGGGGGGGGATTAAATAGGCCGGGGAGGAGGCTGGGGGGGCCGAGAGAGGCGGAGGGGTGGCGGAGAAGGCGGAGGCGTGGCGAGGTGGCCGGGCGGAGCGGAGCGGAGCGGAGCGGCCGGAGCGGCGGTGGACGCGGCGCCGGACGCGGGCACGGGGGAGAGAGGGGGTCGTGCGGGTTAGGGTCGTGCGGGTTAGGGTCGGGTCGGGTTGCGGGTCTGGCCGACCCGCCCGACCCGCTAGGCCGGGGGCTGGGCCGGGTTTGGGCCCAATGGGCCGGGCAGGGCTGATTGGTTTTATTTAAAAAATAAATAAATAATTCATTAAATCATTAAATAAATAAATAAATAAATAAATAAGTAAATAGTTTTTAGGTGTTTTAAAATAGGCCCGGGTCCCGATAAATTCCAGAAAAATTGCCCTAAGTCCAGTTTTTCATTTTACACCCAAAAACATTATTTCTATAATATTTTAATATTATTTATTATCATTTAAAAATTATTTAATAATTAAAACTCTGTTTTAAATTATAGAAAATTCCCAAAAAATTCCAGAAAATTGTGTAAAATCCAAATTTAAAAATTTTGAAAAATCAGGGGGTTTACAGAAGAGACACACAGGCTACAGGCTGATTATATATATATATATTTATTATTGCGGTGCCGTAGCCACTATATATAGGCCCACTACATGATATCACCGCTACCGGCTCCCCGACACAGAGCTTATAGTGGTCTCAGTCTAAGTTCTAGTGATGCTCTCATTTGCATATCATATAGTTGGTTACATAGTTTGCCCTATTGATACATTTCATATACTATATTTATTTGGCTTGAGTTATTCTTGTACCTTCCTATGTCCCCTGAGAACCTGGATCCGGATTATGTTCCCAGGTTTAGCAGAGGAGATCTACCCTGAGGTATATAGAACAGGAGCAGACACTGGAGCAGTACCAGTACCAGAGGATGAGGTGATGCCAGAAGATTTCTCCTGAGTATTTGTTTTATATACTCAGTCATTTCTGTTCTTGATACTCTATTTCATGTCTCATTGATTTCTGTATTAAACTCATTATCGAGTTATTTCCCGAGACATTTTATTTGAGACTTGTTGTTGAATTATATAAAATCTTGATTATTCTGATATTTAAACTGTGATTATCTTCTGTGGGTGAGATTAGATTTAGACTTTGACTTGTATCGTAGACCTTTATTGTTGTTTTACTGCTTAAGTACACTCTAATGGGTCCATTAAATTGGGTGTGCCCATTGGAGTGTGCTGCTGGCCATTGCCACGTGGCTAGTCCCTCGGTATTTTGGGACTGGGACATGACAGTTGTTGAAAATAAGGCCACACTATGCAGCTCAGTTTGCACACCCAGGTGTGTTGTTGAAATGCCCATTGCTGCAGTACTTGGCTCGAGGCTGCATCTTCCTCTTGTTGAACTGCAGTTGCTCGAGGTTGCACATTGAACTACAGCTGAAGCTCCTTGCTGCTCACTGCTTGCAGGCTCAGTGCATTGATGCCCTATAAACTGCACTTGTTGCTCCTCAAGCATACTGAAACACACTCCCACTAACCCGAGCTCACTTACTAGCACACATACACTCAAACACAATGCACAACGCTAACACAACACTCATATATATATATATATATATATATATATATATATATATATATATATATATATATATATATATATATATATACGCACACACACACACACACACACACACACACACACACACATATATATATAACCAATACATGTATATACATATAAATCTATAAATACAATAATATATACACACACCTATACACTAATCATAATTACACTAATATATACATATGTATATCACTAATGATCATATATATATATATATATATATATATATATATATATATATATATATATATATATATATATATATATATATATATATATATATATATAGCAAGGAAGACAAAACAACAAACGTGTGGAGTGCACCGCACCCGTATCACACTTGCTCTATGATACGCGTGTGATACGGTTCCAACACACAACCAAACGTATCTCGGAGGATACGAACAAGTCTAAAACACTAATTATGAACAATACGTATAGTAATTACAGTATTTACGTGTCTGTGTCACAATGTGATATGCACAAGGCCCCGTGTCGGAGAAAAACCCCCAAAATTAACCCGTTTTGTCAAATTGACGAGATACGGCCTACACGTATCTAATTATGGACATGAAACTAGTCACAAATAAACAATCATATATCATTTAGATCTATTAGACCCAATGACAACCACTACACGTGCCAATCTTGGAATTCCCCCAAAATCGACACCAAATTGGACATAACTTCTACCGTAGGTCTTCGATGAACCTAAAACTAATTCCTATGGGTAGCCTATGCATGTGGGTTGGTTTCTCATGGTTGAATCTTAGATCTAGAGTCTATTAGAAGGGAGGAAATGAAATATATCTATTTAGAGATGGATTTCCAATAAAAAGTTCCCAAATGCCAAGTAGCTCATCTTCTTGTAGATCTTGGCCTCCTCCTCCTTGCTCCTTGCTTTCTTCTTGTAGATCCTTGATGTAAAAGTCTCAATAAAATTTTTGGAAAGATATTGGTGAAGAATTGGTGGAGAATTGATGAGGGAATGAAGGAAATTGGAAGAGGAAAATTGTAAATCTAACAATTTGGGAATTGGTGAAATAAAATAAGCACTCTCTCTCTTTATATGTGGTCGGCCATGTAACCCCCTCTCCAAGTAATATAAAATATCTCAAATACCTCTTGGGGCCTCTCATGAAAAAATTAATTAGGGAGGAAGGTTCTAGTCTAATGGTTTCTCTAATTAATCCAACCTCCTAATCCATGAGCCTAATTCATGGGCTCAAACTAAACTCATCCAAAATGTTGGGTTCATGCATTCTAATAAATGGGTTAGGTCCACTACACAAGTCTAAAACAAAACTACAACTAGCAATAAATAAGTAATACAATAATTAATTAATCATGCATGCACAAATATTAAATACAATTAATCCTCAAATAAATATTATCCATGTCAATTATCAAACTATCCTTGAATGAAAAAGTGAGGGTGACAATCCTACCCACCTTAGAAAAAATTTGTCCTCGAAATTAAGGAAGAAACTAACTACCAAAAGCAAACAATACAATGCAGGAAAGAATTATACCTCACGGCTCGAACAGATATGGATATCGCTCACGCATCTCGGTCTCTCGCTCCCAGGTACTCTCTCCTGGCGAGTGATGCCTCCACGCGACGCGCACCAAAGGAATCATTTGGTTCCTCAGTACCTTCTCTTTCTGATCCAGAATCTCCACTGGCTGCTCTAGATATCTAAGAGTAGGGCCCACCTCTATCTCTGAGTGATCCAACACATGACTGGGGTCTGCCACATACGGTCTCAGCTGCGATACGTGAAACACATTGTGCACTCCCTCCAGTGCAGATGGTAAGTCTAGTCTGTATGCAACTGCACCGACCCTCTCAAGAATACTGAAAAGTCTGATGAATCATGGACTAAGCTTGCCGCCTCCACCGAAATAAATCATGCCACGTGTCAGAAAAATCCTAAAGAAAACCAGACCGCCAACCTTGCACGAAACACAACCTTAGCACTCTAACAAACAACAATCATACACAAGCAAAGCAAACTAAAGCTATACCTCAAACTCCAAAGGTCTCCGGTGGCTATTGGCCCAATGTCGCTGCCTGTCCTGCGCCACTCAAAGTCTATCCCTGCTAAGCTTTACTGTCACGCCCCAGTCCCAAAAATACATAGAACTAGGACACGTAAGCATGCCAGCCGCATGGATATGGCAACTCCAATATATGGAAACCACATCCATACGTATGCTGTATTATGAATATCAAATCCACAAGTGGTAAAGAATGTAATACAAGTCACAGGAAAAATCTAAATCTCATCCACCAAAATCATATAGAAATAAATAACCAGTATCTATGAAACTAGATCTCAACAAGAAGTATCTAAAGATGATAGTTGGGTGGAAACAAATCCACTACCAACTCAAATGGGAAAAATAAATACAATAAGTACAACTCACTCAAACAATAAGTACCAGCTACCAATCACGGCTCGAAGAGAAGACATCCACGGAGCATCTATATCCTTCCAAATCTGTGCTCCTGCAAATACTCAAGAACAGGTACACCTGGCAGCGGACCAGGTCCTCAGAGGGACATAACAAGTATACTTAAACACATGCCAATAAAGTACTGAAATAAATATCCAATGGGGTCGCCTATCCGTCTAAGTGAATGTAGTTAAGAACACCTTTCCCCACAAGTGAGCTATCTGGCTGAAAACTGGGATTTGGCATGGTTCTCTTTTGAAGAGCCAGGGGCCTAAAAGGCACGTCGTCTTTTGAACGCTGGTGGCCCGCCTGATAGTACATAATATATAAGGGTCATCATCACCAAAAACATGTCACGCCCAGTCCCAAAAATACATAGGACTAGGACACGTAAGCATGCCAGCCGCATGGATATGGCAACTCCAATATATGGAAACCACATCCATACGTACGCTGTATTATGAATATCAAATCCACAAGTGGTAAAGAATGTAATACAAGTCACAGGAAAAATCTAAATCTCATCCACCAAAATCATATAGAAATAAATAACCAGTATCTATGAAACTAGATCTCAACAAGAAGTATCTAAAGATGATAGTTGGGTGGAAACAAATCCACTACCAACTCAAATGGGAAAAATAAATACAATAAGTACAACTCACTCAAACAATAAGTACCAGCTACCAATCACGGCTCGAAGAGAAGACATCCACGGAGCATCTATATCCTTCCAAATCTGCGCTCCTGCAAATACTCAAGAACAGGTACACCTGGCAGCGGACCAGGTCCTCAGAGGGACATAACAAGTATACTTAAACACATGCCAATAAAGTACAGAAATAAATATCCAATGGGGTCGCCTATCCGTCTAAGTGAATGTAGTTAAGAACACCTTTCCCCACAAGTGAGCTATCTGGCTGAAAACTGGGATTTGGCATGGTTCTCTTTTGAAGAGCCAGGGGCCTAAAAGGCACGTCGTCTTTTGAACGCTGGTGGCCCGCCTGATAGTACATAATATATAAGGGTCATCATCACCAAAAACATGTCACGCCCAGTCCCAAAAATACATAGGACTAGGACACGTAAGCATGCCAGCCGCATGGATATGGCAACTCCAATATATGGAAACCACATCCATACGTACGTTGTATTATGAATATCAAATCCACAAGTGGTAAAGAATGTAATACAAGTCACAGGGAAAATCTAAATCTCATCCACCAAAATTATATAGAAATAAATAACCAGTATCTATGAAACTAGATCTCAACAAGAAGTATCTAAAGATGATAGTTGGGTGGAAACAAATCCACTACCAACTCAAATGGGAAAAATAAATACAATAAGTACAACTCACTCAAACAATAAGTACCAGCTACCAATCACGGCTCGAAGAGAAGATATCCATAGAGCATCTATATCCTTCCAAATCTGCGCTCCTGCAAATACTCAAGAACAGGTACACCTGGCAGCGGACCAGGTCCTCAGAGGGACATAACAAGTATACTTAAACACATGCCAATAAAGTACTGAAATAAATATCCAATGGGGTCGCCTATCCGTCTAAGTGAATGCAGTTAAGAACACCTTTTCCCACAAGTGAGCTATCTGGCTGAAAACTGGGATTTGGCATGGTTCTATTTTGAAGAGCCAGGGGCCTAAAAGGTACGTCGTCTTTTGAACGCCGGTGGCCCGCCTGATAGTACATAATATATAAGGGTCATCATCACCCGTATCTCCAGCGGAGAATCCGGGCTTCACAGAAAAAGTGTAAAGGAGCTCAAATGCGGTACTTGTTGTTCTCCCCACCCCATGCTCTAAGCATGTCACATCCATGACACGATTTGGTCCATAGCCTATTCTTAGTACCCTAGCCCAATCCTGCAACCAAACAAGGACAAGGATGGGACCACCGTACTACAATAAGCTATGTCCCTGGACCTCTAATAACTGCCAAGTCTACTAGCATGCAATATTTCTAACAGCAGTTATTCCTAACGCACGGCCCATACGTACCGATGATCAGTCAATACGTGCGTCCGTGATCTATATGAGACTCACAACCAGTGTAAAAATATGTGTCACAGTCAAATAAAATCTAATGGTGCTACATGATAATGGGGTAGTCTCATGAACAAGGTCAATGCAATACATAAATAAAAATATTTGCGAAGATACCGTCGCACACATTTATATACAGTTAAAATATATGAACTAAAGACAAAATAAAGATGCATGCAACATATGGAATATGAATAACAGTACAATGGCAAGGTATACTTGCCTGGCAAGGAAGCTGCAATGTCACGTCCAGATGTCCAATACACAGGACCAGAAGCTATGGCCACAGAACAAATGTCTCCGGATGCTGAAATAAATATCACCAACGTTTCCGGAATGAGCAAAATAGCTAAAAAGCACATCCCTTTCGTCCAATTTGGACACAGGGACAAAACGGTAATTTCGGATAAAAGTGGGGTCCACGTGTGGCCCACTTTGTACCGAAAAGCGTGCCGAGGGTAACAGTCTCTAAATGGGACAAACTATGGGTCAAACAACTCTAAATGTCAATACGAACCCAACGGTATGTCCAAGTGTGGATTTCGATGAGCCGAACAAAATTTGGTCCAAAAAGTCAACTGTGGGGCCCGCCAATTGGCGATCTGGTCAACCGTCTCAGAAATGCGTGAAAATTGGGTCACAGGACCAGCGCGTTACCACGAGTCCAGTGGCGCAAGTTTCGTCGCAATCTGACAAGCGTGCACAAAATACGCGCGAGTTCCACAAAAGTGGCGACACGAAATGTGTCCGCGGATACGGTCTGATTCCGACGCGCACACGCGTCCGAATCAGTCCCCTCAAATTTTTACGTGTCCCGTTATGCTGCGTGCACCATTCGGTACACTTGGCACACGGCGGGGCGGTCCCGTTTGGCGGGGCGCGCTCCGATCTCCAACTTTTGAAAAACCGGAAAAAGTGGGTGCGCGCAGTTTTGTGACGAATATATTTTTGTCCACAGCAACTAATAGCACAAAGTTATAATACAGAAAATAAACTAGATCATGTAATCTAAAGGTATCAAAAAGAATCACCGGATTCGGATCTCTGTGGTGGGAGATACGAACTCGGCAATCTGGGTGGTCAATCTGGAATTCTGCGATTGCAGAATTCTGTCTGTTCGTGCTGACTTGGGCGCTATTTTTCACCTAGGGGCACACGTTTTCCGAGTTTGACTATAAAACAAGTATTGGAGAGGGTTAAGGGATGATCATACCTATAAAAACGGAACAGCGTTTGGATGAGCGAGTCAACAGAAAAACACGCCGGAGCGAAGGTGCCTCGAGTGGGAGACTGCAGTTCGCGATGTCGGCGTTGACGGGATGGTTGGATGGCTTGGGAAGGCTTCTCTAGCTGTGGTGACGGCTCTAGATGGGAAGAAGAAGTCTGGAGTTTCTAGGTTAGGGTTTTTGGGAGCTAATATATATATATATATATATATATATATATATATATATATATATATATATATATATATATATATATAATTAGGAGAGAGAGAGAAGGAGTTGGATCGCGGGTGGATTAAAGGGTCGGGTCATTGGTTTAGTCACTCTCTGTGAACAATTCACTGGGGTTGGCGTTGTTAAGGAGGGATATAGGTGCAGCAAGTTTGCTGAAGACTTGGAAGTAAGTAAAGTTCATTGTAATTATTATTACTATTATTATTATTATTATTATTATTATTATTAAACTTAGTATTATTTAATTCTTTTCTTTTCTTTCTTTTCTTTTCTAAATAAAATATATATATACATATATATATATTTGTATATACATATTTATATATATACTCACAAGAATTTATAGATTAGGGTAATGCGCATCGTTAGGCTAGCAACAGCTCAAGGGTCTCCTACATGGAATAAATTTCGAAAAAATTTCTGATGGTCCCATAAGTCCTCTAAGTGCCCGAACACCTAACATAAAAATTATTAAAAATCTATTTCTCCTATTTAGACCTAATTACTACAATTTAATTAATAATTAATAAATAAAAAGATATATATGATTTTCTAGGAAGGGGGTTTTACATTCTACCCAACTTATAAAAATTTCGTCCTCGAAATTAAAATTAAGCCACGATAAAAATGCAATGATGGTATAAGATTTGTATTATTTAAAATACAAGGGTAGGTTTAAAGGGGTGGGCGATGTTGTACATTGCACATCATGAAAAATTCATATGAGCGAAAAATAGGTTTCTTCATGTGTCATGTCCAATGGTGTGGACACATAAATGCTCCTTTGCATAAAAGCGTCCAACAATTGGAAAATTGTACAAAGATAAGAATTGGATGATGGGCATGTCTAGGATAAGGGTGTAGAATTTGTAGGAAGGCAGTGGCTAGTGTAGTGCTCCAATTATCGGAGCACGGTAAGGCGCGTCAAGTGATACCCTATTGTAAAACTAACAAAAATACCGTGTTCTATTTCTAAGTGGATTCGAGCTAGCCTCAGTCTCACTATCTAAGCCAAGTGGGTCAGATTCTTAGGTGAGGGGGTTTCACAATCCGCCTAACTTAAAACAATGTCGTCCTCAAAATTGAAATGAGGCAGAATCGGTTAATCCTCTATGTACAATAAGGCAAGTCAGTCGCAATCTTCTTGCGATAACTAAAATCCTAATCATATCCATGGCAATCACTTCTAGGTTAAGATGACCACTGCTCCAATCAAAATTTAACATATGGTTATCTCTTCTCCCCTTGTTTTAAATTATCCACATCCATATAACATCTCCAAGATTTACATACTCATATAACTTTTATCTCACGACCTCTAACTATCATAATCTCCTTTAGAAGTAGTTTGAGTCTAATATTCCCATTTTCACTTATAAAATTTCGTATGCCTCAACTCTTTAAATTCCATTCACATCCTCATTATTTCCAAATAGGTCGTCCAACCAAAATTTTAATTCTTAATTCAAATCACCAAATAAAAAAAAAAATTTAAATGCAGTCCACCAATATTCAAGTCTGAAATTCTATATTTATCCTCTAAATTCAAATTGATGGTTCTACCTTCATTGTTCAAAAATTTAACTCATGCACTTAAGGTATAAATATTGGGTCCTCAATATCAATTCATTGATCCTCATCATCTTAGTCATCCTTCTAAATTTCTCAAAATTACAATGGCTTGAACCTCTCCCAATCTAATCTTACTCGATCATAATCTAAAAGAAATTCCTCCCGTGTTGACAATGCACTACTACCCAACTTAGAATTTACCCATCTATCACAGAAGGCTATATACTTTAAGAAAAAAATATTCCTTAATTTATTTACTCATGTCGTTCAATCCTCGAAACTTCAACGCCGATCATATTACATATGATATGTCCTTAATTACAAAAGAATAATCCTCAAGTATGTGATCGGCCTACGGGTATATCTAGTACTCTCTGTGTATCAAACTTATACCAAGCACGAGGTTTCATCTTTCCGAAATAAGGGAAGACGAAGATCAATAATAAAGAGTTCAAGGGCAGCGTAATAGAATAGAAGTATTGGGATCAAGGCGTTTAAAGAATCCAATTGGGAATTGTCAAGACAGTTGTGGATTGAAATCCTATTTTGGTAGTTCCTATTCACATGCTCGTATTAGTACAGTTATATAGCCGATACGATATGCTCAGGCAGGTTTAGAGGGCAAGTACATTTGTCTAAGAAACTAAGCAAATTTTATCCCAATCCACGTAAAGTAGCAATGTGAAGGGCGAACCAAGCGCACTAAGGCTAGCTAGACCTTAATACACTGGTTCTAAAATGTATTAGTGTAGTACTCCAATAATACATGTCATGAACAAGCTCGATAAAGAATAAACTTGCAAAACTAGGCTATAATAGCAGCATAAGTCAAGGTAGTACAGAGATATAACGCTGGATTATGATGAGAGAAGTTACAAAATAATTCGAGTTTGTAAAAATAAAATAACATAGGCAACAATAACAAAAGACTCTACAATCTCTACAGCTATCATATTACTTCCTTGTCTAAGTCGATAGTCGACAAAGTAGGGGTGTGAGCCTCTAAGTTCTATAGTCTGAATAAACACTATCATCTTATGTTAGCATACAATTAATGTCATTCAGTTACACTTCATCAATGGATCACAAGGGCTATGTGATACTAGGTGGTGAGGTATACTACCCAATTTAAAATAATTACTACTATTGTATTGTCTTAAGGATACCGTAAAAGCTCCTATTAAGGTCTATGAGAAGAGGTCTTGATACTTGTTAGGGTATCCTCTTATATTACATAGGTCATGGTCATCTTACCTCTTAGTCATAGTGCTTATAGAACAAGTGTCAATAGTAAAGATAGAAAGGTTACTAGCCCTCAATTACGTGATTTAAAACTAAGTTGTAACCATAAAATTATAATCTAAATGAACAGCTCAACTATCAAATTCTTGCTACTAAGCACATAATTTCAAAATTCAAGATTACAACTATAATTCTAGGAAACTATATATCATATCATAAAAGAATTCATTTGGCCTACAATCAGAAGTGTCAGAGGGCACGATTTGAAAGATGAAGAATAAAAGAACATGATTAGTCGTCGCACAAATAGCGAGTGCTAGGGTTCCAGGGAAACAAATATATGAAATAAAATAGAGAGGCTATAGATAATGTCAAGGTTTCCTAAAGGGAGATGCTACGCTACTCTCTGTGTTTGCGGTATGTTCAAGAAACTACTATATTCAATGCTCTTGGCTTCCTAAAGTGTTGTCTACTAATAATAAGACAATGATCTAAGTTTATAGTTCCAATATTATCTAACTATGAAGGTTAGGTTCAGTCCAAATATTAAGTTTTGGTTTTCTATGGGTTCCTCAATGCTAGGGGCAACATTATGGTAACCTTCTAACTAACTCTAGTAGTGTCTATACTACTCTCAAGTCCTCATAATATATCCGGGTAATGGTAAACCAATTATAGGGATAAGGGATTCTAGGGTTCGCTAGATATTCTAAACTTAGTGGTGTATCTATAATCTCGTGGTATTCTAAATAGGTGTGCTACTCTAATTATCATCTAACAACAGGAACTTCTATATTCTAGGAGAAGGCTATACTTAAAGAACTATTAGGGAAGCACAAGAATCAAGCAGGATGCATTTGTTCAAAATAGAACAGAGGGGAGGAAGATGAATCATAGTCAATTATGGATGAGATCATATATTCTAGTCCTAGGTGCAGGCTTGTTCGGTACAGTAACGTAACCGAGACAATATGCTCTTGACCTGCATGGGCCACCACAAAAATATGTCACGCCCCAGTCCCAAAAATACATAGGACTAGGACACGTAAGCATGCCAGCCGCATGGATATGGCAACTCCAATATATGGAAACCACATCCATACGTACGCTGTATTATGAATATCAAATCCACAAGTGGTAAAGAATGTAATACAAGTCACAGGGAAAATCTAAATCTCATCCACCAAAATCATATAGAAATAAATAACTAGTATCTATGAAACTAGATCTCAACAAGAAGTATCTAAAGATAATAGTTGGGTGGAAACAAATCCACTACCAACTCAAATGGGAAAAATAAATACAATAAGTACAACTCACTCAAACAATAAGTACCAGCTACCAATCATGGCTCGAAGAGAAGACATCCACGGAGCATCTATATCCTTCCAAATCTGCGCTTCTGTAAATACTCAAGAACAGGTACACCTGGCAGCGGACCAGGTCCTCAGAGGGACATAACAAGTATACTTAAACACATGCCAATAAAGTACTAAAATAAATATCCAATTGGGTCGCCTATCCTTCTAAGTGAATGCAGTTAAGAACACCTTTCCCCACAAGTGAGCTATCTGGCTGAAAACTGGGATTTGGCATGGTTCTCTTTTGAAGAGCCAGGGGCCTAAAAGGTACGTCGTCTTTTGAACGCCGGTGGCCCGCCTGATAGTACATAATATATAAGGGTCATCATCACCAAAAACATGTCACGCCCCAGTCCCAAAAATACATAGGACTAGGACACGTAAGCATGCCAGTCGCATGGATATGGCAACTCCAATATATGGAAACCACATCCATACGTACGCTGTATTATGAATATCAAATCCACAAGTGGTAAAGAATGTAATACAAGTCACAGGGAAAATCTAAATCTCATCCACCAAAATCATATAGAAATAAATAACCACTATCTATGAAACTAGATCTCAACAAGAAGTATCTAAAGATGATAGTTGGGTGAAAACAAATCCACTACCAACTCAAATGGGAAAAATAAATACAATAAGTACAACTCACTCAAACAATAAGTACCAGCTACCAATCACGGCTCGAAGAGAAGACATCCACGGAGCATCTATATCCTTCCAAATCTGCGCTCCTGTAAATACTCAAGAACAGGTACACCTGGCAGCGGACCAGGTCCTCAGAGGGACATAACAAGTATACTTAAACACATGCCAATAAAGTACTGAAATAAATATCCAATGGGGTCGCCTATCCGTCTAAGTGAATGCAGTTAAGAACACCTTTCCCCACAAGTGAGCTATCTGGCTGAAAACTGGGATTTGGCATGGTTCTCTTTTGAAGAGCCAGGGGCCTAAAAGGCACGTCGTCTTTTGAACGCCGGTGGCCCGCCTGATAGTACATAATATATAAGGGTCATCATCACCCGTATCTCCAGCTGAGAATCCGGGCTACACAGAAAAAGTGTAAAGGAGCTCAAATGCGGTACTTGTTGTTCTCCCACCCCATGCTCTAAGCATGTCACATCCATGACACGATTTGGTCCATAGCCTATTCTTAGTACCCTAGCCCAATCCTGCAACCAAACAAGGACAAGGATGGGACCACCGTACTACAATAAGCTATGTCCCTGGACCTCTAATAACTGCCAAGTCTACTAGCATGTAATATTTCTAACAGCAGTTATTCCTAACGCACGGTCCATACGTACCGATGATCAGTCAATACGTGCGTCCGTGATCTATATGAGACTCACAACCCGTGTAAAAATATGTGTCACAGTCAAATAAAACCTAATGGTGCTACATGATAATGGGGTAGTCTCATGAACAAGGTCAATGCAATACATAAATAAAAACATTTGCGAAGATACCGTCGCACACATTTATATACAGTTAAAATATATGAACTAAAGACAAAAAATAAAGATGCATACAACATATGGAATATGAATAACAGTACAATGGCAAGGTATACTTGCCTGGCAAGGAAGCTGCAATGTCACGTCCAGATGTCCAATACACAGGACCAGAAGCTATGGCCACAGAACAAATGTCTCCGGATGCTGAAATAAATATCACCAACATTTCCGGAATGAGCAAAATAGCTAAAAAGCACATCTCTTTCGTCCAATTTGGACACAGGGACAAAACGGTAATTTCGGGTAAAAGTGGGGTCCACGTGTGGCCCACTTTGCACCAAAAGCGTGCCGAGGGTAACAGTCTCTAAATGGGACAAACTATGGGTCAAACAACTCTAAATGTCAATACGAACCCAACGGTATGTCCAAGTGTGGATTCCGATGAGCCGAACAAAATTTGGTCCAAAAAGTCAACTGTGGAGCCCACCAATTGGCGATCTGGTCAACCGTCTCAGAAATGCGTGAAAATTGGATCACAGGACCAGCGCGTTACCACGAGTCCAGTGGAGTAAGTTTCGTCATAATCTGACAAGCGTGCATAAAATACGCGCGAGTTCCACAAAAGTGGCGACACGAAATGTGTCCGCGGATACGGTCTGATTCTGACGCGCACACGCGTCCGAATCAGTCCCCACAAATTTGCACATGTCCCGTTATGCTGCGTGCACCATTCGGTACACTTGGCACACGGCGGGGCGGTCCCGTTTGGTGGGGCGCGCTCCGATCTCCAACTTTTGGAAAACCGAAAAAAGTGGGTGCGCACAGTTTTGTGACGAATATATTTTTGTCCACAGCAACTAATAGCACAAAGTTATAATACAGAAAATAAACTAGATCATGTAATCTACAGGTATCAAAAAGAATCACCGGATTCGGATCTCTGTGGTGGGAGATACGAACTCGGCAATCTGAGTGGTCAATCTGGAATTCTGCGATTGCAGAATTCTGTCTGTTCGCGCTGACTTGGGCGCTATTTTTTACCTAGGGGCACACGTTTTCCGAGGTTGACTATAAAACAAGTATTGGAGAGGGTTAAGGGGTGATCATACCTATGAAAACGGAACAGCGTTTGGATGAGCGAGTCAACGGAAAAATACGCCGTAGCGAAGGTGCCTCGAGTGGGAGACTGCAGTTCGCGATGTCGGCGTCGACGGGATGGTTGGATGGCTTGGGAAGGCTTCTCTAGCTGTGGTGGCGGCTCTAGATGGGAAGAAGAAGTCTGGAGTTTCTAGGTTAGGGTTTTTGGGAGCTAATATATATATATATATATATATATATATATATATATATAATTAGGAGAGAGAGAGAAGGAGTTGGATCGCGGGTGGATTAAAGGGTCGGGTCATTGGTTTAGTCACTCTCTGTGAACAATTCACTGGGGTTGGCGTTGTTAAGGAGGGATATAGGTGCAGCAAGTTTGCTGAAGACTTGGAAGTAAGTAAAGTTCATTGTAATTATTATTACTATTATTATTATTATTATTATTATTATTAAACTTAGTATTATTTAATTCTTTTCTTTTCTTTCTTTTCTTTTCTAAATAAAATATATATATACATATATATATATTTGTATATACATATTTATATATATACTCACAAGAATTTATAGATTAGGGTAATGCACATCGTTAGGCTAGCAACAGCTCAAGGGTCTCCTACATGGAATAAATTCCGAAAAAATTCCTGATGGTCCCATAAGTCCTCTAAGTGCCCGAACACCTAACATAAAAATTATTAAAAATCTATTTCTCCTATTTAGACCTAATTACTACAATTTAATTAATAATTAATAAATAAAAAGATATATACGATTTTCTAGGAAGGGGGTTTTACATTTACTTTCTCGGCTGCATCCACAACTATCTCTGGTCCCAATAAAGCTCTGTCACCAACATCATCCCAGGATAACGGAGTACGGCATCTTCGTCCACATAATGCCTCGAATGGTGATATCTTAATGCTGGCTTGGTAGCTGTTGTTGTATGAAAACTCTACCAAGTGAAGGTGATCCTCCCAAGAACCTCCAAGATCCAAAACACAGGTGCGTAGCATGTCCTCGAGAGTCTAAATAGTCCTTTCCGACTGTCCGTCCGTCTGAGGGTGATAAGCGGTACTGAACTTGAGCTGAGTGCCCAAGCTAGCCTGCAAACTCCTCCAGAAATAGAACGTAAAGTGACTATCCTGATCCGAGACTATGCTCACTGGAACACCGTACAATCTGACAATCTGGCGCACATACATCTTCGTAAGTCTCTCCGTAGATGTACCCACTTTAAATGGCAGAAAGTTGGCTGATTTGGTCAACCTGTCCACGATGACCCAAAATGCATCTTTACCTCCTGGAAAATGCGAAAGTCTTGATACAAAATCCATGGTCACATGTTCCCATTTCTACTCTGAAATAGGTAAAGGCTGAAGTAATCCACCTGGCCTCTGTCTCTCCGCCTTGACCTGCTGGCAAACTAAGCATCTAGACACGAAGCTAGCTACCTCTCGCTTCATGCCATACTACCATACATGCTCTCTCATGTCTCTATACATCTTATTGGCACCTGGATGCATAAAGTACTGAGAACGATGCACCTCCTGTAGAATCTCCTCGAGCAATGCTCCTCTCGATACACACAACCTGGTACCGTGTCGCAATGATCCATCATCTGCGACGATAAAGTCCTCTGCCAGCCCCAACTGAACCTGTGCTCTGATGCTCCTCAGAGACTCATCCTCATACTGTCCAGCTCTGACCCGGTCTATCAGCTCCAACTATACCTGAATTCCCCACATCTGTGCTGCGACTCCAGGAACTAGTACCTCAATGCCCAAACTATCAAGATCTGCCAATAAATGTTTATCTCTAGTCAAGCACATAGCCACAGGATACCTACTCAAAGCATCTGCGACTATGTTGGCCTTTCCTGGATGGTACTGCAAAGATATGTCGAAGTATTTTATCAGCTCCAACCATCGCCGCTGCCTCATGTTGAGCTCTTTTTGTGTAAACACATACTTTAAGCTCTTATGGTCTGTGAAGATCTCTACTCTCTCTCCATATAAATTTGAGAGCAAAGATAACCGCTGCCAACTCCAAATCATGGGTAGGGTATTTCTTCTCATACGGGCGTAATTGCTTGGAAGCATAGGAAATCATCTTCCCGAGCTGCTGTAACACACAACCCAAACCCTTCCCTAATGCATCACTGTAAATGGAAAATCCTCCTGCTCCTGATGGTAGTGTCAAGATGGGAGCTGTAGTCAATCTCCTCTTCAGCTCCTTAAATGCTGACTGACAATCCTTAGTCCAAACAAATTCTACGTCCTTCCTGGTTAGCCTAGTCATCGGCTCTGCAAGTCTGGAAAAGTCCTGAACAAACCTCCGGTAGTAGCCTGCTAATCCAAGGAAACTCCTTATATTTGCTACTGAACTCGGGGTAGACCACAATTCAACTGCTGAAATCTTCTTCGGGTCCACCGAGATTCCATCTCCTGTAATAACTTGCCCAAGAAATTCAACCATATCAAGGATGAATTCACACTTTGATAACTTGCCATACAACTTCTCCTTCCTGAGGGTCTCCAGAACAATCCTCAATTGCTGCTCATGCTCCTCTGAGGTCTTCGAGTATATCATAATATCATCAATGAAGACTATAACAAACCGGTCCAAGTACTGATGAAATATCTTGTTGATCAGGTTCATGAACACTGTCGGGACATTAGTCAACCCAAACGGCATCACCAAGAACTTGAACTGTCCATAGCGAGTCCTGAAAGTTGTCTTCGGAATGTCTTCCCTCTTCACTTTCACCTGGTGGTACCTTGACCTCTCTATCTTGGAAAATACCTTTGCTTCGCTCAACTGGTCAAACAAGTCATATATCTACGGCAACGGATATTTGTTCTTGATAGTGAGGTTATTAAGTGCCCTATTGTCAATACACATATGTATCGATCCATCCTTCTTCGTTACAAAAAGTACTGGAGAACCCCATGGTGATGAACTGGAACGGATAAAGCCCTCGTCTTGCAACTCATCCACATGCTTCTTCAACTCCGCCAGTTCGTTGTTGTTTACTCTATAGTCGTGCTGAGATATCGGCTCTGTGACTGACACTAAATCTATAGAGAATTTCACATCTTTGTCTGGTGGCAACCCCGGCAACTCCTCTGGAAAGACATCCATGAACTCTGCAATCAACGGATGTGGAGGCTCCTGCGCTTCTACCAAAGTTCTACAGAAATTGTGTTCGCTCTGCTCTGCTCCTCGGACGAACTCAAACTCCGGCTCTCCTGGCGACTGAAATAAAACTCTGCCTCCATGACAATCGATACTAGCATGATGTCTACTCAACCAATCCATCCTGAGTACTATATCGTAACTCGGAAGTGGCATTACGAGTAAACATACACTCAGCTCACGGCCTTCCAAATAAACTCTCTGGTTCTTGCAAACATCACTGACCAGGATAATGCCACCCTCGGTCGTGATCTTGCAAGTCCTCGTCAACGGTTCAGACTCAAGATGATGCCTCAAAGCAAAAGATACAGATATAAAGCTATGAGAAATACCAGAATCGAACAAACATAATCTGGAAAGAAATCGAGATAAACTGAACTTGAGATGATATCGCCAACCGGCTCCTCCTCCTCCTCGACAGTCAAGGCAAAAGCTCGCCCCTATTACTGCGCTCCTCTTTGCTGCTGATGCTGGGCAAACTATTGCTGCTGCGGTAGAAGAGGTCCTCTCTTCTGGCCCGCTGGCGGTCTAGCGGGTGCCCTTTGTGCCTGTCCTCCACCCTGAGCTGGATGATCTGGAACTTTAGGACAAGCCCGCAACTGATGATCTCCGATCCACAGAATAAGCATTGGCCTAGCCTCATCCTGCATGCGTCCCATCTGTGTCATTGCTTCTTACAGAAAGTGCAAGGAACTGTTGCCCTCTGGTTCTGATGTATCTGCTGAGCCGACGCTCTAGTTGGCCCGTGATACTGCTGCCTCTGGTGCTGGTAAGGCCTCTGGTGCTGCTGCTGGAAGTGAGGCCTCTTTGTTGAACCCGTATTGTTGCTGGATCCTCCTGCGTCCCTCGGTCTCTTAGAGCCAAGTTCTAAGTCATCCTTTGCTCTCTGTGCCTGCCTGAGTATCTCCTCGAAGGTGGCGGTAGGATCTCCGTTGGTGTGGGGTTTGACCTCCCGGTTCAGGCCCTTCATGAACTTCCTTGCTCTGCCTCTAGGGTTCTGACCCTCCACGAAGCGACATAGACGACAATACTCCGCCGCATACTCGTCCACTGACATACCTCCCTGGACGAGTACTGGAACTGACTCTCCAAAGATGTAAGAGCCACGTATGGGAAGAACTTCTCCTTGAAAAGCTCTTTGAAGGCTTCCCAAGAGAGTCATGGTACAGAAATCCTCGGGTCTGTCCGGAACCATGTCAAAGTAATGTCGAACATCATACAACCCGCTGCCTCTATCTGTAGCATCTCTGGAAACTGCGCCAGCCGTAGGTTCCGCTCAATGTCCTCGATCCACTCGTCCGCATAGATAATCTCCTCTGTGCCCCTGAAGTCCTTCGGGACCATCCTCTTGAAGTCGATGATGGTACCCAACTTTGGCTGATGCAGAATAAACTGAGCTTGAGCCGTCTGTGGCTAGGCTGTAGTAGCTCTCTCCACTGTTGTAAGTGCGATCTGGTGAGCATTCTCCACGCTCTATCGCAGAACCTTTGACTGTCGCTTCTGCACCTATATCATCTACTGGAAGAGCGCGAACATCTGCGTCTGATCAACTACTGGTGGTGGAGGTGGAAGATCCTCGAAAACTGTCTGTCCTCTCCTCGGTACTGGAGGTAGAGCACCTCTGAAAGCTGCTACCGATACGCCCACCTGGACTGGTGAAGCTGACCTCCTGAATGTAGGTGCTGGACCATCGTCTGAGGGTGTCGCCCTCATGGGTGATGAAGTGACTGATCACGCTATCGCGGCACCTGATCGCTGGGAACGCATCTTCGGCGGTATCCTGAAGATAGATTAAAATACATAATCAATATTGAATATGATACGATATCATCAAAGAAGGACAAAACTTTATTCAAAGTAAAACAATATTCAATAGATAAGGATTTGCAAAAATAGATATTGGAATTTTTCTAGGTGTGATTGAGTAAACTCTCAGCCTAAATCATGTTTCCTAAAGCAGGCTCGTAGCAGTACTCTAGAAGAGCACAACTATGATATCTATCTATACCTGCATGGGCCACCACTAAAAATATGTCACGACTCGCACCCGGATATTCGGGCACGGGTACGTGGTTACGCCCAGCCTACGCCACAGAAATGGTGGTAGAACGCTGTCTGGGTTATTTCTAACTATCTAACATCTCAATAATATAATGTGGTACATGTCAATCATCTCAACTCCAAACGGAGGAGCAAAATGGTATATCACATGAATAACTAACCTCAATCACAAAATAAACTAAGGAAGAATAATGCATGAATGGAATAGCGAAGGAAAGAATAAAGAAACAATCCACAATCTGAAATAATATACAAGATGTGAATCTCAATAAAAGAATAGTCTAATACAATCCTATATAAATATAATCTAGACCTCCTCAGGCTCTGCAACTAAGTCCTCCTGGTCAATAGGAGTATCCTCTAGAGGTATGTCGTCCTACGGCCCGTAAAATGTGGGATACTGCTCTAAAAGCCAGTCTTCTGGAAAAATATATCCAGTCAGGATTGGAGTGAAGTACATACCTCTGAAAGCAGTTCCAATAACATAATCGAGCATATAAACATATATAGAAATGAAATACAAGATCACTAACATATGAATGAATGAACAAGATATACAGGTAATGTACGAGAATATAGATCAACAATATGAATATCATAATATGATAAAATAACTGTAATCTAAACTAACAAATGTGCCTCAGAATACAAGTTCATTATGTGATCGGGTTGGATGACCATGATCATGTAAGACGATTACAAGTGAGGTATGTAACCAGAATGTACACGATATAATAATGGCTTTGATCACATAATCAACTCCTACTCTCCCACCCCCAACTAATACCGATGGATCCAATCATGACACTCTACGAACACGAAATATAACCACTGAACACGAGCAGTGGGTGTATACGAATATCATAACCACCGAACACGAGCGGTGGGTGTACACGAATAAGCATACTAAACACGAGCAGTGTGTGAACACAAAATATAATCAATACCCAATATACACGATGAGATACAATATACACGAGTACCCGCTGAATATGGTAGGAGATAACATCTCCTGACAGGATCCATATAGTACCAGTCCATGAAATTACTGTTTCGGGATCAATATATACAATTCTAGAACATGCATATATACAATATTATGAATTAAAAACTATCAGAGAAAAGTACTCGCCTGTAGTCATGAGCAAGGTGTGTCTCTCGATGCCCAAGCTGGTGTCACACAACCAATATATGGTACATTGCATTAATACAAGGTTCAAGAATGAAAATAAGTGAAGTTGATACAATTTTAGGTCGATACGCCATTTCTAAGTCAAACCAATAAAATCTAGGTTGCAAGAGTCTAATGCTAAGTTACTAAGTCGATACACTATAAAACTATGCTATACTAGCTAAGCTAAGAAACAACAAGGCACTCAAAGAGCCGTATTCTAAGATACGCAAGTTTTCGAATATGAAAATAGTATTTTATATATATATTCAAGTCAAATATTATAATACTACAACAAATCAATTAAAATATGATACCATGGCCTTGCACCAATGCGTATCGCACCTATTTCGATACCCAAACTCAATACCTTGGGTATCGACCCAATACATTGGTATCCCAAGGTAACCCAACTCTAACATAATAGCTAACACATATATGATACCCCAAGCTACTATGCTAATATATATATACATAAACCTCTAGCACTAGCGATATAAGTGTCTAACTACTAAACATAATACCATACTACATATAACTAACTACTATAAAATAACAACTAATACAATTATGTATATTTATATGTAGCTAACTAGCTACTAGAATACTAACATATATATGCCTACACTAATATACTTAGATACATATTTAGTTACATAATAACTACTAGGCTAACTATTAAACTAATAAGATATTTATAACTAGCTAGCTAGCTAAATACCAAAAGCTAACATGAATACTAACTAGCTCTAATACCTTGAAATGCTAACCAAATATAGCTAACTACCCAAAAAAACTAAATAACTAACTGACACTGATATGGATACCTTGCAGGTACTGATATTGCCAGAAACTAAACTGATACAGTGATACCTTGCTTCTTCAATGTTGTGCACTTGTTCTCTGCACTGTAGTGCTCTCTGCTGAGCAGTGTGCACCCCGAACTTCCTTATCTTCAGTGCAGTGCACATCCTTGCTGTGGCTCAACTGATGCAGTGATCTTCCTCATCCCTGCTTGCTGACACTGCATACTCACTGCCACTCCATTTGAAACTGCACAGTTGCTCTTCCTATGTGCACTGCACAGTTGACCTGATGCTTAGTTAAAATACGACTGATACCTGAAGCTGATACCTGTAGGTACTGCTGACCCGAGCCTCTACTACAGTGGCTACATGAGCACCTAGATGCAGACCTCCCCATGGCTATGCAAACCTGTGCAGGAGCTACACTCTGCCCACTTTACTTGCTGCAGTGCATGGGCTACAACATTGGCTAGTGCAGACTGCTGAACCTGCTGGGTCTCGAGATGTTGATGCAGTAGTACTCAGTTGAAGCACTGGCTACTGCCACTTTAATACAATGCACACCAACGTGTGTTATGCTACAGATACTACAAATTCTTTACTGCATTCAGTAGCTACTCGACTTGCTATTGAAACTGCTATACTAAACTACTGAGACTGCTACTGCACAGTTGGTTGTTTTTTTTTTCCTGTTGTACTGTGATGTTATTCTTCAGTTGCTGAAAACAAGGCCACACTATGCTGCTTAGTTTGCACACCCAGGTGTGTGGTTGAAATGCCCATTGCAGTAATACTTGGCTCGAGGATACATCTTCCTCTTGCTGAACTACAGTTGCTCGAGGCTGCACATTGAACTACAGCTGAAGCTCCTTGCTGCTCACTGCTTGCAGGCTTAGTGCATTGATGCCCTGCAAACTGCACTTGTTTCTCCTCAAGCATACTGAAACACACTCCCACTAACCCGAGCTCACTCACTAGCACACATACACTCAAACACAATGCACAACACTCACCTCTATGTATATATATACTCCTCTCACTAATATATATATATATATAGATATATATTTACACACACATATAAATAACTATATATATATATATATATATATATATATATATATATATATATATATATATATATATATATATAACCAACACATGTATATACATATACATATAAATCTATATATACACTAATACATACACACACCTCTACACTAATCATAATTATACTAATATATACATATGTATATCACTAATGATCATATATATATATATATATATATATATATATATATATATATATATATATATAGCAAGGAAGACAAAACAACAAACGTGTGGAGTGCACCGCACCCGTATCACACTTGCTCTATGATACGCGTGCGATACGACTTCAACACACAACCAAACGCATCTCGGAGGATACGAACAAGTCTAAAACACTAATTATGAACAATACGTATAGTAATTAGAGTATCTACGTGTCTATGTCATAATGTGATATACACAAGGCCCCGTGTCAGAGGAAAATCCCCAAAATTAACCAGTTTCGTCAAATTGACGAGATACGGCCTACACGTATCCAATTATGGACATGACACTAGTCACAAACAAACAATCATATGTCATTTAGATCTATTAGACCCAATGATAACCACTACATGTGTCAATCTCGGAATTTCTCCAAAATTGACACTAAATTGGACATAACTTCCACCGTAGGTCTCCGATGAACCTAAAACTAATTCCTATGGGTAGCCTATGCATGTGGGTTGGTTTCTCATGGTTAAATATTATATCTAGAATCTATTAGAAGGGGGAAAACTGAAATATACCTATTAGGAGATGGATTTCTAATGAAAAGTCCCCAAATGCCAAGTAGCTCCTCTCCTTGTAGATCTTGGCCTCCTCCTCCTTGCTCCTTACTCCTTCTTGTAGATCCTTAATGTAGAAGCCTCAATAAAAAATTTGAAAAGAGATTGGTAAAGAATTGGTGGAGAATTGATGAGGGAATGGAGGGAATTGGAAGAGGAAAATTATAGATCTAAGAATTTGGTAATTGGTGAAATAAAATGAGCACTCTCTCTCTCTTCATAGGTGGCCGACCATGTAACCCCTTCTCCAAGCAATGTAAAATATCTCAAATATCTATTGGGGCATCTCATGAAAAAATTAATTAGGGGGGAAGGTTCTAGTCTAATGGTTTCTCTAATTAATCCAACCTCCTAATCCATGGGCCTAATTTATGGGCTCAAACTAAACTCATCCAAAATATTGGTTTCATGCATTCTAATAAATGGGTTAGGTCCACTATAAAAGTCTAAAATAAAACTACAACTAGTAATAAATAAGTAATACAATAATTAATTAATCATGCATGCACAAATATTAAATATAATTAATCCTCAAATAAATATTACCCATGTCAATTACCAAACTACCCTTGAATAAAAAAGTGAGGGTGACAATGAAGGAGCGTATTACTCCATGTTACTGTGGGGTGACACCACTATGAGGTACCTCAACAGGGTAAAGCCTCGACTACGAGCCATGTCACAACGGCAATAACATCGTACATAATCAATGACACAGCAGATATAGGCTTGGAGAACCTCTAATATTGTGTCTCTACAATCCTACCATTTAGTTTTATGCTATTAGTTCAAAAAAAATCTACCAGGCATTTAACTATTGGTTCAAGGGATGACCATTGACCAGGATTATATCAGGTACAGTACGTAGTCCTCGAGAATATTATGAGATACGTACCCGGAACCACTGTAGTCTATTATTTTTTCTTGATCAGATGATTTTTTGTAGGAGAATGGCTTTGACACCATAATGAGTTCTCGGGCAGAGTGAATGTCCAGCGTGCGTTTCAGGAAGCATGAGTAGTTTCAGCACTACAAGGGACATGTATCCCATGCTACAGTGGCGTGACACCACACGAGGGAGTGATCCTCGACTTTGGGTCATGTCACATCAACGATAGCACCGCACATAGGCAGGTAGCCTAATACTAAAAGGAGATAGAGAGTGGTAGTACAGCACAACAAAGAGGCATGTAACCTCACGCTACAGTGGGTAAAACCACATGAGGAAGTGAACCTCGGCTTCGAGCGATGTTATAGTGGTGTATCACTGTACGGAAGCACAATGCTTCATGCTAAGATGTAGTACAGCGCTACTAAGAGGCTGGTGACCTCATGCTAAAGTGGGTGACACCACATAAGGGAGTGAACCTCGACTTTGAGCCATATCACAATGACGTAGCACCTCATAGGAGCACAAGGCTTCATGTTTTGTGTAGTAATTGTCACGCCCCAGTCCCAAAACATCGAGGGACTGGACGCGTGATAATGGCCAGCATCACGCACCGATGGACAAACCCAATTTAATGGATCCATCGGGGCATACTTAAGCTGTATAACAACAGTCATGGGTCTAAATCTATAAATCTCATCCACAGAATAAATATAGCAAAATCAGAATCAATAAGCAAGATCAATCATAATAAAACATGATATCAGGAAATAACCCAATAATGAGTCTAATACAACTGTCCAGATATAAGAATAAAGATAACCACAAAAAATAATGAGTATAAAAACAGTATATACTCAGAAGATACCCGAAGGGATCACTCGTCCACTGGATCTGGTACTGCTCCAGTGTCTGCTCCTGCTAATGCTCCTGTCCGGTATCTCTCTGGGTCAAACTCGTCTGTTAATCCTGGGAACATAATCCGGATCCAGGTCCTCAGGGAACATAGCAAGGTACAAGAAAGCTCATGCCAAAATAAATGCAGTACAGCAAATAATAAAACAATAGGGTCAACTATATAACCATCTATGTGAAATGCAAGTTGAGAGCATCACTAGAACTTAGGCTGATACCACTACAAGCTCTGTGTCGGGGAGCCGGTAGCAGTTATACTATGAGTTTTACTATGTGTTTACTATAGATTTTATATATATATAATCAGCCTGTAGCCTGTGTGTCTCTCCCCGCCCAATGTAACCATACGTCTCATGTCCATGTCACGTGAGATTATATCTAATGTAGTGAGTCATACTATGTCTATGAATATAATGTCTAGGAATATCCTGTCTATGTCATAAATCCTGCAACCTACACAGAATCTCCTTGAATATTTCAGGAAGATTCTGTTCATGATTTGTGTCAGGTGTCCTGGGTATAATGTACTTGATATGTCAAGTACGAGAATGTAAATGTCACGATATCCATCTCTAGTTGACCTTACACAACCCCGCGTACGGTGTTGTCACCCGACTATTAATCGAAAGCGCAGTAAGTCAAACGACCTAGGTTTAAGCATGTACAACAGTTATAATTAATTCCAAGTAATATGAAACAAAACTGCAAGTTGGCAAGGTACACTTGCCTGGGTTTTCGGCTCCAAGTGTGGCTCTGGCTTCAGCGAGAATTGCAGGCAGTACTCTGGTTGCTGAAACAAACATCACCATCAGATCCAGAAAATATTAATTAGCTAGAAATGCCTGTCCTTGAGTCCAATTTGGAGACAAGGGCAAAATGATATTTCGGGTTAAAGCGGGGTCCACATATGGGCCGCTTTGCACCGAAAAATACGTCAGGGTCGAAGGTCTCCAAAACAGTCAAACTTAGTGTCAACAGGTCAGGAACGATGATACGAACCCAACGGAACTTCCAGAATTGGATTCCGATGAGCCGTTCTCAAAATCGTCCGTCGAGTGGAGCCTGTGGGGCCCACGACACGCGATTTTGTCAACATTCTCAGAATCGAACCAAACTTGGCCCACAGGACCAGCGTATTGCTACGAGTCCGATGGCGCAAGTTTCGTCTTGATCCGACGTATGTACACTAAGTTACAGCGACAAACAGAAAAGTTGGATACGGGACGTTGTCCGCGGATACGTACTGATTCCGGTGTGCACGCACATCCGAATTAGCTTCTACGAAATCTCGCACGTCCGTATCAACAACGCGCACGTATCTGTAAAGACCGCATGCGACCAAGTCATCCCGTTTGGCGGGGCATACTCGGTTTCGGGGTGGAACAGGACGTTGATTTTTCTGTTTTTGGATCGCGGTGCACGATCACCACAGGACGCGATGCACCGAGCGGTTTGCACGGGCACCGAGGGGGTCATATAGGCTACGTGATGCAACTGACGGAATTGAAAATGGGTAAACGAGCAGGGAAATAGCGTATCCTTTGTGTCCGACTCGTGTCCGACACGATACACTGTGTCCTGTGTCCGCCAAGTTAGGGTTAGGGTTTGGGGAATACTGCCGGAGCTTGGCTAAGGAGGCCGGCCGAAGGGAGGCTGGGGTCGGGCGACGCTGGCCGGAGGCGGCCAGGGAGCAGAGGCGGCCGGCGCTGTGCGGCACGGCGGCCGGAACTGAGGCGGGGAGGAGACTCGGGGCAGAGTCGGCTGCGGGTTCTGGACGGGGACGGCGTCGGCGCTGGAGCCAGAGGTAGCTGCGCTGCGGCGGAGCTGCGGGTGAGGAGGTGGCCGGCGCTCGAGGGCGGGGAGTCCGGGCGGAGGAGGGTGGAAAGGGAGGCGGCTAGGGCTCTTTTATAGGGCGGAGAGGAGGCCGAGGGTCAGCCGGTGGGGAAGGGAGAGGAAGAGGAGAAGGTGGCGGCCGTTTTCGGAAGCGAGGCGGCCGGGAAGGCGAGCGGCGGACGTTCTGGCAGCGGGGGCTGAACAGTCGGGCGGCTGAGCGGTTGGGGAGATAGGGGTTCGCGGGTTAACGGGTGGACGGGTCGGGTCCAAACGGATCCGGCCCGATCCGCAAATATTGAAATGGGTTCAGGTTGAAACGGGTCGGGTCGGGTTATCTATTGGACCCGGATCCGACCCGCTAAGGCGGTTTGGTTCGGTTTAGTTGGACCGGCCGGTTCGGTCTAATTTTGGGTTTGGTTTAATTAAATAAACCCGGTTTATTTGTTTTAATTAAAATAATTAGTAATTAGGGCTTTAAAAATCTATCCGGGGTCCAATAAATTCCCGAAAAATTACCCTATGTCTAGTTTTTAATTTTACACCATAAAATATTATTTTCATAATATTTTAATATTATTATTATCATTTAAAAATCATTTAATAATTCAAACACCTGTATTTAATTTCAGAAAATTCCTAGAAAATTCCAGAAAATTATAAAAAATCCAAATTTAAAATTCTTGAAAATCAGGGGGATTACAGTAACGGCACTACTAAGAGGCATGTGTCCTCATGCTATAGTGATATGACACCATAAGAGGAGGATCCTCGGCCTTGGGCGGTCATGTCATTACGGTGTAGCACCGCACAGAAGCGCAAGGCTTCATGCCGGATAATAAACTCTATATAGTGAAATAACTCACCTAAGTGTACGGATAGAGATGTAGGTCATCTCTTAAAGAAAAACTTGTAGACGCCCAATATACAAATACTGAGACCAGGTCAACAAAGGGCTTTTAACATGCGACCGGATGGCACAGCTGAGGTCATTGTGTGAGTGAAAATAAAAGCAAATATGTACAGAATTTAAGGCCTAGTCAATTCTTGTATCATACTATTGTTTAACCCATGCAGGAAGATTCATGTCGTCGGCGACATCTATCCTAATGCATGATGGCAGTCACTGTGAGGAACGCTCAACCATATATTATGATATATGTGGGAGATTGTTGGTATTATCCACTGAGTTTTGGGAGTTTTAGTCCCCCATTGGAAAACCATCAATGTGTATATCTCAATATATAGCAATGCTTAGTATTGGTATATGCACATGGGGTGGTCTCCCATGTGGGTTGAATTTTCTAGAGGGATTAAGTATGAATTCCATTATGACAATCTTTATTTTGTCACCACCTCTGGTACATTTTTCTTATAAGCTAAGCCCCGAAGGGGCTAAGCGACTCAGACTCGGACTCGAGCTCGGGCTCAAGGGCACAAAGTGGCACTTTGTTGGTGCACTTTATACTTAGCACGTCAGCATCGTCGTATGGCGCTCGTGTGATCCTTTTATGCGTAAGTTGCATGCTCGGTTGCTAGCTCGGGCGCATGCTTCTGGCACATGCGGCCTGGCGCTATGCGGCCAAAGCGCTATGCGTCCCGGCGCTATGCGTCCCGGTGCTATGCGACCAAGGCACTATGCGTCCAGGTGTTATGCGGCCAGGGGCTATGCGGCCTGGCGCTATGCGGTTAGGTTTGGATGAGCGAGTTGCATGTGGAGGGGACAGGGTCTGCTTTATGTGGCACATACGGCGCATAGTTTTTTGTGCCTTCCAAAAAATATGACGCATGCGACGCAAGCAGCTGCTTTCGATACTTTGTGACATTGTCTACCCCGTGCAGTACAACAAGACCGGTGGCGCATACGACGTAGGCGGCGCCTGTAGCTCTATCACCCAACTTTTTGGGGATATGGTCGCTCAGCGCATATGCGTCCTAGAGTTTCCTCAGGCCCATAGGTATTGTTTTTCCTTATATACAGAGGACTTTTTCTTTCATTTGAAGAGAGAGAATAATAAAGATAGAAAAATTGAGGACACCAAATTACATATGCGGCCCAGAGTGTCCTCTTTCTACATAGTATTTTCTAGTAATTTCGAAGGTGACATTGAGCGTTCCTAAAGTTTATTTGTGAACTTGCTGGTGTTTGGAGGGCAGATCATCTGTACGATAAATCTTGATTTTAGCAATGGTGGTTTTGACCACCCCAGCAAGAAGCTTTTCTTCAGCTTTTTCTTTGCTCATTCATTCTCATTGACGCGTCTGCGAACGTAAAGAGAAGAATATTTTATTGTTGCTTGTTGTAATCTTTATTTTCTTCGAAGTTTGTTTGTAACCTGTTCTTGGTTCGTGCTTCGTTGGAATCAAGAATATCATATGAGGAACTCTTGTGTGAATCTCTGATCTCGATGACTACTTGGGTACTTGTAGAGAGCGGACTTTCAGGTCTCGCTAGTAGCTCTGCACATGGCCCGTGTTCTACCATCTTTGATCCACCTCGGGACTAACATATAGTAATGTAAATATTTGGAAGTTCCATGTTGTTCAACTTCAGCAAGTCGTGGTCTAAATTATATTTCCTAAATTTAAAAACTTACTAATGAAAATAAAAAGGTAAGTTGAATAATTTTTTACTTTATGTGAAAGATTTACATATATATAAGATTTGCAACTGATCTAAAGTTTCAAAAACAAAACAAGATATTACATACATAAGCCCTTTTTTCCATTCAGCTATTTCCTAGGATATTGGCAACAATTGTTAGTCCCGGAGTCATATCAAAGAAGAAGAGGTAGCCACAAATTAGAGACTCACAGAAGAGTTTATCTCTATTAACTCCAGAAGAGAAGTTGGTGCACTGAGATTCACACAAAAGTTCCTCTACAGTGATACGCAACCCCCAATAAGAAATAAACCACGAACAGGTTACAAACTGACGAAACAAAGAAAGTGTAAATACAGTAATAAACATAAAAATATTCTTCTTTTTATGTTCGCAGGCACTACAATGAGAAAGAACGATAACAAGAAGAAAAATACAACAAAATAAAACTCCTTACTCGGGTGATCAAACCACCGGTGCTCAAGGTAAGATTCACCTTACACGACGATCTGCCCCAGGATCCAGCAAGTTCACACGAGAAATTTTGGAACGCTCTAAGTTACCTTCGGTATCACTCGAAAAAATACTATGTGGAAGGGGTGCCCGGATGACCGCATACGCTCTGTTGCTCTCGGTTTTTCCATCTGAACCAAATGAAAGAGAATCTCCTCTATATATAGAGGTAAACAACACCTATGCACCCTGAGAAAGCTCAGGCCGCATAATCACCAACCGACTAGACACCAAGTCGTATATGTTGTCGTAGCTGCATGTGTCACCGCCGTCGGTTACGCTGCACAGGACAACGCCGCCAAACGCAGCCAAGCGTCGAAAGCAGCATCCATTGTGCACAGACACCCCCATGTCGCATGCGTCGCATAATCGGGATGGCACGGATAACCTTTCACTGCATGTGCTGCCAACAAAAGACTATGTCCCCTCCATATACGACTTACTCATACAAACTCGTTGGCCGTATAGCGCCTGGATGCATAGCTCCTGGACGCGTAGCCCCTGGCCGCATAGCACCTTTCCGCATAGCCCCTGGCCGTATAGTGCATCGGCCGCATAGCGCCACGAAGCATGCGCCCGGGCTAGCAATCGAGCATACAACTCGCGCATAAAAAGAGCGCATGAGTGTCATGCAATGATGCAAATGTGTAAAGTGCAAAGTGCACCAACAAAGCGTCACTTTGTGCCCTTGAATCCGAGTTCAAGTCCGAGTTTGAGTCGCTAAGCCCCTTCAGGGCTTAGCTCCTAAAAAAATTTTCCCAAAGGTGGTGACAAAATTAGGATTATCATAATGGAGTTCACACTTATTCTTTCTAGAAAAGTCAACCCGCATGGGCCACCACCCCATTTGCATATACCAATACTAAGCATAGTTATATATTAAGATATACACATTGGTGGTTTTTCAATGTGGGATTAAAATTCCCAAAGTATAGTGGAAAACACCAAAAATCTTCCACATATATCACAATAGATGGTTGTGTTCCTCACAGTGACTGCCCATCATGCATTAGGATAGATGTCAGACTTAAATCTTCTCGCATGGGTCAAACAACAGTACGATACAAGAATGGACTTCGCCTTGAATTCTGAATCATAGTTGTTGTTCTTTCCACTCACACAATAACATCAGTTGTGCCTCTGGTCGCACATTAAATGCCCTGTGCTGACCTGGTTTTGGTGTATGTATCTTGAGTGTCTACAAGTTTACCCTCAAGAGATAGCATATATCTTTGTCCATACAGTTAGTGAGTTCCTTTTAAGAGAGTTTAATATTTCCCAGTATGAAGCCTTATGCTTCCGTGTGGTGCTACGCCGATGTGACATGGCTTACAGCCGAGGTTAATTACCTCTTGTAGTGTCACCCACAGTAGCATGAGGTCACTAGCCTCTTAGTAGTATTGTTCTACATCCCAACATGAAGCCTTGTGCTTTTGTGCAGTGCTACGCTGTTATGACATGGCTTGCAGCCGAGATTAACTATCTCATGTGGTGTCACCCACTGTAGCATGATATCACCGACCTCTTAGTAGTGTTGTGCTATAACTCTCTATCTTTTCAGCATTATGCTACCTTCCTATTTGCAGTGCTACTACCGCTGTGACATGTGTAATACCTCATTCCGCTCAAGCGGACTGCCGATTCAAACGACACAAGTGCAACGTCCCGACCCGCTTTGCTTCAGCGAGAATACTCGTTTGAGGTAAGAGGATATCTAGACTTGGCTCTTCAGAAATTTTAGCTTAGGCTTTCAGAGGCTCGCTCCGAGTATCGCTCAACCGTGACGAATCATCGTTAAGGTGGGTAGCTACGGTGAATTTGTCTTTGCTTAGCCAGCACACTTAAAATATGGATGTTTTATGCTAGTCGCTAGGTGAATCACCCCTTGCATGTTAATAAGAATATAACGCACCTAGCTAAGGGAATAATCCCAACTTGCATTGCTTGTGTTAGAACATGAAAATAAAATATTACTTATGATCAAACCCTCGCATGCTACCTTTACCTTGTGCAACCAGACCCCGCTATGCCTTGAGTAAGAACTATATACATATACTCTTCGGAGTGCACTTCTTTACTGCTATACTATACGACCCTAAATAATGTCGCTCGGAAAGTCCCTTCACTCCTTGGCTTACCTTCGGGCTCGAGCCGACGCAAATAATAAGTTTTCGTATGAATACAATGCTTGCCTGTTATATGTTAACTTGTACTCGTTGCCTCATTTTAATGCTTGTCGCATAAACTATGCCTTAATCATCTAACATTGTACATGTCATGCATTCATATAAGTTCTCCTCGGAAGACTATATAATAGTCGTTCCGTGCAAATATGAACCTAAAAGTATCAGGGACCGCTAGGTCGCTAAGACAGTTCTCGAACCAGGGAATTTGCACCAAGCCAATGATCCAAGAATCATAGCTCGTGGAGCAATATCGTCCTGTACTGAATCAAATGGCTCGTGGAGTCGATACACATATTGTGAATAATCATGCCTGAAACAAGTACCTGATATACATATCCTGCCTCAAACATGTACCTGATATACATATACTGCCTCAAACATGTACCTGATTTATTCCTGCCCGAAACATGTGCCTGATATGTATCCTGCCTTAAACTTGTTCCTGTGTCTGACCAGAGACCCAGAAGATTGAGACTTGCATGGTCACAGGACAACTTGGTGTCACCCCCACATTTCAGATTAGGGGTATTTTTATCTTTTCATAATTAATGTGTAAATAATTGTATAATATTTAATTATATTTAATTGTCGTGATTTTTATTTAATTGTTGTGCCTTACCGTTGCTTCGATATTTGAAGCACTACCCTAGCTTTTGCCTTCCAACAAATTTCACAACCCTAGCTTTTGTCTTCTAACAAATTTCACAACTTTGTCTTAGGACGTGCCAGCCTTCCATTCCGACCTTTGTGTAACTCATAAATATGCTTCCTTGTGCTTTATTTTAGTCGTACAATATTCGTCGCAAACGTTTATTATTTAATTCTTAATAAATTCAACTTTGTATCGTTGTGCATCGAAATTGGAGACACAATCTCGACCCATTTCGTACAATCCAAATTAGGATAATATTCTATTCTGAGTCTTCTATGTCCATGACATTTGTGTCCTACCTAATTTTAATCCCATGTACTTCTAATTAATTTTAGAACACCAACTGTAATAATTTTTAATTAAATTAAACCTAAACCTAATTTTGTGCAATTTTCCAATTGTTGGGCACTTTTATGCAAAAGTGTATTAAGGTGTCTATCCCGTCGGACACGATACGTGAATAAACCCATTTCTCCTTCATGTGTATTTTTCTATGATTTTTGGGAGTATATAATTCAACATCAACCTCCTTAAACCATGGCCCTCCAAAACCTTGAACCAATGCAATCCTAGCCATCCAATTTGAATCTAGGAAATCATGGACCTTGAAATCCTACATGAGAACCCTTTTCCAATTGTTGACCAAGTCAAACTTTTCTAGGTCAAACCAAATCCCCCTTACATGTGTATATAAATATCCCTTCTTTTACTTTTTCTTTTCTTTATTCCTAAACCTAAACTACAACCCCATCCGTCATGTCCCTCTCCTTCTTTCTTGCTCATCCCGCCGGAATCCCGAACCCCCTCGTCGGAGGAACCCCTCGTCGGTCCAGACCCCAACCCGTCGTTCTCCTCCGCCCAGCGATCCGCTGCCACCCTCCCCGCTCGCGTGGAGCCATCCCCGACTTCAAGCCCGCTGCCATCCCCGCCTCCACACGACGACGACCCGATGTCCCTACATCCCGATCACCACCCTCATCCATCCCCGTCTCCTCCTTGCTCCATCCTCCTCTAGGAACGAACCACCACGACGCCTGCCGGCCCTCCCACTGAACTTGCCTCCTCACTATTCCTCCGCTGGCCCCGGATGCTTTACCGCCTCTCCTCGCCAACCGCTGAACCCGAACGCCTCACCTCGACCGGAGAAGCTCGACTGAAGCTGGAGAGCGTTGTTGTCGACCCCGAGCACCGCGGAAGTCAACCCCACGCCGGAACAGTCCACCCCCGTCCCGCTGCAACGAACCAACCAGTCCCTCGTCGACGACCACTGCACCAAAAATGCTGTCGACCGCATCCGTCTGACGTCGGAGCCCGCTGCAACTCGACGGCGTCCGTCTGAAGCTGGAGAACCCCATCGGTGTTCGATCAGAGCCCGACCTCCTTCTTTCCTGCCTCCTCCTACTCGACACTACCCTCGCCTTCATTCATCATCATCGTCGCCGTAGTCGTAACCATCGCCCTTGTCGTCGTCGTGCCACGCGCAGGTTCGTTCCTGCCCTCGTTCCCGTCATTTCATGAGATTGTATATATGTAACTATAAGGATGTATGTATGTACGTATTGCATAAGTATTGGAATATTGGTATATATATATAATATGTTTCTCAACTAGCATATATATACATACGTATAAGTAGTGTATAGGTATCCCCTAGTATATATATTTAATATTTATACACATGGTATAAGTTTTGTTAAGTATATATATATATTATAATTGTAACTAATGAATATTAATGTATATGCATATGAACCGTATAATTCTCAATTAGTATAAAACATATGTATATGTATTATACGTGCATCCCTAGTACATGTTTAAAATATGTATATATATATGTGCATAGTATAAATTCGATTAAGTATGTATATATGTAGATCTATTATATGTGTAATTAATTAGTATTATGAGATATGTTAGTTCATATTATGTACTATGTATTATATGTACTAGATGTCTTGAATGTGACCACGGATACCCGTAGTTACATCGACCTGTGACCATGTACAAGGATAGCAGACTGCCACATGTACACTGACGTACTGGCGTGACCGTACCATTGACTGTCTGTTATGCACAGCAACTACAGACATGACCCTAGCGTAGTCCCTAAGATCATGGTGTTTGATTGTGTATTAGTGTAATGTCTGATGCAGTATTGTGTTTATGATAAATTTATAGGACTGTTGGATCATTCAGACGATACCTTGGAACCCGAACATTGGTATTGCCAGCTAAGGACCATAGGCGAGTATATTCTCTGACAGTTTCTATTATGTTGATTATCTCTATAACTTTTGTTGTATAGCGTACATTATTTGTGGTATTAAACGAAAGGAATGAAATTGTATTTCAATGACGGGGTTTATGCGAAACCCGCGCTCTTCTGTTTACAAACAAACTTGTATAATGTAATCCTATACGAGGATGTGGGAGTACAATTTATTTAATCTGGGTATAAATTGCTATAGGTGTCTGATCTGCGGTCGATCACTTTAGCCCTTGGACCACACGATGTTGAAGAAGTGCCGTGGAAGACAGGTAGCAGCTTCGAAGATTGCAGAAGAGGTTGGACGCACGAGGCCAAGGTCGTCGATCCCTGCTCTTTGCCTGCTCTCCGGGCTCTCTCCCTCTCTCTCTCTCTCCTTGGACGATAATTCTCTCCTGGATGATAATTCTTTTTTTTCCCCCTTTTTTTTTCCTATTGATGGGGGTCTCTATTTATAGAGTTTTGGTGACAGTGACCACTCCGTCGGTATAAAAACCGAGGAGTGGGAAGTACAACACCCTTTTACACAACGGTTAAAGTAACCAATGCCTGCGTATGGATGATCTTTTGAATGAGCGTATAACGCGGGTCCAACTAAGGGAACACAACGCGTACTATTGCTACGAAGATCACGACGTAAGAGCCACGCAGGTAGGTATCCCGTGTGTAGAAACGGTTGGCGTAGAAGCCAAATAACTGTCACCCTGGCACAGAGGCCAGATAGGCATAGAAGCCGAATAGGCGTAGAAGCCGGATAGGCATAGAAGCCGGAGAGGCGTTGAAGCCGGATAGGCGATGAAGCCGGATAGGCATAGGAGCCGGAGAGGCGTTGAAGCCGGATAGGCGTAGGAGCCGGAGAGGCGTTGAAGCCGGATAGGCGTAGGAGCCGGACAGGCGTTGAAGCCGGAGAGGCGTTGAGAGCCGAAGGGGCACAGGTCTTGAATGGGCGTAGAAGCCGCTGCGTACCGTGCCCGAGTGCTGACGGGGACGTCTTAGCCGGAATCACGGCTTTCGAAGATGTAATCAAATCTTCTACAGAGATTTGCCATCATCCTGTGCATTAAATGCGAAGACGTGTTTCGAAGGTCTGCAGCCCTTCTGTGCATCCGTTGCAGAGACGTGCCTTGACTGAACCTGTCACCGCTCCGTGCAATTAGACGTAGAGACGTGCCTCGAGCCCCGTACGATGTGCAGCTTTTGACGTGGCAGGCGGTTTGTCTACTGCGGAGCGTAAACCGGCTTATGCCTGCCTGTGTAAAATAATGCAGCGTATCCCTCTGTGCGAAAAAGAGCAGTTTATGCTGAGGTGACGTCAGTAAACGACGGTTCGGTGGTATCTTAACCCAATCCTCTGCATTAAATGCAGGGATCCACCATCATACTGTGGTGTGCGTCCCGAGGGGTCTGTGCCTGTTTCCAGCCGTTGTTTGGGTCGCCGTGCAGCACTTTTTGTCAGGAGTCAGAGGCCAGGTTCACTGCGTGACTTGACAGGTTCATTTCGGGGAAGACGAAGCGTTCCTCGTACGCTATTTTAATGCTGCTTTGAGAGCGGCTGAGTTTTTTACGCCCTGGAGGCGATGGGGGGGGGGTCCCGTCTACGCCGAAGCGGTTTTGGACGCGCTGCACCCTTGAGCTCTTACGTCTGATGGCACTGAAGGCCTTTGTTTGCGCTGCTCTGTATTAATACGCCGCGTAGCTTTTGCCAGCGTATTTTTCATGCTTCTACAAGACCCCCTTCAAAGCTTTTAAAATCCTTTGGAATTTGAAACGCTTTGAATAAAGCATGAATGGCCCCTCGTGACTCAAAACGTTTCTGAATGGAGCGTTGAAACGGTCGGTGCGGCCTTTATGGCAGATTTATTGGGGACCGCTGTGATCTCTTTTGCCTATAAAAAGGCGGGGGGTTAACCTGTTTCCCCATATTCCCATCACCATGCTAAAATGATCGCCGGAGTTCGTCGGGTCGATCTGAGGAAGAAGGAGATCATGTTCTTCCAGCATGTTGGGAGCTGAAAAAGACGGCATCTTCGAGCAAGTGACCACTGCAGCGATGGATCATGGAAGGATATCTTAGCCTCCCTTGCTCGGGATAATCAGCAACTTTGTATGGCGTTGCGTCAGGGGAGAGGAAGGGCCGCTTTGGACCACACAGCTTGCAGACTGTTTATTTCTTCCTGAGACCCCTACGGACGAGATTGGACAAACCGTAATCTGTCGTCCTGATTGGGTTGGGTTTAAGAAAACCCCAACCGGATCGGCCATGGCGAATGGAGGATCTTGTTGTTCATGACTGTGGTGGTCATGAACAGCCATGGAGGAAGAGGAAGATCTGAGCGCGATCTTCAGACGACGAGGGAGTCTTTTGTAGACGGAGTTTCCCTCATATGTAATCATGAAAAGTAGAGAAAAAACCCCTGTAGACAGGGTTTCCCTCATATGTAATCATGATTTTAATCTTCAATAAAGTCATCTTTTCTTCATATGATCACTTGCCATACGTTGCTGTGAAGTCTGAATGTGTGCAGCTTCGACACGTCTGATACTTTACGCGACGCTATATAGAGAGTACTAGGTTCTGTCCTGTTCTTTATGTGCAGCGGATAGTGCATAGAGCACTGCTTTAGCATTTTGAACACTTAGAACTGTCCTGTTGCTAGGGCTAAGGAACCGCGTAGAGTTCTGAACTGCTACTTCTGATGAGCAGAACTTTGTTCAGTCTTCGTCTTCAAGAATGATCTCTCGGAACTCCCTTGAAACAGGGTCGAGGATTCTGGCTGAGCTTTGTCATCTTTGACAGACGAGATGTTCAGACTGGAGTCCGGATGAACCTCCAATTTTGGGACCTGAAAAGAGTAATTTCTTAATGGTTGTACTCTGTCCGTTTTGGGTACTTGGGGTCAAGAACGAGTATCTTCTGTGTGAACTCTTTGCACTTGACCGGGTCGGGGACTGTTTTGGATAAGCGGAAAGTCGCGGAGTGCGAAATCCTCAGCCTGTAGCGTCTGGGCGTAAGACACCGTTGAGCGCGAAGTCGTAGACTTGTGGTTCCTGAGCGTGAAGTCGTAGGTTTGTCGCCTCTCGAGCGTAAAAGCTACCGAGCACAAAGGCATCCGGGCGAGAAAAACCATAGACTTATAGCTGCTTGAACGTAAAGCCGTAGAATCGTTGCTGTTGAGTGTAGAAAGCTCCTTTAGCGTAGGACTTGTGGATTTGTAGCTCTTGAAAAGAGAATTTCTTCGAGCGTGAAGTTCTGCGGATCTGTTGCTTCTGAGCGTAAACTGAGCGCCACCGAGCGTGAGATCATCGATTTGGTATCTGCTGAGCGTAAAGTCGTAGGTTTGTCGCCTCTCGAGCGTAAAAGCTACCGAGCACAAAGGCATCCGGGCAAGAAAAATCATAGACTTGTAGCTTGCGAGCGTAAAATCATAGATCTGTTGCTGTCGAGCGTAGAAAGCTCCTTTAGCGTAGAACTGCTGAACTGTCTCGCGCGAAGAATTTTTCAAATTCGCTGACTGTCCTTCTTTTGAGGGTAGTGGTTTGACGTAGCACCCAATCATATCCGACTATTAATGCGAGACTTGGTTAGGGTCTCGAGGAGTCCGTCCGAGGATTCGAGGAGTCGATCCGGACTCTATATATATCCCAAGCTTTGGAGAGAGAAACTTTTCATCCGTCTTCTGCGAACGAGAGTTCTTGATTGTTCGAGCTTTTCTCCTTCATTCCTTCTCTGAGCACTTCGAGCTTTCAGAAATGGCGACGAAACAAACCTCCTCCGCTAAGGGAAAGAGCATAGGTTCTTTTTCTCAGGGGATGGAGCCCACGGGGAGTGTAGCGTTGAGCCGCCTTCCGGCTCTGCTCCAGCCCCTGGTGGTGATACGGAGGCACCTGATCCTGAGAAGGAAACACCTTCGGGGGCTAGCTCGCCCGGAGTGGTTTCGTCGCCTCGAGAGGAGGATGAGCCTGTCACCGTGACCTTGCCTTCGGTCGCACCAACCGTCGAGGCGGCAGCTGTGGCTACCTCGTCTGCAATCGTCTCTGGTGGGGGACTCGCTGATATCGCGGTCTCTCCTGGCGTTCAGTCGGGTTTAGTTGCGCTGACTGAGCAACATACCAGCCTCTTTTATACCGGTTTGGGAGCGATGATATCAATGGTGTTGGCGAAGAGTCTGGATTTCGAGCGCCTGAAGAGAACTGCCCAGTTCTCGATCGGGGTTGTCAGGGAGTTCGGCGATTCCGGGGGAGCCGATGCCCTGGAGGCGATGGTTAATGGTTTAGAACAACCCATTAACGAGTATTTGCGGTTGGCTCAGGGCAGTCTTGATGCTGAGGCCCAGACCAGATACGGTCTTATGACTGCGCATCTTGCCAAACGGATGGAAGACCTGAAGGAACTCCTTCGAACTCGCCAGCTGGAGGCGATTCAGAGGAAAGCCGTCGTGGATGAGATCCTCGCCCTCCAGACAACGTGCCAATCCGAGCACGAGGGGAATGTAGCGAGGATTCACAGGTTGAGGGAGAAACTCGCTCAGGCAGAAGAGTGGGCTTCCCAGTCGTTGGCAGGCTTGGATGTGGTGGCCGGTCGACTGAGCACAGCGCGGCGGGATCTGGATCGCGCGGAAGGTGCCTGTGCGGGCGTGCGTCGGACGATAGCTGAGCTGTCCCATTCGAGTGACAACGAGGCACTGCTGAAGCGGGCCCGTGCTGATGCTCTGGCCATTAGGGACGAGAGGATAGCCGTGCTAGCGCGGCAGATCCGTGACATGACTGCTCCGCCGCAATGATGTACTCTTTCTTTTTTTTTTGCTTTCCCAGATGTAATTTTGTTCTTTCTTGGGAATAAAAAGAGACCTTTTCCTAACTTTGGATCCATCATTTCGGAATGTAAATGACAGGTTAGGGCGAGAGTGGTATCAGAGGTAGTATAGACGTGATAAACTCTCGGTAAACTTCAGCAGGGCACGTCTATCCAGAGGTCATACGGACATGATAGAACGTGCTTTGGCCAAGTTTTTGTAGGTAAAGTACTATCAGAGGTGAGATAGACGTGATAGGCTTTACTAGAGTTTACAGCTCAGAGGTAATATGGACATAGCTGTTTTGTGGGCCTATTACTCGTTGCGCACCTAGGTGCAAGTAAATAGATTTGAGGACAAGCCCTGCTAGAGGTAATATGGACGTAGCAGATTTTGTGGACCTAACACCACTGGCGTACTTAGATTTAGTACGGGTGTTAGTTGAAGTGACGATCGATATCAGAGGTGATAATCGATGGTCAGAATCTTGGAAAGCCTGTTCAGAGGTGATATGGACATGGCAGATTCTCCAAGGAAATACAGTTCAGAGGTGATATGGATATGACTGATTTGTGGGCCTATTGCTTTTTGTGCACCTAGGTGCAAGTAATAGGTTTGAGGACAAGCCCTGCTAGAGGTAATATGGACGTAGCAGATTTTGTGGACCTAACACCACTGGCGTACTTAGATTTAGTACGGGTGTTAGTTGAAGTGACGATCGATATCAGAGGTGATAATCGATGGTCAGAATCTTGGAAAGCCTGTTCCGAGGTGATATGGACATGGCAGATTCTCCAAGGAAATACAGTTCAGAGGTGATATGGACATGACTGATTTGTGGGCCTATACTAGTTTCTTCTTTGAAGTAGTTTCGTCGGATTACGAGAATCTCGCCGTATTCCTCCTGAGTGGAGGAGATTAGGCGTAGTACTTCTTCAGGAATTTACCGTTGATAGGAGCCATTAATAGGTCTCCATTGGCCTGGGCTAGTCTGTAGGCTCCGTTCGAGAATGTTGTCTCGATCACATAAGGGCCTTCCCACTTGGCCTGGAATTTGCCTTTACTCCTGTGAGTAAGAATCATCGGCCTTCTTACGGCTAAAACTAGCTCGTCGACTTTGAACACCCTTTCCTTCACTTTACGATTAAAAGCTCTGGAAATACGTGTTTGGTAGAGCGCGATGCGCTGTTGAGCTTGGAGGTATTTCTCGTCTAATCCTTCTAGCTCCTGAAGCCTTAACAGGTCATTCTTTTCTTGAGTCAGTCCGTTAGCCACGGCTATCCTGAGCGACGGGATCTGGATTTCAATGGGGAGAACTGCCTCGCTCCCGTATACCAGTGAGAATGGGGTACAGCCTGTCGGCGTTCGTACCGTTGTGCGGTATGCCCAGAGACATTCGCCCAGCTTTTCGTTCCAATCTCTTTTGTTTGAAGAGACAAACTTCTTCAAGAGTTTGATAATGGTTTTGTTGAAAGCTTCCGCCAAACCATTAGCAGCTGGATAGTATGCCGTAGAGGCGATATAGTGTATTCGATTTTTATCGCAAAATCGATGAAACGCTTGGCTGATGAACTGGGGCTCGTTGTCATGGATTATCCTTCGGGGGACCCCGAAGCGATAAATGACGTAATGCTTGATGAAGCTGATCACATTAGACGCCTTTACCTCAGCAAGAGGGATTGCCTCTGCCCATTTGGAGAAGTAGTCCGTGATGGCCAGTATGAACTGGTGACCTCGGGAAGAAGACGGGTGAATGGGACCAATGACGTCCATACCCCATGCTTCGAAAGGCCAGGATGCAACTGTAGGATGCAGATGCTCAGATGGTCGGTGTATGAAGTCTGCGTGAATCTGACAGGCTCTGCATTATCTTGCATATCGTATCGCATCTGTGATCATAGTAGGCCAATAATAGCCCATTCTCCTGATGCGATCCTGTAGCTTAGGGCCGGGTTGGTGTGCTCCGCATACGCCGTCGTGAGCTTCCCGGATAATCTGCTGTGCTTCGTCGTTAGACAGACATCTCAACAGTAATTCGTCGTAGGTCCGGCGATATAGGCATTGTGCAGATGCATCGTAATAGAAGCGTAATGATCGTCGCTTGATGGACACTGCTCCTTTGGGGTCCTCCGACAAGATTCCGTATGCGACGAAATCTATGAAGGGACTTCTCCAGTCTTTTCCGGGGAGGTCTGTGTTCACAGCATGGCTGCGTCCTATGTGAAGGTTGTTCTTCGCACAGAATAAGTCTCTGTTAAGAAGGATTACCGAATCCTGCCTTCTTATAGGAGTGGCTAAGTCTGCGGCTAGACTGGCCAGGGCATCGGCTTCCAGATTCTGAGATCGAGGTACATGCTCCAGGAAGAATCCTCTGAAGGTCATGGCTATCTCGACCGTTGCTTGGTGGTAGGGGATGAGGTCTGGATTTCGGACTTCATATATCCCTCTGACTTGATTGACGATAAGCAGAGAGTCACCGAAAGCTTCCAGGGATTCGACCCCCAGCTCTTTGGCGGCTCGAAGCCCGATTAACAGAGCGTTGTATTCTGCCACATTGTTGGAGCAGGGCTCGCTAAGAGAATATGCTCGGTAGATGACGAGCTGATCAGGAGTGACCAGGACGACTCCTACTCCTGAGACGATGTTTCCCTTGGGACCGGTTCTGGAGGCCCATCGAAGAAGAGTTGCCATGCGTCGGTCTCCATTGCGGAGTTACATTCTGCAACTTCGTCGGGAATGTCCTCGTATAACTTGGAGGACTCCGGGATCGGATGGGCAGCTAGGAAGTCAGCCAGTGCTTGGCCTTTAATGGACTTCTGCGGTACGTACACCATGTCATATGGCGTTAATAGCATCGCCCAAGTCGCGAGTCGGGAGTTAAGAACACTCGGTTTGCTCATTAGTACCCGCAGAGGGTTGATCCTGGAGATGATATGAATGGTCTGTCCGGTGACATAGTGTCGTGTCTTCTGGACGGCGAACATCAGAGCCAAGCATTCCTTCTCCACTGGGTTGTACCGGTGCTCGACCCCGACCATCATCCTGCTGAGGTAGTAGATAGCTTGTTCATGCCCCATGTCGTTCTTCTGTGCAAGAAGAGCTCCTAGTGAATGATCCATTGCTCGAACGTACAACAAGAATGGTTTTCCCATGACGGGAGGTGCCAGAACTGGCGGACTGGTGAGGTAGCGTTTGATGTCTCCGAACGCCTACTGACAGGTTTCGTCCCACACGAAAGATACACCTTTCTTCATGAGGCGAGAAAAAGGCTGACATCTCCCCGAGAGGTTGGATATGAATCGCCGGATATAGGCCAGACGGCCTTGAAATCCTCGGAGTTCCCTCAGATTACGGGGTGGTCGCATTTCTACGATTGCCTGGACTTTGTCAGGGTCCACCTGGATGCCTTTGGTGGTGATGACAAATCCCAGGAACTTGCCACTAGATACACCCAGAAATGATTTCGTAGGGTTCATCTTGAGTTGATGGCGACGCATTAGCTCGAACACCGTCCTCAAGTCTTGGAGGTGATCACCTTTGAGGCGGCTCTTGACGGCTATGTCGTCTACGTAACATTCCACTGTTTTGCATAAATGCTCATAGAATATGTTACTCATGGCCCGCTGGTATGTAGCCCCGGTATTCTTCAATCCGAAGGGCATGACCGTATAGCAATATACTCCCAGTGGTGTCCGGAAAGTAGTGTGCTTCTCGTCTTCAGGATGCATCTTGATCTGATTGTATCCCGAGAACCCGTCCATGAAAGACATGCGTTCAAAACCGCAGGTGTTGTCGATCATGATGTCGGTGATAGGAAGAGGAAATTCATCTTTGGGACAGGCCGCATTTAGATCCCGGTAATCGATGCAGATACGCACCTTCCCATTCTTTTTCATGACTGGGACAACATTGGCGACCCAGTCGGGATGTTGCTCTTCACGGATGAAGCCACAGGCTATCAACTTCTTGACTTCAGCTTCAATGGCGTCCATCATATCCGGGCAAAACCGGCGTTGGTGCTGTTTGACAGGCCTTGAGTCGGTCAAAATGTTGAGCTTGTGAGTAGCCACCTTCGGATCGAGGCCTGGCATATCCTCATAATTCCACGCGAAGACGTCGACGTATTCTTTTATCAGTTGGATGATTTCTTCCCTTTCAGCTGGGGAAAGATAGTTACTGATAAATATTGGCTTTGGTGAGAGTTCACCCCCAACGTCGATTTGGACAACTTCGTCTTTAGTGGGAGGTTCCCTTTGCTCGAAGCGAAATTCCCACTGTGTATCCATGTGTTGAGCCCAAGCGTCATTTTCGAACAACTCAGATTCTTGTTCGCTTGCCTCTAAGGGATCTGTCGATGCCATATTCACCGAGAATGTTTGTCCGAGATTGTTGGATGAGTCGGAGGACGTTGAGCCGCCTTGAGGAGAGGCAATGGCGTCTTCAAAAGCCGCAAGGGAGGTCGGATATCCTAACCCGAAGCGGGTTTGTCGGTAGCAAGAGTTGCCGAGCAGCGGCGTATGCCTGCCCCTCCCATTGTTGAGACCTTGGTTCCGCTTCAGATTGTAGCCCATATTCTGCATGATCTTAAGCGCTTGTGGGCTGTATCGGTGAACCTGTATTTTCCCAGTATCGTCGTCGAAAGCATTTTCTTGGATAGCTGGTTGATTGCGCATACGGCCGAAGAATATCGGACGCTGAGTGCTGTAGGTAGGTGGGACGATGAAGATAGAATCCTCATGGGGCCCATACGTTGCGACGACGTTGGATAATGACGCTACTTCCCATACATATGGATGATAGGCCTTTATAGCTCCCAAGAATTTTTGTGCTATTGGTTCTATCTCGTCAATGTACGGGGAAAGGGGACTTTTATTGTCACTAGCAACCGCGTTAGTAGTTTTTACATCCCTTGGTTTTTTGTTGCGCCAAAAGTTGATGACCAAGGGTGGAGGCTTTTTGTTTAAGGTAATTGCCAAAGGATCACCCCCCTTTCCTGACCTAGCATCGTTCAGGTGGGCGGTCATAGGCTCTGTGGCCTTTGGACGAGCAGTCCGTCCTTTCACCTTGATCGACAGAGGTTGTTTGACAGAGGGTTCTTCTGGCTCCCGACGGGATTCCTTCTCTGTCTGGGCCATTACCTCTTCTGTGTAGCTCTGAGAGTATAACACGGCGTCGGAGTAGTAGGATTCCACCCCTCTGAACGGGTTTAAGTCTGCAAACTCGGTTTGTACCGCTCCTTTGGCATCTACATACTTGAAGCATTGATGTAGAGTTAAAGGGACAATGTTGTGGTCGTGGATCCACGGTCTTCCCAGCAGGATGTTGTAGGACACCTCTGAATCAATGACGTAGCATGTAGCCACTGATCTAAGGTTGCTAATCTGGATTCTCAAGCGAATCTTCCCCAATGGTTTACTCTTTCCAGCGTTGAAACCCACAATTGTAGTAGTGGTATAGGCCAGTTCGCTGGTGGGGATCCTCAACGGCCTGAGCAGACTGTGAGGAATGATGCTGATTGACGATCCCGGATCTATGTGAATCCGGTCGACTTCCATGGAACCGATGTATCCAGTGTGATAGAGAGGCCTGTCATGCCTGTTGTGTTTCAGCAGCATGTCGTCTTGGGTGAAAGTGATGTTTGGTACCACCTCTATCACACTGTGGCATTGAGGGCACGCCACGGGTTCCTCGTTGGGGGACTTGAGCTGGGTTAGGCACACATCCGCTTGCATCAACGCTTCGCTCAGGGCTAGACGAGTGTCTTGGGAGAGCCTGAGTAGCTCAAAGATGGACAACCTGGCTGGCGTATTGGCCAGTTGGGCCAGGATGTCGAAGTTGTACGGTTTCTTTAAACCTTTGTTTGGAATATTCTTCACAGGTACATCGAAGCGTACTTCCTTTTGTTTTCCCTTGTCCGCGGGAGTTGGTCTTGAAGGACCGGTCTCTGGTGTGGCGGGCTCGGGTCCCGAAGGCTTGGTGGCTGGGGCGTCTTCCGGGCTCGTGCCGTAGTCCTTGAGGTAGGCTTTCCCTGATCGGGTTGCTGTAGCCAACACCTCGTCTTCTTCTGGAGTTGCAACCATATGGTATGGTTTGCATTTGGATTTCTTTCTAGACTTAGCTCTGATAGCATCAGTCTCTTCCCCGATTTCTGACACCAGGTCGGGATGAACCCACATAATCTCGCCTTGTCGGGTAGTTAGGGGTACCAGGTTGCGATTTTGATCCCGAGCTGGAGGGAGATTGATGATGTTCATTGTTGCACGAAAAATAGGCGTGACACCATCCAGGATCGTTCGGGGAGGCAGACTGCCAAACTGGAGAGAGATCATGTTGGCCGTGATCGTCTTCTCGGTGTTGTGCAGGGTGATCGCTTTAGCATCGATTAACCCCTGGATCTTCCTTTTCAGTACGTAATACGCCTTTGTTGGGTGGTGTACGTATCGGTGGAAGACACAGTATTTGGGGTCGTTAGTATTGCCAACTTCCTAGGGCCGTCTCAGCTCTGGAAGGGTGATCTTGCCACTCTTGACGAGACACTCGAATATGCTCGGGACGTCGTCGTCGTCGAAGGAGTAGACTTCAACGGGTCTGGAAGTCCCGGGTTTCGCTTGCGCAGTTGCCGCAATCTTTGGTCTGGCCGTATTAATTGCCAGGGCTTCTTTCCCTTTGGGACCACGAGGGTGGTCGCTGCTAGGAGATGGCCTCTTGCCTCTGTCGGAGGCGGAGATCATGATGCCATTGTCGCGCGCCTTGTGACTATTGTCTTTGGCTGCTACCGCCGAGATGATGAACGAGGGCCAATCACGGAACTGATATGGTCCTGTGAACATCGAGACCACGGGAAGGAGGTTCTTCCTGCAAATGTCCACCGATGCAGAGTCGGGAACTCCTGGAGGCATTTGTAAGGTGGCCTGACGAAAACGTTCGATGAAGATGCGAACGTCTTTCTTTTCCTTTTGCTTGACTTCGATGAGAGAGGACATAGACATGTCCATTCCTTCCTTGTAGAACCGTGTGAAGAATAAAGTTCTGAAGTCTTCGAAGGAAGTGATGCAGTTATCCGCCAAGCTGCGGTACCACTGATAGGCTACTCCTGAGAGGCAACCTTTGAACACCCGAGTAAGGAGGGCGTCGTTCCCTTGTAGCAACACCGTCATCATGCTGAAATAATTCATGTACTGGCTCGGCGATATTTTTCCCTCGAACAGGGCCATGGTCTGAGGTTTGTACCTTGGCGGGAAAGGGACTTCCTCCCAGATAGCTGGGTAGGGCTGGTTGATTCCCAGTTTCTTGAGCTGATCCTTGTGTTTCAAGGCGTCAAACTGGGCCTTCAACTCCCGGACTGCCTGTATCAGATTTTCAGTCGGAAGCGGGGCCATGGAGTGGTGCGGAGTTGGTTGTATCGTAACCCCAGCGGGAGGTAAGGCACTCTCTGAGTGAGGAAGCGGAGGAACTTCTGACTCTTGATCCAGCGCGGGCTCTTGGCTCGGGTGGAATGGTGGTAAGTCCACCCCCACACATATCTGAGTTGGCGGGACCGACGCTTGAGCCATGGTAGCTGCGTGCTGAGTTAGCATCATCTGGTGCATGTTTTCCATCATGGATTATATTTGTTGCAGAGATGTTTCCAGCGTGGTGAGGCGTTGTTTCGCGTCTCCTGACGGTGAAGCTTCCTCGCGTTCATCTTCAACGGCGTAGGCTCCCATCTCCCTGGGCGTCATTGAAGGATTAGTATAGGTCGCTGTAAAAGTCGACTCTACACTTTCTGCTTCTGATTCTTGGCGACCCCCAGCGTCGGAATCGGAAGAGGATGGAGCTGGCTGTCGTGACTTTGCGCGAGTGTTCTGGAATACTCCAGCTTCAGTGTCACTGAACCTCCCTCGGCTCGGGGGCTTGGAGGGATGACGTCTTGAACTCGACCCTCCTCTACGCAGGTGTGAGGCCATATTTACAGGCGCATGCGCGGGTTCCTCTCCCTGGAAAGACAGAGAGCAGCCCAATCGGTCGAAGACCGATCGTTTTGTTTTGGGACAGCAGCAATTAATCACAACCTTGTGGCTATTACAATGATGCTCGCTAGGAGGCGTAATAGACATGTTGGAAGGTCCTCTCTCTTTACGCTTCTGGACTAGATATTTGCGTAGGTCAGGAGGAGTTGCCGGAGAGGCCCTTAGTCGGCCATTGGTTTCTCGCGTGATCCGGAGGGTAGGCATTCTGTTTCTTCGCTGGCGTGAAGGCCGAGAGGTTAAGTAGCCTGCCGCTTGCTTTCCTTCGCGGAGATCACAGCGCTCATCTGGTTTATCGTAGAGGTCAGATGATGTCTTGTGCATGGAGCGAGATCTGTTCTTCCGTCTTGGCACCGAGACACCATCGGAAGTTCTGTCTGTACCGCACGGAGCGGGAGACAGATTTCTACGTGTAAAGCACAGTGAAGGCTTCTGGGTTAGCGCTGAGGCTTCGCCCGAAGTTTTGTCTTTACCGCGCGTAGCGGGAGACTATTTCCTACGCGTAAAGTGCAGTGGATTCTTAGGGGTTAGCGCTAAGGCTTCGCCCGAAGTTTTGTCTGTACCGTGCGTAGCGGGAGACTGAATTTTACGTGCGGGGCACGGAGGGAGCGTCGCTACAACCTCGTTGGCCGAAGAGATCGGAGAGATCGGAGAGTCCGGAGAGATCGGAGAGCCCACAGGAATAGTAGAGGATGTCTTGGGCATCCACATATTGCGCAGCTTCCTGTTGTCCTGGACGGAGAGAGGGCGAGAGCTACCCCCAGCTCGAAGCATGTCTTCGTAGGCTGACTGGTCGAAATAAACGACCAGCGTCTTCTTCACGGTTCCTATGGATACCGTATCGTGTTGAGCAATTACTTCCTCGTCAGAAGAGAAAGATGTCCCCAGCAGAGTCGCCATCTTGTTTATGGTATTAAACGAAAGGAATGAAATTGTATTTCAATGACGGGGTTTATGCGAAACCCGCGCCCTTCTGTTTACAAACAAACTTGTACAATGTAATCCTATACGAGGATGTGGGAGTACATTTTATTTAATCTGGGTATAAATTGCTATAGGTGTCTGATCTGCGGTCGATCACTTTAGCCCTTGGACCACACGATATTGAAGAAGTGCCGTGGAAGACAGGTAGCAGCTTCGAAGGTTGCAGAAGAGGTTGGACGCACGAGGCCAAGGTCATCGATCCCTGCTCTTTGCCTGCTCTCCGGGCTCTCTCCCTCTCTCTCTCTCTCCTTGGACGATAATTCTCTCCTGGATGATAATTCTTTTGTTTTTCCCCTTTTTCCTCTCCTTTCCCCATTGATGGGGGTCTCTATTTATAGAGTTTTGGTGACAGTCACCACTCCGTCGGTGTAAAACCGAGGAGTGGGAAGTACAACACCCTTTTACACAACGGTTAAAGTAACTAATGCCTGCGTATGGATGATCTTTTGAATGAGCGTATGACGCGGGTCCAACTAAGGGAACACAACGCGTACTATTGCTACGAAGATCACGGCGTAAGAGCCACGCAGGTAGGTATCCCGTGTGTAGAAACGGTTGGCGTAGAAGCCAAATGACTGTCACCCTGGCACAGAGGCCAGATAGGCATAAAAGCCGGATAGGCGTAGAAGCCGGATAGGCATAGAAGCCGGATAGGCGTTGAAGCCGGATAGGCGTAGGAGCCGGAGAGGCGTTGAAGCCGGATAGGCGTAGGAGCCTGAGAGGCGTTGAAGCCGGATAGGCGTAGGAGCCGGACAGGCGTTGAAGCCGGAGAGGCGTTGAGAGCCGAAGGGGCACAGGTCTTGAATGGGCGTAGAAGCCGCTGCGTACCGTGCCCGAGTGCTGACGGGGACGTCTTAGCCGGAATTACGGCTTTCGAAGATGTAATCAAATCTTCTACAAAGATTTGCCATCATCCTGTGCATTAAATGCGAAGACGTATTTCGAAGGTCTGTAGCCCTTTTGTGCATCCGTTGCAGAGACGTGCCTTGACTGAACCTGTCACTGCTCCGTGCAATTAGACGTAGAGACGTGCCTCGAGCCCCGTACGATGTACAGCTTTTGACGTGGCAGGCGGTTTGTCTACTGCGGAGCGTAAACCGGCTTATGCCTGCCTGTGTAAAATAATGCAGCGTATCCCTCTGTGCGAAAAAGAGCGGTTTATGCTGAGGGGACGTCAGTAAACGACGGTTCGGTGGTATCTTAACCCAATCCTCTGCATTAAATGCAGGGATCCGCCATCATACTGTGGTGTGTATCCCGAGGGGTCTGTGCCTGTTTCTAGCCGTCGTCTGGGTCGCCGTGCAGCACTTTTTGTCAGGAGTCAGAGGCCAGGTTCACTGCGTGACTTAACAGGTTTATTTTGGGGAAGACGAAGCGTTCCTCGTACGCTATTTTAACGCTGCTTTGAGAGCGGCTGAGTTTTTTACGCCCAGGAGGCGATGGGGGGTCCCGTCTACGCCGAAGCGGTTTTGGACGCGCTGCACCCTTGAGCTCTTACGCCTGATGGCACTGAAGGCCTTTGTTTGCGCTGCTCTATATCAATACGCCGCGTAGCTTTTGCCAGCATATTTTTCATGCTTCTACATACATGACTCTGACACTGTTATTTACACGAGTTGGCATCATTGAGACCTGTCACGAGGAGTCGTGATTTAGAATCCATCATGCTAGCTGGGGAAACGAGAAAATATTAGTAGCTTATGTGATCATACCCAACTTTACATGCATCATAGCTCACCCACACCTCACGTCGGTATAGCCTGACCATTACATGCCTCATCGCTGTTACATGTGGTTAGCCTGACTTTACAAGGATGATCGCTAATCAATGTAATGAGTCTAATCAGTCCCAAGCCGATCACATGATATGCTGATGTTTTACACACTTAGTTAGATGTTTTTGACATGTATCCCAAGCATATTGATCTAGCATCTCCACATGTTCTAGTTATTGTTCTTGTACACACTTATATACAAGTTCATTATTCTTACGTGTACTTGTATTTCTATTTCATTGCTAGATGTATATTGATGGTGACGTTCCAGTATTTCTTTATTCCAGCATTCCTTTATTCCAGTATTTCTTATTGTCAGTTATCCATATCTGTCTTGTATTTTTTTACACTGTGTTATAGTTTTTGTTAATATATGTGGAACTGCTGTTAGTGCTTGTACTTCGTTCCAATCCTGACTGGATATTTTTTCCAGAGGATCTTGAGAAGTTTTGTACTACACACTATGGACCGGGTATAGATGCAGATTACACACCAGAGATTTTAGAGGAGACTATTTTTTTAGATGAGACATTACCTGCAGCTATTTAGATAGTATTATATTATGCACTGAGACTTATTGAGGTTTATTTCAGTTTATGTTTAGACTTATGTTAAGTTTAATTGGAGATTGTGGAGACTTTATGTTGGACAGCTAGACTATGATTTATCTATATTTGAGACATGGTATTTTACTATGTTATTCTTCTTATCTCTTATTGTGCCTTATACTTTTTATAGTGTTGTGATTGAGTTTACATTTTAGGATATTATGAGATGCATATTGTCCTCCTTATGGAGATTGATATTATTGACAGGTATTTAGTTATGTTAGTATTATTGTGACCTAGACAACGTTCTACCGTCGATGTTGCGGCGTAGGCTGGACGTACCCACGCTCTCGTGCCCCTATGCCCGGTGCGAGTCGTGACACATTTTTAGTGGTGGCCCATGCAGGTCAGACTTCGCAAGTTGTGCGATGTCGTGGTAGTGCGACGTCTTAGTTGTACTACTGCGTGCCTGCGATAGGATATAGGACATAGGATACTAGGATGAGAGAGGATACTCAATCACAAATTACTTGAGAGATTCCTGGGATGACCCTTGAGAATCTCATTATAATTTCTAATTTAAATCTTTTCCCTTGTCCCGTCCGCTCTCGCTTGTTATTATTGAACTTGATTCTTGTTGATCAGATATTAAATTAAAATCTTGGTATCATTGTTGAGTTTGATTCTTGTTGACCAGTTGTTAAATTTAATCCTTGGTATCGTTGTTGAGTTGATTTCATATCGAGATAAATTTTACGGACTAAAATTTACGGTATCATCTGATGACATATATTGATGAGGACAGTGAGAAAGGTAAAACGTCTACTTTGGTTATGGAAGGAACCTGACTTGGATGTACATACTTTAGTTATAAAATTTAGAGTTTCTCGCAGCCATACCGGTTGGCGTGGCGAGGATCCTAAATGACATAATTATAGAGTTGCATACTTTAGTTATGGAACCTATCGTTTATCGCAACTATGCTTACTGGCGTGGCGAGCATTCTGAGTGTCATGATTTCGGACAGACGTGTATGATTATCAGGTTGTATCTTAAATTGGTTCTTAAAGTATCATCTCAATATTTATCTATTTCTGTTGTTACAGGACTTTGTTCCGTCACTTTTGCTTGGCAGTAGAGTTACCTTCAGTCCTTAGCCCAGTTTATTTTGAGCTTTATTTCTTTAAGATCCTTGTTAGTGTGATAATTAGTGACTTACAATTATGTTTGTGTCTTGTACTAGTGTTGACTGAGTGTGACTTGTTAGTTTGTAAGTATTTCTTGGTTGGATATATAAACAGTAGGCATTAATCTAGAGTTAACCCATAGCATAGTACCTTGTAGCAATAGTTCTATGATAGGTGTGTTATAGTTAGTATTGGCACTATAGATAAAAGGAGAAAAGAGTATCAGTGAAGGTTCCAAGAGTAAGTATCAGAATCAGCATATACATTGTGCTAAGTAGTAAGACTTGTATTACAGATAAAAGAAGGGCCTTGATATGTGATTTGATCTGAGTGTACCGATATATGACTAATGATGGATGTATCACCTGATATTGAGGCAAGTGATGTGTTGGAAGCAATAGGTGAAAGAGTGTCTAGAAATTATGTGCAGGATGCACAGTGGGTGATAAGAAGTGATCTAATGATGGAGCTAGTATTACCATACCAATAGTGCTAGTGATTCTATATCAAAGATTTATTGAGAATGGTGCTAATAACAGTAAGTACTACGTATGATGATAATTAGATTGGTGTATCAATTAATATAGATAGAAAATTATTGGAGAAAATATGTGTGATGATAACTTTGATTATTGGAAGTAATATTGCAAGTAATCCGGGCAGTACAAATTTTAGTACACAGTTGAGAATTGTAGACAATTGGTGTATTATGTGCACCTTGAGTATTAGGGACTGTGAGTATTTATATGTATACTTGTGGATTTAAATTTATAATTTGAAGATTGAGAATGAATTTTAATTTTTAAAGAATTTTTGAGAAGTTAAGATTTTATGTTATTAAAATTTTTGAGGGTTAAAATTCAATTCAATAAACATAGTCAAAGCTATAAAGATTTTGGAAGTGATTAAAAATTTTATTTCGATATTGAGTATTTGACTTTTGAGGAAGTATATGCATTTTATTTTACATTGTTCAAGAAGTTAAATTTTGATAATTTTATTTTGAGGATTAAATTTTATGGTGGGTAAGAAATGTATATTAGTAGATGATGTGCATGCGTAAGGATCTATTGGCTTGAGAATGCTTGAGATGGTACTGCAAACTGACTTAGGTCTCCATCTAGAGTTGTATTAGAATGAGCAGTACTTAGTATGGTGTGTTGCACTTGGTGTGCACTTGAGTGATAAGAACAACTAGTATGAACAATTGTAGTAGGAAAGAGATGCTAGCAGTAGGTGTGCTAGTAGTAGAAACTGTGGTACCTAAAAGGATATATGTATCAAATTTTGGATGCATCATTAAATTTATGGTTGTGTTAGAGGTTCTTGGTATCATATTTTGGTATTAATAGATATGTGTGTGTCATGTGGATGTATCCAAGGATATCTTGTGGAATAGTAATTAGTTGATATGGGTATCAGTGTATAGGGATAGGAATTTGTGAATGAATGTGCCAGAGTTAAGTGTATGATAGAGGTTGAAGACGTCCAAGTAATGGTTTAGAAGGCTATGTTCTGTTCTTTCCTTCTGTTCCTTTCCGTCTATTGGATTGATTAATTTTCTAGTACCATAGCTTGTATCAAAGATCTTCTTGCTAGGATGTAGTTAGTAGTACACCCTGACAGAGACTATAATACCATGACAAAAGAGACTATGACCATGCATGTTTCATCTAGATTGCATATTTTATCTAGATTGCGTGTTGTATTGCGTGTTGTATGACTATAGGTAGGATTCTCTTATACTTTGATTGTTGAGGGCTTGACCATGGTGAAGAATTAATGAAGAGGTTATGATTTGACAAAGAGAGACAATGTGCCTTAAATTTCGAGGATAAATATTTATTTAAATGAATCGAGTTGAGAATTTAATATGACAGAATTGATGATTTGTTAAATCATAAATATTTATGAAGATTGTGGTATGATTGAATGTCACTAACATTTGAGGAAATTAAGGAGATTATCATTATATTCATTGGCCTGCAAGTTATGAACTTATATTGAATGTACTATTTGAAGACTTCATAACTATTACATTATTTGATTTTGTGTGGAAAAAGAAATCGAGGATTAAGATCACTAATGGGTTAGCGTTCGATTTTAAAATTTTGGAATAAGGATTTAAATTTTATAAACATGCATCAATTGGATTCAAAATTAGAGGAGTAAGATGATTAATGGATTAGTGTTGAATTCAAATTTTGGGATAAGATTTTTAAATTTTATAAATATGCATTGACTGGATTTCAATTAAAGGATTGGATAGTAAATTTTGTATTTAGTGATTTACTCAAAATTTGAGGAGTAAGATGATTAATGGGTTAGTAATTGAATACAAACTTTCGGGACGAGATTTTAAATTTTATAAATGTGCATTGATTGGATTTAAAATTAGAGGATTGGATATTAAATTTTTGAGTATTTAATTATTAATATCAAATTTTTGAGGAGATTATGATACGAATGGAATTCAATTTTTAAATTTGAGGATTTTTCAGGAATATGATATCTATAGAATTATGAAAGTTTGTGAAATAACAATGTGGGATTACTTCATGATTATGGGGTTCGATAAATTAAATTTTGATGAAAAATAATATAATGAGAAAAATAAAACTATTGAGGATCTTAAATTTCGAGGACGAAATTCTTTTAAGGAGGGTAGACTTGTCACCGCCGCATTTCAGATTAGGGGTATTTTCGTCTTTTCATAATTAATGTGTAAATGATTGTATAATATTTAATTATATTTAATTGTCGTGATTTTTATTTAATTGTTGCACCTTACTGTTGCTTCGACATTTGGAGCGCTACCCTAGCTTTTGCCTTCCAAAAAATTTTATAACTTTGTCCTAGACGTGCCAGCCTTCCATTCCGACCTATGTGTAACTCATAAATATGCTTCCTTGTGCTTTATTTTAGTCGCATAATATTCGTCGCAAACGTTTGTTATTTAATTCTTAATAAATTTAACTTTGTATCGTTGTACGTTCCAATCGAAATTGGAGACACAATCTCGACCCATTTCGTGCAACCCAAATTAGGGTAATATTCTATTCTGAGTCTTCTATGTCCATGACACTTGTGTCCCGCCAAATTTTAATCCCATGTACTTCTAATTAATTTTAGAACACCAACTGTATTAATTTTTAATTAAATTAAACCTAAACCTAATTTTGTGCAATTTTCCAATTGTTGGCACTTTTATGCAAAAGTGCATTAAGGTGTCCATCCCGTCGAACACGACACGTGAATAAACCAATTTCTTCTTCATGTATATTTTTTCATGATTTTTGGGAGTGTGTAATTCAACATCAACCTCCTTAAACCATGGCCCTCCAAAACCTTGAACCAATGCAATCCTAGCCATCCAATTTGAATCTAGGAAATCATGGCCATTGAAATCCTACATGAGAACCCTTTTCCAATTGTTGACCAAGTCAAACTTTTCTAGGTCAAACCAAACCCCCCTTACATGTGTATATAAATATCCCTTCTTTTACTTTTTCTTTTCTTTATTCCTAAACCTAAACTACAACCCCAGCCGTCATGTCCCTCTCCTTCTTCCTTGCTTATCCCGTCGGAGTCCCGAACCCCCTCGCCGGAGGAACCCCTCGCCGGGCCAGACCCCAACCCGCCGTTCTCCTCCGCCCAGCAATCTGCTGCCACACTCCCCGCTCGCGTGGAGCCATCCGCAACTTCGAGCCCGCTGTCATCCCCGCCTCCACACGACGACGACCCGCTGTCCCTACATCCCGATCACCACCCTCGTCCATCCCCGTCTCCTTCCTGCTCCGTCCTCCTCCAAGAACGAACCACCACGACGCCTGTCGACCCACCCACTGAACTCGCCTCCTCACCATTCCCCCGCTGACCCCGGATGCTTCACCGCCTCTCCTCGCCAACCGCTGAACCCGAACGCCTCGTCTCGACCGGAGAAGCTCGACTGAAGCCGGAGAGCGTTGTTGTCGACCCCGAGCACCGCGAAAGTCGACCCCGCGCCAGAATAGTCCACCCCCGTCCCGCTGCAACGAACCAACCAGTCCCTCGTCGATGACCACTGCACCAAAAATGCTGTCGACCGCGTCCGTCGGACGCCGGATCCCGCTGCAACTCGACGGCGTCCGTCTAAAGCCGAAGAACCCCACCGGTGTTCGATCAGAGCCCGACCTCCTTCTTTCCTGCCTTCTCCTACTCGACACTACCCTCGCCTTCATTCATCATCATCGTCACCGTAGTCGTAACCATCGCCCTTGTCCTCGTCGTGCCACGCGCAGGTTCGTTCATGCCCTCGTTCCCGTCATTTTATGTGATTATATATATGTAACTATATGGATGTATGTATGTACGTATTGCATACGTATTGGAATATTGGTATATATATATAATATGTTTCTCAACTAGTATATATATACATACGTATAAGTAGTGTATAGGTATCCCCTAGTATATATATTTAATATTTATACACATGGTATAAGTTTTGTTAAGTATATATACATATATTATAATTGTAACTAATGAATATTAATGTATATGCATATGAACCGTATAATTCTCAATTAGTATAAAACATACGTATATGTATTATACGTGCATCCCTAGTACATGTTTAAAATATGTATATATATGTGCATAGTATAAATTCGATTAAGTATGTATATATGTAGATCTATTATATGTGTAATTAATTAGTATTATGAGATATGTTAGTTCATATTATGTACTATGTATTATATGTACTAGATGTCTTGAATGTGACCACGGATACCCGCAGTTACATCGACCTGTGACCATGTACAAGGATAGCAGACTACCATATGTACCCTGACGTACTAACGTGACCGTACCATTGACTGTCTGTTATGCACAGCAACTACAGACATTACCCTAGCGTAGTCCCTAAGATCATGGTGTTTGATTGTGTATTAGTGTAATGTCTGATACAATATTATGTTTATGATATATCTATAGGACTGTTGGATCATTCAGACGATACCTTGGAACCCGGATATTGGTATTGCCAGCTAAGGACCACAGGCGAGTACATTCTCTGACAGTTTCCATTATGTTGTTTATCTCTATAACTCTTGTTGTATAGCGTACATGACTTTGACACTATTATTTACACGAGTTGGCATCATTGAGACCTGTCACGAGGAGTCATGATTTGGAATCCATCGTGCTAGCTGGGGAAACGGGGAAATATTAGTAGCTTATGTGATCATACCCAACTTTACATGCATCATAGCTCACCCACACCTCACGTCGGTGCAGCCTGACCATTACATGCCTCATCGTTGTTATATGTGGTTAGCCTGACTTTACAAGGATGATCGCTAATCAATGTAATAAGTTTAATCAGTCCCAAGCCGATCACATGATATGCTGATATTTCACACACTTAGTTAGATATTTTTGACATGTATCCCTAGCATATTGATCTAGCATCTCCACATGTTCTAGTTATTGTTCTTGTACACACTTACATACCAGTTTATTGTTCTTACGTGTACTTGTATTTCTATTTCATTGCTAGATGTATATTGATGGTGACGTTCCAGTATTTCTTTATTCCAACATTCCTTTATTCCAGTATTTCTTATTGTCAGTTATCCATATCTGTCTTGTATTTCTTTATACTGTGTTATAGTTTTTGTCAATATATGTGGAACTGCTGTTAGTGCTTGTACTTCGTTCCAATCATGACTGGATATTTTTTTCAGAGGATCTTGAGGAGTTCTGTACTACACACTATGGACCGGGTATAGATGCAGATTACACACCAGAGATTTTAAAGGAGATTATTCCTTTAGATGAGACATTATCTGCAGCTATTTAGATAGTATTATATTATGCACTGAGACTTATTGAGGTTTATTTCAGTTTATGTTTAGACTTATGTTAAGTTTAATTGGAGATTATTGAGACTTTATGTTGGACAGCTAGACTGTGATTTATCTATATTTGAGATATGGTGTTTTACTATGTCATTCTTCTTATCTCTTATCGTGCCTTATACTTTTTATAGTGTTGTGATTGAGTTTACATTTTGGGATATTGTGAGATGCATATTGTCCTCCTTATGGAGATTGATATTATTGACAGGTATTTAGTTATGTTAGTATTATTGTGACCTAGACATCGTTCTACAGCCGATGTTGCGGCGTAGGCTGGACGTACCCACGCTCTCGTACCCCTATGCCGGGTGCGGGTCGTGACACTTGGAAACAAGGTTTTAGTTCCGCGGACGGTTGGTAGGGCACTGGCACTGATCCAATCCGGACGAAACTCCTGATAGTCGCCTGCTTCGGACGGAGTGGCCTGTGATATCTCATGTTTCTTGCGTCATACGTTATTCCATCCTGAGACAAGAACCATCCATTATGGCACCGTGCCAGTGACCTCATGTTCATATAGATAAGTCATCATCGCTTAGCGGCAACCCGCGTGCGAGTTATTGCATCCCATCCAGTGAATCAGAATACCTGAAAGATCATGGTATAATAATACTTGTGCATAAAGAGCACTTGATCATCTTATGCAACACACCTGATAATCAGAGTAATTCGTGCATCCGAAACATAGTCTCATTCACGACATAGTATTTGCATATGTTATTGCCCTGAATGTTTATACATGTTTGTGCTTGAATTAGCGTGGTTTGCCTTGGATAGGGAAGGATAAATAGTAAGTTAGTAAGTCTTGTCATGTTTTCTCTTATATCGTACGGCGCACTGCCACACGAGATAGGCTATTCAATCATTGCCATGAAACTGATCCTAAGGCAATACTAGAAAGACAACATAATAGTCGGTGCACGGAACCTATATTACTTGTTTGGCTTTATCGAGCGAGCGAGTAGCCTCTCCACCAGTGCATTCATGTACTGATAATCCACCAGATTATTTGCAGGGTGCGGGAGAACCTCGTTCGGTGCGGATGTCTCCTTCGTGCGTGCTAAGGCATGGAGTTCTCTCTGAAGCCTTGGAGCGTTATGTCTGAAACTGAAGCACATATACAAGACATAATATTGGAATATCGCCTGCACATCATTTCACAAATATATCCACTTGGCACGCTTTTACTGTTTCAGAGAGAGAGGCTTGAGCGACTTGTAATCTCGGCTATACGCTGCCTGTAACACTTGTTTATATCAATAAAAGAGTTTGCTTTACTTTAACTTATGTTATTCAATGCTTTCGTTAATGAAGATTCAGTGAACTTATTACCAATCGCCTATGCGTTTATAATTCCGCTGCACTCGGACAATCTATACGACTCTGTGGCTTAGACCTCTTACCGCCAGCCAATGAACCATGGCCGAAGCGATCGTCCCGTGGAAGCGCTGGTGCGGTAATTCTTGCCTAGCGGGGACGGCCGATTAGCCTGCGGGAGATCGGGCATGACAAAATGGTATCAGAGCTTGGCTATACGCATTTGGACTTTATTTCGATTTTCTCAGTTTCGAAAGCTCGTTCGTGGGTTATGTGCACACTCTCTCTCAATGTCCCAAACGAAATATTTCAATATTGAGTCTAAATACTTTCAAAAAGTGCATATGAATGATATGATTGCTTGTACGAAAGTGTGATGCTAAGGCCTTTGTGCCAACCTGTACCAGACCTGTTGGGATAGACTCATGCTAAGAATAGCGGCTTATGTGCAAACCCGAATTGCCTATACATGTTTGCCTAACTAGTTAGTACAAAATCGAATATTGTCCTGAAAGGTTAGCTATGCATACAGCCTTTCGGCTAAGTTGTGTAGAGTATCGCGCGCCAAGACCCTATGGTGCAAGTTAAGTTGCAACGAGATTTGGATATCGTTCAGGAATAAGATAAGTCAGACTTAGAATGCCAACCGATAGAAACATTCTCGGATCTATCGCTTAGGCGAACATAGAGAATCGTGCTTGAATTTTTGGGAAATAGCTCGAACGGTATTTTGTGTCGGAAGATACAAATCGATTGGGGATTTGATTGGATGACTCAATTTTGAGTGGTGTATGGATCATTTAGAAATGTCCAAACTGATTCATAGGTCTCGTGCGATAGTCGGATCAACGATTTTATAATGTCTCGAATAAATGATAAGACTTATATCGAATTGGATTCATGGAAATAGAAATCGATATCTTGGTTAAGGAAACTTGTTGAAAACTTAAGGATCGTGCGAGCGATTTCAGATTGAAACAAACGGACTAAACTTGAATACAATATCGCTCAAAAAGAAATTAGCCCAAAATGAATATTGTGTTTCGATAAAAGAAATGGACGATAATTAATTTGGCTTGGAGTTTGAAAGAACGATTTTGAAATCAAGTTCGAAACGATAACTCTCGAAATCAGTCCCAACGAGAACGGTTATCCTGCGGGAGCGTCGGCGTGGTGATTTCACATACGACGGGGATAATCGAACTCACGAAAATATGTTCGATGATTATTCTAAACGAACTCGATGAATGGAACGTATCAAAATGTGGAATAGACTTGGGCTTGAATATTTGAAACTAGTTTCTTGAGGATGCTAGAAGTAAGACTATGGATTTACCGAACGGTAACAGTGAAGTTGGATGATTTTACTAGACGAATAATAATCACTACATGAATAGACTTGACTCGATGGATGATAAGATGTCTCGATCGTGACGAAGAAAACCATAACGTTCAAATGTTCTTATCTTGTACGAGCGTAACTCTATGCTCGTACATGCGTCACGTCCGGATTAGGACGATTATCCAGCGGGAGCGTTGGCGTAGGAATCTCACGTCCAACGAGGGTGATCGAACTTGTGGGAGACCGAAGCATGACAAATTAATGGATCGTCTTAACTTTTGGTTTGACACGATAAGACAAATTTAGAATGCAAGTGAATCGAAAATGTTTTGATGGATAAGTTAGCCTAGAACCTGAAATAAATAACGCTTGATGGTTTTGTGAACGGATACGTAAATCAGGTTGAATGACTTGGATTATAATCTAAGGTTTATAATTAAATCTTGGCTTGGTGGTCTAGACTTGTAATGGATAGGTATTCTATCAAAACATGTTTGGAGAGATAGAACATGCAAATCAATAGGCTTGTCCTGCAACTTGGATATATCTTGGATTTTACTGAACGAACTCGTCCCCCGTGCAAACGAACGTGTTATTGAGAGTAAAAAAATGTGTGCTCGATGTTTAGAAATCTGAGTAAAATGAGCTTGGGTAGAATACTCCGTGCAAATAAATAATGGTTTGACCCTAGGAAATGGGGAGAGCGTCGTGCGACAAATTTGTACGATGTATCGTGTGCTTGAACCTGTACCTATAATCTTGTGAGCTGACCTAGCAATTAAGCAGACGACCCTATGCCGAGTGAATGAACCTGTGTTACCGACTTTACCATATTGCTTGAATAAGCTATAGAACTGGGACAGCAAGACTTAGGGTTAGACTTGGAATGGTAACGTGTGTTGTGTTTGACCCGAATGGATGAACGCTAGTCGGTAAACCGAAGAGATCGTGCATAACGGTAGTACAATACTTGAGATTGAGTTAGAATAAAAAATGATATGGATTTGATTGACCCTGTCGAAAATATCCTTGTGAATTATAAAACGAACCCATAAGATTTTCGCAAGTAGCTTGTCCGATTTCACTATCTCTAAGTTTGGTTGAATGCATATGTTTGAGGGACGTCTTGAACGTGTGCACGATCCAAGACTCAATAAGATGTGAAACTCGAGTGTTAAGACTTCGCTACCGTCGAGTTGGTTGGCATACATATGTTTGAGGGGCACTTCAAATATGTGCATGATCCAGACTCGCGATATGCTGATCTCAAATGTTAGTGCAAGTGAATATTTGCCTAAACAAGTACAACAAATTGTATAAGTTTGCCTCAACCTTATATCATTAATCAAGATCGATTGAAACGTACTTCGCGTTAAGTAACATGTCCCACGCTAAGGCGCAAATGAGACTGACTCAACATATACGCGATACGGTGTAAGGAACGAGTAGGAGATTATGTTCAATTGGATTTAGTGGTACGATTGCTATGCTTGGAATAGATTCGATAATGCGATAGAATGGTTTACCCTCAGGAAGTCTCGAGGACGAGACTTTTTCTGAGTGGTGTATGATGTAATACCCCGTTCCGTTCAAGCGGACTACCGATTCAAACGGCAAAAGTGCAACGTCCCGACCCGCTTTACTTCAGCGAGAATACTCGTTTGAGGCAAGAGGAAATCCAGACTTGGCTCTTCAGGAGTTTCAGCTTAGGCTTTCAGAGGATCGCTCGGAGTATCGCTCAACCATGGCGAATCATCGCTAAGGTGGGTGGCTACGGTGAACTTGTCTTTGCTTAGCCAGCACACTTAAAATATGGATGTTTTATGCTAGTCGCTAGGTGAATCACCCCTTGCATGCTAATAAGAATACAACGCACCTAACTAAGGGAATAATCCCAACTTGTATTGCTTGTGTTAGAACATGAAAATGAAATATTGCTTATGATCAGACCCTCGCATGCTACCTTTACCTTGTGCAACCAGACCCCGATATGCCTTGAGTAAGAAGGATATACATATACTCTTCGGAGTGCACTGCTTCACTGCTACACTACACGACCCTAAATAATTTCGCTCAGAAAGTCCCTTTACGGTTTCACTCCTCGGCTTACCTTCGGGCCCGAGCCGACGTAAATAATGAGTTTTCGTATGAATGCAATGCTTGCCTGCTATATGTTAACTTGTACTCATTGTCTCATTTCAATTCTTATCACATAAACTATGCCTCAATCGTCTAATACTGTGCATGTCATGCATTCATATAAGTTCTCCTCAAAAGACTATATAATAGTCGTTCCGTGCAAATATGAACCTGAAAGTATCCGGGATCATTAGGTCGCTAAGACAGTTCTCGAACCAGAGAATTTGCACCGTGTCAATGATCCAAGAATCATAGTAAAGCAATATCGTCCTGTACTGAACCAAATGGCTCATGGAGTCGATACACATATTGTGAACAATTTTGCCTGAAACAAGTACCTGATATACATATCCTGCCTCAAACATGTACCTGATATGTTCCTGCCTGAAACATGTGCCTGATATGTATCCTGCCTTGAACTTGTTCTTGTGTCTGACCATAGACCCAGAAGATTGAGACTTGCATGATCACAGGACAACTTGGAAACAAGGTTTTAGTTCCGCAGACGGTTGCTGGGGCACTGACACCGATCCGATCCGAACGAAACTCCTGATAGCCACCTGCTTCGGATGGAGTGGCCTGTGATGCCTCATGTTTCTTGCATCATACGTCATTCAATCCCGAGACTAGAACCGTCCATTATGGCACCATGCCAGCGACCTCATGTTCATATAGATAAGTCATCCTTGCTTAGCGGCTATCCGCGTGTGAGTTATTACAATGCATCGAGAATAACTGAACACCTGAACGATCGTAACACACTTGTACATATGGAGCACTTGAATATCTTATGCAACACACCTGATCATCTAAGTAACTCATGCATCCGAAATATGGTCTTGTTCATAACACAGTGTTTGTATATGCTATTGCCCTTGAATGTTTATACCTGCTCGTGCTTGAAATAACTTGGTTTTCCTTGGATAGAGAAGGACGAATGGTAAGTTGGTAAGTCTCACCGTATTTCCTCTTATGTCGCACGGTGCACTGTCACACGAGTTAGGCTATTCAAATCTTTGCCATGAAACTAATTCAATAGTTGGTGCACGGAACCTATATTACGTATTTGGATTTGTCGAGCGGGCGAGTAGCCTCCCCACCAGTGCATTCATGTACTGATAATCCACCAGATTGTTTGTAGGGTACGGGAGAACCTCGTTCGGTACGGATGCCTCCTTCGTGCGTGCTAAGGCATGGAGTTCTCTCTGAAGCCTTGGAGTGCTGCATCCGGAACTGAAGCACGTATACAAGACATAATATTAGAACATCGCCTGTACATCATTCCATAAATATAGCCACTTGGCACGCTTTTACTGTTTCAGATAGAGAAGCTTGAGCGACTTATAATCTCGGCTATACTCGCTTGTAACACTTATTTAAACATCAATAAAGAGTTTATTTTACTTCCACTTATGTTATTCAATGCTTCCACTATTGTCGACTCAGTGAACTTGTTACCAATCGTCTATGCGTTTATAATTCTGCTGCACTCGGACAATCTGTGTGACTCTGTGGGTTAGTCCTCTTACCGCCAGCCAAAGAACCACGGCCTTGCACGGGCGCAGCTCATGCTCGTGCGACATCACGCTCAGATGGGCCGAAGCGATCGTCCCGCGGGAGCGCTGGCGCTGTGATTCTCGCCTAGCGGAGACAGTCGATTAGCATACGGGAGATCGGGGCGTGACAATATGGCCCACAGCCGAGGCTTTACATACTTTACCTCATCGTGGTGTCATGTTACTGTAGCATGGGATGCAAGTCCCTTGTAGTGCTGAACTACTCGTGCTTCCTGTAACGCATGCCGAACATTTACTCTGTCCGAGAACTCATTAAGGCATAGAAGCCACCCTTACACAGGATTTGTTCTAAAGAACAAAATAGTAGACTACAGTGGTTCCGGGTACGTATCCCATATTGTCCTAAAGGACTACCCACTGTGCCTGATATTTTTTCAGTCAGTAGTCCTCCCTTGAACCAAAAGCTAGATACCTAGTAGATTTTTCTTTGAACTAATAGCATAAAACTTAATGGTAGGATTACAAAGACACAATATCATAGGTCCTTTAAGCCCATTTTACATGTTGTGTCTTCGACTAGCTGGAGCTTGAGGCCTTTAGTGAACGGATCCGCTAGGTTCTCCTGACTCTGAACATCCACCGCTGCAATGACACCAGCCTTAAAGAGATTGTTCAGTGATCTGTGCTAAAGACACACACTTTTCTTCTTGCCATTGAAAAGATCGTTTGATGCTACAGCTGCTACTGCCTGGTTGTCATAGTATATCAGTATAACCGGATTCTGTGCACCAACCATTAAAAGATCTTACATGAGCTCCCGAAGCAATTTTACTTCATTTGTTGTAGTTGCAAGTGCATAGAACTCAGATTCCATTGACGAGCATGAGAGCAGTGTCTTCTTCTTCGGCTTCCACGATATAGCACATCCATCCATTAAAAAAATATATCCTCCAGTAGATCTCTCGCTATATTCTTCTGAGCACCAGCTAGCATTACTGAAGCCTTCTACTACTGTTGGATCTCCGTTGTAGTAAAGTTAAAACTTCTGAGTCTTCTTGAGTATCTCATCACCCTCTTCACAGCTTTTCAGTGTTCAACACCTGGGTTACTCGTGAATCTACTCAGCATCCCCACAGTATAAGTAATATCAGGCCTAGTAGCATACGTAGAATACATCAAACTCCCAATGACACTAGAGTACTCCAATTGTCTGACATTTTTTTTAGGATTTTGTTTCAGGTTCTTGTCACATATGTACGGAGTATCGATCCCTGGAAGATCCTGGTATCCGTAGCGTGTGAGCATCTTCTCCACGTAGCGAGCTTGTGAAAGAGCAAGCCCTATTTCCGTCTGGATTATTTTAATCCCAAGGATGACATATGCATCTCCCATGTCCTTCATATTGAATTTGGACGAGAGAAATATCTTCGTTCTAGTGACACATTCTAGATCCGTACCTAGGATTAGCATGTCGTCCACATAGAGACAAACGATGATACCTCTATCACCAGCAAACTTCGTGTTCACACACTTATCAGTCTCGCTGACCTTGTAGCCATTTGATCTGATAACTTTGTCAAACTTCTCGTGCCACAACTTGGGAGCTTTCTTCAAACCATACAGAGATTTTACCAACTTGCACACTTTGTCTTCAAGACCCTTGATGATAAATCCTTCAAGCTGGTGCATGTAAATCTCCTCAATCAGTTCACCATTCAGAAATATTGTCTTGAAGTCCATCTCATGAATTACCAATATATAAATAGCACCTAGAGCAATCAGCATCCTGATAGTAGTCATCCATGCAACAAGAGCATAGGTGTCAAAAGTAACCAATCTCATGCATCTGAGAAAACTCCTTGGCAACTAGCCTGGCCTTGAACTTGTCAACTATTTCGTCTGCCTTCATTCTTATTGAAGATCCACTTACATCCGATGGGCTTAGCTCCTTCAAGTAGATCGACTAACTTCTAAGTATTATTAGAAGTTATCGAGTCAAACTCGTCATTGACAGCCTCCTTCCAGAAAATAGCATCTTTGGTCTTCATTGCCTCATCATAGGTAAGCGGATCAGCTTCCACATGATAGGTAACAAAGTCTTCTCAAAAGTCCTTCGGCCTCCTCACTCGCTTTGTTCTCGGCTCAGTGGGTTCTGGTTCAAATATTGTCTCATCAATGACTAATTCTTCTAGGACTACTTCTCTCTGAGAGGTACTTGCCTCGTATGTGCTAGCAGTGTTCTCCGTAACATCTGCGAGAACAATATTCTTGTACCGAGCAAACTTGTCTTCAAATAATTTTACGTCGTAAGATTCTATGATATGATTAGATTCGATATCAAGGAATCTTCGAGTATCACTCTTATCAGCATAGCCCACAAATATGGTCTTCGTAGTCCTCGTTCCCAGCTTCTGTATCTTGAGGTCTGGAAGATTGACATACGCCAGACACCCCCACACTCGAATGACATTCAAGTTGGGTCTGAACTTGAACTATAGTTCATGAGGATTAAAGTTAAATGTCGCGAATGGCACTCTATTTAAAATAAATATGGTCGTAAGCACATCTTCTTCCCATAAGCACTTTGAAAGTCTTGCTGTCAGCAACATATCTCTGTCAGCATCATGTTCTTCCTTTCTGCTACTGCATTAGATTGGGAAGAATACGGAGCAGTCACTTCGTTGACAATTTCATGTTCTTTTGAGTCTTTTGAGTTGTTGATCGGTTTGACGTTCACCATCTGACCGGCATTGATACTCTCTACCTCAATCTCTTAGTCTTTTGAGTTGTTGACCGGTTTGACGTTCTGCTTCAGCCTTGAAGTCCTTAAATTTCTCGAATGCTTCATCTTTCGACTTGAGAAGATATACGAACACATACTTCAAAAAATTGTCAATAAAGGTAATAAAATACTTCATTCCGTCCTTCGTGGAGAATTGTTTGAAGTCACATCTGAGTGTACCAATTCTAAAATATCCGTACTTCGATTCACACTTCTGTACGGCTTCTTGATGATCTTCGTCTGCGCACAGATTTCATATTTCTCCACCTCCTTACCCCCACATTTGGAGATAAGACCTAGACTAGACATCTTGTTAATGCGTTTACAGCACACATGTCCTAGTCTATTATGCCATAACTTAAGAGAATAATCAGAAGTAGAGACTGCATTTATACAAACAGGAGTTACAAGCTGCAGTTTAAATATCCCTTCGGTACAAAAAAATTTTAAAGTATGTTCCCTTGTAGGACATCACCATATGACCGGCATTGATATCCATTTGTAGGTCTGATTTGCACAACAGACTCCCAGAGACCAGATTCTTGGTAATCATTGGTACGTGCTTCACGTTCTCCATTGTGAGTTGCTTCCCTGAAGTCAGCTTCAGCACTACCGTTCCAGTCCCCTAAACATCAGCTTGTAACTTGTCCGCCATCGAGACCTTCTCATGGGTTGGCTCATACTTGGTGAACAACTCCTTCTTAGAGCATACGTGGCAAGATGCACCGGTGTCCACCCACCAGTCAGTGTCCACGTCATGTGATTCAACCTGCACAATCATAGCAACATGGTTAAGCTTACCTTGCTCTTTCGATTTAGACTTTGACCTGCAGTCGCTCTTTTAGTGAACCTTCTTGACACAATTGTAGCATGTCACATCAATCTTTGGTTTTGGCTTGAATTGATCCGACTTCACCTTCAGCTGGTTGAAGTCCTTCTTCTTCTTGTAGGAAAATTTTTGCTTCCCTTTTGAATCGTTAGCATGTACCATGTTGGCCTTAGCCAACTGCTTGGACAAGGAGTCCAACTTCAATTTTTCTCTGTCTTCATCTTCAATGTGAATCCAATGAAGAAGATCTTCGAGCTAGAACTCCATTTTCTTGCGGTACAGGTCAGTCTTAAACTTGATCCAGCCTGGAGGAAGTTTGGTGACGATAGTCCCGTCATAAACTTGCCTTCCTGCTTCATGCCCTCTTCCTCCAATTTCTATTGCATCTTCAGAAGTTCCTTGACATGTGGCAGCATCACCTTCTCATCTTCGAATTGCAGAGTGAAAATTTTCTCAACGAGATAGATTTTAGACATTTTTGTCAGTTTTGTAGTGCTTCTCAAGAGATTCCAAACATCTCTTGCCTTCTCCTTCTTGATGTAGGACTCTGCCATCGATTCATCCATAGCATTTAGAATTAACAACCTGCAGAGGTCATTATCTTTCTTCTACTTGGAGTGCGCATCATGCGCCTTGCCAACTTCAAGCACTTCTCTATCTTCGGGAATGGTAGGTTCAGGATCAACCAACACATAAGCAACATTGACAAGTTAAAGATTCAAAGAGATCATCCTCTTCCAAATGTTGTAGTATTCGCCATCAAACTTCTCTAGCTTGTGAAAGCCGGTATCGAAAAGGTTGAGCGGTTCTCCATTCTAACTTGAATCTTGCCTTGAGATTGTTATAGGTCCCGAAGTCAGATCAAAGAAGAAAAGGTAGCCACAAAGTAGAGACTCACAAAAGAGTTTGTCTCTACTAACTCCAGAAGAGAAGTTGGTGCACTGAGATTCACACAAGAGGTCCTCTACAGGGACACGCAACCCCCAAGAAGAACTAAACCACGAACATGTTACAAACTAACTAAACAAAGAAATTGTAAATACAACACTAAGCAAAAAATTGTTCTTCTCTTTACGTTCGCAGACGCTACAATGAGAAAGAACGATAATAAGAAGAAAAACACAACAAAAGAAAACTCCTTACTGGGGTGATCAAAACCACAAGTGCTCAAGGCAAGATTCACCCTACACGACGATCTGCCCCCAGGATCCAGCAAGTTCACACTAGAACTTCTGAAACACCTTCGATATCACTCAAAAAAATACTATGTGGAAGGGGTGCTCGGGTGGCTGCATACGCTCTGGTGCTCTCAATTTTTCTAACTGAACCAAATGAAAGAGTAGTTCAACTATATATAGAGATAAACAGTACCTATGCGGCTTGAGAAAGCTCAGGATGCATATCCGCCAATCGACTAGACACCAAGCCGTATAAGTAGCCGTAGCCGTATGCGTCATCGTTGTCGCCGGTTACGTTGTACAGGACAACGCCGCCAAATGCCGCCAAGCGCCGAAAGCAACAGCCACTGTGCACAGACACCCCTGTGCCGCATATGCACATAATTCGGATGGCACGGATAACCATGTGTCGCATGTGCCGCCAACAACAGACCATGTCCCCTCCACATGCGACTCTCTCATACAAACTCGTTGGCCGTACAGCTCCTGGACGCATAGCGCCAGGACGCATAGCCCTTGACCGTATAGATCCTGGATGCATAGCCCATGGCCGCATAGCACCTCGGCCGCATAGCGCCACGAAGCATACGCCCGAGCTAGTAGCCGAGCATACAACTCATGCATAAAAAAAAGCACATGAGCGATATGCAACGATGCAAACGCCAACAAAGCGTCCGAGTCCGAGTCGCTACTCCTAAGGAAAACTTTCCAAATGTGGTGACAAAATTAGAATTGTCATAATGGGGTTCACACTTATTCCCTCTAGGAAAGTCAAATCACATGGACTACCACCCCATGTGCATAAATCAATACTAAGCATAGCTATATATTGAGATATACACATTAGTGATTTCTTAATGTGGGACTAAAACTTCTAAAGCTAAGTGGAAAACACCAACAACAATAATACCATTTTACTGTCTCAATCCATTGTATTGGTGCTCATCAATCTAAACACTCTCATTCCAGCTACCCTCATTACGTGGGTATCATTTTTTGGCATGTTATTTCCTATTGTCGTGCTCATTTTATGGACACATTATTTCCTAAATTTTTAACAGTCTGATCCCTAAAGCGGGCTTATAGTCCCCCATCAGAATTTTTCTTACAATTTCATTAGTACTCTGCATTCATTAAAACACAAGCAAATCTTCACTTCAACGGTCTGCTTTAATCATTTCAAAACCAATAAAAAAAACTGCTTTAATCTAAATATCATGCCATCATGATGAGTATTTTCTCTCAAGTACACGAATGTTTGGGTATCTCTTGGCCATCGCATTGTGAGCTACGCCCTCATTTCTCCTTATAGTTCTGCAAAAGTAATGCTTCATTAAGTTCCTTCTTATCCCATGCCAAAATCCATTAGATTCTTTAAATTATCTATATTTCTACCTTAGATATTAACACGTTATAATCAACTAAGACGGCATCCTCAACATAAACCATGGATCTCCAAATGTTGGTTATATATGATCATGGTTGTAGAAATCATCTAACATGTCTGACATGTCAGTTTTATAGGTATGTTATCTGGACTCGGATACGGATGTTAGATATAGATACATATATAAGAGTTGGGATCTTCAAACTTATAATCAAAGGACACACGAATTCGACTAAAAATGATTCAAATTTTAGATACGAATACGAAGATATGACTAATATAATAATTATATTTGAACATGGTTTCATAAAAAGACTTCATGTAATTAAATTTGGATGGCTTCATAAAAGACATGTAATTAAATTTGCACGATTTCATAAAAAGACACAAATGTAATTAAGTTTTCATGGTTTCATATATTTAAATTTATAATTAAATTTGCATTGCTTCATAAAAAGACATATCATGTAATTAATTAAATTTGTAGGGTTTCATAAAAAGACAACATATAATTATAAACTACTAGTAAACTTTACTGAACTAGTTGAATAAATTTCTAAGAGACCGTCCCTTCAGCTCCCCTACTACTTTACTACAAGTCGAACATATTAAAATAAACTATCTACTTCACTACCAGTCTTCCGATTGTCGTAATGAAGGATCTGGTTATCACCATGCAGGATCGAATGCGAATTTTATACACATATCTATACCTATGTCGTATCATGTCGATACGAATATTTCTCCTTAAAATGAAGAATTCAGATAACAGAGGGTAAAACAACATAAAGCTTCAAATTATATCATTTATGTTGTTTTACAATATATGGACCGAAATATCGTCCTAAAGCTGCTTGATATATACAGGACAACACAAATTTTCAAATGTCCACTCACATTTGAGTTAATCGATATTTTTTTTTTTTGGTATTTTCAGATAAAACGATTTGAAGTGTTGTATTAGTTAGACTCCTAAATTACTTTTATATTTTAAGTGTTAAATTACTTAAACTGTTAAATTATTTAGACTTCTAAATAATGTTTTCTGATACTTGTACTTAATGTCTTACATAGACTATTAATTATTTGGTAGACATTTTAATGTTAGTAGTTTCTGATATTAGTACTTCTAATTGTTATTTTAGTTGTTAGTTTAGGACATTTGGGGTGTGTGTGTATATATTATCCCACATTTTAATACGTCCCCTTATCTAACAATCGACATTTGAAACCACCCCCACCCCCCACCCCCGCCCCCACATAAACCCAACATTCGACCATCTATAACCTTGGTTACAATACATGTATATGTATGTATCTTTCCGTAACCAAAATGTCCCAACATATGTATCTTCTGTCACTATAACTTCATATTCTGATTAGAAATCTTATTCCTAAAACCAACATAACATCTTGTAAGAGAAAAGAAAATGTATAATGATCTTGTAGTGTAAGATCCTCGAATTGCGATTGGATGCTCATTAATATATAATTTTTCACTTGCATTTCAAAAAGTCAATGTTTTAGGAATACAAATTACACACACATTATATAATATAGAAATTCAGATAATTTAAAAAACATAAAAAGGGTGAAATTTGCAATACTTAGCAATACTTTCATAGTTTATGAGAATTAAACAATTTTATGGGTAAATAGAAAAGAATTCTCAGATTTACCTCCAAATTTAGCAAGTTTCAACACTTTATGGACAATTTGGTCAGTACATATCTTTATTGCATATATAGATCAGATTAGTGGGTTGCCTGTGGAATCCGGAACCTATGTTGTACTAGACTAGACGAGACGAGACGACAGCCCACCCGTCTCGTCTAGACGTCCGATCAAAATCTAGTTGCTCTTTTGCAAATAATTATGTAATTATATATACAATAAATATGTAGTATAACTAATAAGCAATATAAGAACTTCTAATAACCAATATACAACATCAAGTAAGGATATTAAGCAGCAGAAATTGCACAAAATTAAAGAAGAGCCGAAGAAGAAGAAGAAGAAGAAGAAGCAACAGTAGCAATCATAGGTAATCAGTCGAAGCAAAAAACTGAAGAAGAAGAAGAAGAAGAAGAAGAAGAAGAAATCATACAAAACCTAACTAAAGTGTCTTTTTTCTCTGGTCGATTTAAGGTGGACATCTAGGCACGTCTAAGCGAACATCGTCTCATCCAGGAAAAAAAAATCAGGTCGAGACGATCCCTCTTCAACATGCACCACTAGGCCGCGTAGGCTGTGACAACATTACACGGAACCAACTTATAACTCATATTTCAGATCTTTATTAGGTTTATTCAACTTTGAAAATGCTATTTGGACCGCCGGGAGGCGTGACCGCGGCCAGCCCGCAGCCGATGTGTCACCCCCCCCCCCCCTAATTGGCCGCCAAACCACACCCGTGATCCCCCTGCAAGCACCGAAGGCCCATGTTCGAAAAAACCGTGCCCACCCTTCCAATCCGCAGCAGCCACGTTGGCGTGGGCACCGCGCTGACACTCCCACGGTCCAAATAGCAGTGCCCATTCAACTTTGATCTTATTTGGATTTCCAAGAACCTATATAGCCTATCCTATCTCCATCTCGCTCTTTGCATCCCAGTTTTCTGTTTGGTCAGTCTATATTTTGCTGTTAAGAGGGTTTGTTTCCACCAAAATCAACCCTATTCATGTTTGCATTTGATTTTGAACCCCTCTGGAATCGATCCGAAGTGACTTAAACCTTACAAATTAATCAGAATGTGTGTCCGGCTCAGTTTCTATAGACTATCATATCATCATCAAGGTTATTAAATTATTTTTATATTCTTTTACATTATGCAACAACGCTGCTTTATGTATCGAGCTGCTTTATGGATCGAGAGGAGGGACCGCGTCCCCTTCCCATTAGTCGGTTTGGGCGGACTCCCATGAAAGTAGGAGAAGTGTTTGGGATTGAGCCAATGGGGGGGGACACGTCAGTGTTCATCAAGTGTTATTGTTATGCAATGAGTCTCGCCATACATCTTACCAGGTTTGTTAGTAGGACTATGCTATGACTACAACCAAATGCCTACAACCCTTTTATAACCATCACGTGGCGTCCACATGACGTCCACGTGGCAGCCGTCTATTGGAGGAGGGGGAAGAGGTGAGATCCGATGGCTGTCCTGGTGGTCGCCACATGACAGAAATACCACGTAACAGCCATTCATTGAGGGAGATGTGGGACCGAATGTGGCCCACATAGCAGGAGAGTGAGAGGGTTGTAAGAAGGTTGTAAGCATTTGATAGTAAACTTATCATTATTGTTGTTATTAAGAACTCTTAAGGCCACAAGAGCATGCTCATGTTCTTTAAAATCAACAAAAGCAACACCACGTGGATGCTTCTTGACAGCAACCTGTCCTTTCTTCACATTCTTCAGTGCGTTACCTATATAAAGGGTACAAATGTTAATGAAAGCAATTCTGATCGCACAATGGGGATACGAATGGTGTTATTGTCACACTGGTAGGCCTGGATTGCTCGGGGTCAAGTTGTGGATGGTTTGGATGTAGTTTCATGGTCGGGACATGGTGATGTGATTATCATTATTTTTTTAATTTGTTTGGATGTTTGGTCCATGTCTAACACGAGTGCTGACTTCGTCCCTGGGTGAGATGTCACTCTATCACTGATAGCGCAACGTCGAAGAAGAAAATTTCAGTTGTACGAAGGCCATCGAGAAGGAACAAGTTTCTCGTAGTTAAGGTGCGCGACTTCCTGCACCACAGTCAGGGAACAAATTAACGATAAACAAAACCGAAAAATAGGTGAACCCTATACATTGGTTGCAACATGACTAATATTTTTCAATAACCTTTTTTGTTGGTATATATTTTGAATTAGTTTTAAAAAGGAGATGTAATTACCACTACTATGGACAAAATAGTCTTAAAAAGTCGATGATGTTAAGTATTAGGCTAATTTGCAAGTAAATATCTTGAACTAAACGAATGTAAAGAAAATATGAAGGGTACCATTATTAACTTAAGGGCAACAACTTACAATTTTGAAAAAGTTCAAAGTATTTTGTTGCTAATTGTAGTAGTCTAGGATACCAAGATGTTAATTTTAATAGTTTAGAATAGTAAGTTACAAATCAATAAAAGCTAAGAATATTTAGTTACAAATTAGTCTAAATAGTAATAGTCAATTAACGGGACACGACACACTAAATAATTGGAATATTTAGTTGTTAATACATATTGTTTATAATATTTAGTTAAAAACCGGGATAATAAAACATATTTAGTTGCAATAAGCCTAAGTAAATGTATTTCCCAGCAAGGGGATTATATAGTGTAGTAACCGGTTCAACTAATCCGAATAACCAAATATGGACCGGGTTCAGAAAAATTAGTTATAAACAGTATTGCCATTCACTGTCCATTCACCACCAAAAGTGTGCTTCGCTCCTTCCCATCACAGAAAAACAATTTTAGTACAATAATTTTTTAATCATGAAACCCTACCACCTAAGAAAACAGAAGAAACATATCCAATCCTTTCTTGATTCCTTCTTGATTTCGCATTCAAAGAAAAGCTACGGAAGAATGGCATACAGGTCAATCTGAATGACATCATCAATTCTATTAGAAAAAGTGTTCAATTATTTCTTGGTTACAGCCAGAGATGCCAAAAATACATGTATAGTTGCTTCTGCGACGTCGACTTCAAGTCGTCATAACTCGTTCTCGATCATGCACTAAAAGATATCTTAAACCGCAACTCTTCGACCCAGATGATTTTCTTGGCAACCTCGAAGAATATTTACCTGAATAAAGGGATGAGAGGCTATTGGGCTGAAGTCTATCGATGTCGGCTTTGCAGCTTCAGCTGGCATAACAGAGGGATGTGTTGCTCAGGTCGTAAGGTCGAAAGAGGACAATTATTCTCGGAGAGATCGGAGTGTTGTTCCAAATACTTCTATGGAATAAGATGCTCTATATTGACCATCTAAAGGAGATGGTTGAATATGCCACGGGCCTCAGGGGAGCTGCTGAGGACGAAAGGGTGGACAAGAACTTCTGTTGTGCTTTTGCTGCTTGGACGTCTGAACCATATTCGAGAATTCTTGCAGAAGTTTGGTAAGAAGTATAGGGTTGGACAATATGCAGTGAAAACAAAAAAATAATTCTTGATTTGAAAAACTCTACTATCCACATCAGATGGTTTAGACTCACCGAGAGAAGCAATATAAATGCCAAAAGGCATCGTGCTGAAAATTCAAGAAGATAATCGAGTTTTTAAAGTGCTCAATAAGATTTATGTGAAAGCATATGAGAAAAAGGCTAAAGAATTTACCGGAACACATAATGAATTTTAAGCGAGGCACTAAAGAGTCCAAGACTAGAGAGCAATGCATTCATGAAAAATTACACTTTTTCACTAGTTGTTTTCATGTAACTCTGAACTGCATATCTAAGTTATCTTCTCACATATAGTTTAATATTGTATTATTCAATATGTTTGGTTATCTCCAAAGTCTCAAATCTCAAGTTGTATTTACAATTAATATTTATAAAATATATTAAAAAATAAAAAAATTGAAGATAAATAACATTTGATTAATACATTCGAAAATTTTGAAAAAATTACAAAAAAAATACAAGATAAAAAAACGAAGAACATATGATACTTAGACTCTATTTAATAGTTATATGTATTGCTTAATTGTCACTTGTCATGCTTTTCAATTTTTTTTTTTTTTTTGTGACAATGCTAGTTGTATGAATTGACATTATACTAGTTGTATGAATTGAATATTTTAGATATAAAATGATTGTTTCCACTTAGGCCAACACTATAATAGACACCATATATACCCAAGCTAACAAATAATAGACACAATATATATCCAAGCTAACAAATATTTGGACCTATCTTGAAATGGGGCCCCCTATTACAAATTCCATTTTTTTTTACTTGTAAAGACTGTTAAGACTATTGAGCTATTGGATAAAGACTGTAAAGACTATTGAGCTATTGGAAATGACTATAAATGGGCCAGGATGCTAGTTATAAATAGCTTGCAGTTTTGGTGATTGCTTGTTAGTTAACATTGAACTCTGGAATAACTTCAAGAGAAAAAAGAAATTGCATATTGAACTAATATTCTTGAATGCACTTCTGATGTTTGTGTTTATGGTGCTGTACTCAAGGAAAAATGCTACTTGTCCTGTTGATTAGAAATGCAAGTTATTAGTTATTTTGGATGAGGACATCTCATTAATCCATTAAGGTCATAGACCTTGTTCCTAAAAGAGGCCCACTTATCATACACAAGAAGACAAACGGCAAAGCTTTTATCCACAAATATTTGGGATATGGTATTTGATTCCTTGTAGAGCTACACAGCATATATGTTGCAGTTTTGACACAATAATCATAGATATTTGTAAATGCAAAAACTTTGCTTATAGATCATACATTGGCCAGTACATCGAGTCTAATGGAACTCACTTGAACTCTTATCTTCCCAATAAGAGATTCACAAATACCTGCAACTTCCCGATGAACAACAAGAAATGTAAAGGCAGTTCACACACCTGTAGGGTTACATCAAAATTGAGATTAGGAGCTGCTGCAGACTCTCAAATCTTACCCATGAATATAACCATGACATGAACATAGTCAATCCATCTATCCGATGAAAAGGATTCAAGCTAATGCCTACTTCTTGACATCCTCCAACTTTGAAGACCCACATGATCATCATTTTAAAGGCCAAGACACTTAAATGACGCTTGACAATTCGAAACATCCAAATCATTACCCTCAGTGTCCGGGTCACCTTAACAGACGGCAGCGCCAAAATCTGCTCCTCAATTCTCGCATATCCTGGTTCCCCTGCCAAATGTGTCCATACATCCATTTGCAGGCACAGAGAAAAACCAACAAAAGGTATTAACAATATAAACATAAAATAATACAATATAAGTTTCATGTGTTAACAACTGTTCCAATAATGTTTACCAGTTCCTGAGCTAGATTTGGTAATTCTTCATGTCAACAAAAAAACAATTGGACTTGATATATTTAGCAATAATGAAAATGAGTAATAAATAAATTCATTAATTCCAAAGTTGCAAAAAAGGGATCAGTAACCAAGTAGCCGTTTGCTTTGCTCTGATGCACCATATTATACTCTTGTTGTTTTTTCTTAGTTTACAACCTCTAGAAAACAAATACAAACCTAACTCAGAAGAGGAGACAGTAAAAGTATCTCATTAACCCTTGACATCAACATACAGCATAAAGTTGATTGAGGCAATGAGCATTTTTCTACTACCCAGTTGCCAAGTTATACAGAATAACTTAACATGAAATTGATTATGACTCAAACCATCTTCTCACTTCTTTATGCCCCGAACTTGTAGCTCCTTTACTTTTGTCCGAACTGCGTCGTGAAAATCTGGACCGGTACTGCTCTATCAGCCTGTCCAACTTATCTTCAGCTTCTTTTCCTGAAGATACCTTCTTCCTCTTGGGATATTTTACTTCCTTCTGATGTTCAGAATCACCGGAGTTCGATTTCCTCTTCTTTGAAGCTGCTATTGGCTCTTTCTTTGATCTCAGCTCTCTAGTTTTGCTGCGAACATCCCTATGCTACATCATAACAAAAAAGGGGGAAATATTCATCATGTTAAAGTATAATATATGATATGTGATAATACTTTAGTGACCACATAGATCTAATTATTACATTATCTTCTGCATTTGGAAGACCTTTCCCTGTTCCTTCCCGATGGTTCCATTGCACAGTTGAAATCTCAGGTTTCAATTTGGTAGAAGAATCAGTTTTCCTCCTGACAGCAACATTGTTCATTTTCCTGGATTTCATGCTACTTCCTCTCATGCTTGTGTCTACACTGCTCCCATCAGGTACAAGCCCATCTTTGCTTCCCTCGTTAGGTTCAGATACTTTGGAAGATCTGTCCGTACTTCTCTGAGGTCTACCGTTTCGGAACTTCTTTCTCTTGTTAATTTGGTTTGAATCAGCATCTCCTGTTTCAGTTGATGCACTTTGCTGCATGCGGGTTTTGTCATCCTTTGAACTGCTTCGGCTCTCCTTCATGGACTCTAACTTGGCATTCCTCTGCCTCATCTTCTGTATATTCTCAATTGCAAACTCCACAATAGGGCGATGATCTGGCCCAAAAGTATCTATGGCAACAAAAACACAATTTAGCGATAACTAACAACAAATCTGTTATCTATGTTGCAAAGATACTCCTATAGAGGACCGTATTGTAACGTATACGACAAGATGCTTCCTTGATATTATTTCAGGATAAGGGCCACTCATGTCTAGGCTCCAAAGGAACCGAAAGCATGGTTGAAAGTGAGGTATAGTAGTGATCAATGCATAACATGATTGAGATGTAATAAAGCAACATTTTCTTGCAACGGTTCCCTTCTAGAACATTTTGGAACCTATTTCCTATCCGAAACATGCATAAATATGGGATATAATTAAGCTCCAATATATAAAACAGGTTATTTTTCGCTTTTGTATCTTGAACTTTGCCCTATGTTTGATTTAATAACATGACTTTTTCCAGTCACATGACTATCATGAATTTATTGAGTAATTTCACTTTGCTACCCTCCGCTAGTCCACCATAAGACAACAGATTTAGGAACATCCTAGACCTAAAGAACACGAAAATACACCCTCTCATCACCCTAATCCTAGCCATAAACCCCAATTGGGGTAGTGAAGGGTGAGGGCCTGGTGATTGTCTCGGGGAAAGAGACCGATAAGCGGCGAGAACACGGGAGAAGAGAGGAAGAAGATGGCAGTGGTGGGTTAGAAGTAGGGATAGGGGAGGAGGAAAAGATGGTGCTGGTGGATTAGAGTTTAGGGATGAGGAAGAAGATGGTGGTTGGTGATGGATTAGGTTTTAGGGATGGAGGAAATGATGGAATTGATGGTTAGAGTTTAGGTTCAAGAAAGAAGGAAAATGATCTTGGTGGGGTTGAGGTTTACAACCAACATTTTATCTTTTATGTTGACAACTTCACGAATCGTTGTACTAGAGTGATAGAAAAATTAAGATATATTTTATGTTGACAACTTCATGAATCGTTGTACTAAAGTGATAGAAAATTTACGTATCACTGAGAACACCACAACCATATCGATGTCGTACCCGTGTCCTGAAAATGTCGTATTTCAAATATGCATCATGTCCGTATCCAAGTACGTCCATGTGTCTATGCAACCTAGCATGCAATATTCGATAACAAATTAGAACTTTAAATAGCTAAGCAAGTTAACAAGATTTCCTTTTATCATTCATCAGTAATAATTACGCAAAGCATCACCATCAATAATAGTCGCTTAGGTAAAGAAAATAAGAGCTAGGTTTCAGTTATAGTAATGTCCATATTAGGAAGTTCCATGTTGTTCGACTTCAGCAGGTCATGGTCCAAGTTATATTTCCTAAATTTAAAAACTAACTAATGAAAACAAAAAGGTAAGTTGAATTATTTTTTACTTTATGTGAAAGATTTACAGATAAGATTTGCAACTGATCTAAGGTTTCTAAAACAAAACAAGATGTTGCATACATAAACCCATTTTCCATTCAGCTGTTTCACTAGGAGATTGGCAACAACCATACCATTTTACTGTCTCAATCCATTGTATGCTCATCAATCTAAACATTCTGATTCCAGCTACCCTCATTATTTGGACATCATTTTTTGGCATGTTATTTCCTATTGGGATGCACATTTTATCGACTGTTATTTCCTAAATTTTGAACAGTATAATCCGCAAAGCAAGCTTATAGCCTTCCGGCAGTAGTTTTCTTACAATTTCATCAGTACTCTACATTCATTAAAACCCAAGCATATCTTCACTTCAATCGTCCGCTTTAATCTATATATCATGCCATCATGATGAGTATTCTCTCTCAAGTACACGAATGACAACTATTGGGTATCTCTTGGTCATCGCATTGTGACCTACTCCCTCATTTCTCCTCCTAGTTCTGCAAAAGTTATGCTTCATTTAGTTTCTTCTCATCCCACCAATGCCAAAATCCATTAGATCCTTCAAATTCTCTACATTTCTACCTTAGATATTAACACTTTTAAGTTATAATCAACTAAGACGGCATCCTCAACATAAACCATGGATCTCCAAATGTTGGTTATGATCATGGTTTTAGAAATCATCTAACATGTCTGACATGTTAGTTTCATAGGTATGTTATCTGGACTAGGGTACGGAGGTGTCAGGTACGGATATATATCCAAGAGTCGGATCTTTCAAACTCATAATTGAATGACACGCGAACTCGGCTAAAAAGGATCCAAATTTTGGGTACGGGTACGGAAATATGACTATTAAAATAAATATATTTGATCATGGTTTCATAAAAATACACATTATATAATTAAATTTGCATGGCTTCATAATAAACCTGTAATTAAATTTGTACGGTTTCATAAAAAGACGGCCTCGAATTAAATTTGTATGATTTCATATAAAAAATACAGATGTAATTAAGTTTGCACGGTTTCATATATATAAGTTTATAATTAAATTTGCATGATTTCATAAAAAGTCATCATATAATTAAATTTGTAAGGTTTCATAAAAAGACATGTAATTATAAACTACTAGTAAACTTTATTGAACTAGTTGAAAAGTCCCGAAGGGGCCGTCCCCTTCAGCTCCCGTACTACTTTACTACCAGTCTACCGTATTAAAATAAACTATCTACTTCACTACCACATTAAAATAAACTATCTACTTCACTAACAGTATCCCAATTGTCACCTTAAAGAATCTGATTGTCACCGTGGAGGATCGGATACGGATTCCATACCCATGCCCGTCCTATCGGGTCGACATGGGTACTTCTCCTTAAAGTGGAGAGTTCGGATAGCAGACAACATGATTATTCAAATTATATCATTTGTCGTTTTACAATATATGGGCCAAAATATCATTCTAAAGCTGCTTGATATATACTGGACAACACAAGTTTACAAATATCCACTCACATTTCAGTTGATCGCTTTTTTGTTGTGGTATTTTCTGATAAAACGATTTGAAGTGTTATATTAGTTACTCCTAAATTACTTTTATAATTTAAGTGTTAAATTACTTAGACTGTTAAATTATTTAGACCCCTAAATAATGTTATCTGATACTTGTACTTAATGTCTTACATAGACTATTAATTATTTGGTAGACATTTTAATGTTAATAGTCCCCCTTATCTAACATCCGACATTTGAAAAAACCCCAATCTGACATAAACCCAACATTTGACCTTCTATAACCTTGGTTATGTTAGTAGTTTTTTATATTAGTACTTCTAATTGTTACGTTAGTTGTTAGTTTAGGACATTTAGGGTGTGTGTGTACATTTTAGTATGTCCCCTTATCTAACATCCGACATTTGAAAAAAAACCAACCTGACATAAACGCAACATTCGACCATCTATAACCTTGGTTACGATACATGTATCTTTCCATAACCAAAATGTCCCAACATATGTATCTTCAGTCACTATAACTACATATTCTGATTAGAAATCTTATTCCTAAAACCAACATAACACCTTGTAAGAGAAACGAAACTGTATAATGATCTTGTAGTGTAAGATCCTCGGATTGTGATTGGTTGCTCATTAATATATAATTTTCCACTTGTATTTCATAAAGTCAATGTTTTAGGAATACAAATTACACACACACATTATATAATATAGAAATTCAGATAATTTAAAAAAAACATAAAATGGGTGAAATTTGCAATACTAAGCAATATACTTTCGTAGTTTATGAGAATTAAACAATTTTATTGGTAAATGGAAAAGAATTCTCACATTTACATCCAAATTTATAATTATTTAGCAAATTTCAACACTTGATGGGCAATTTGGTCGGTACATATCTTTATTGCATATACAGATCAGATCAGTAGGTTGACTGTGGGAACCTAGAACCCATGTTGTACTGGACACTAGGCGAGGAGAGGCAACAGCCCACCCGCCTCGCCTAGGCACCTGCCCAGGATCCGACTGCTCTTTTGCAAATAATTCTGCAATTATGTATACAATAAATATGTAGTATAACTTATAAGCAATAAGCATTAATCAATAAGTAATATAAGAACTAATAACCGATATTCAACATCAAGTAAGAATATTAAGCCGCAGAAAGTGCAAAAAAATTAAGAGCCAAAGAAGAAGATGAAAAAGAAGCAGCAGCAACAGTAGCAGCAATAATAGGTAATCAGGAGCAGCAGAAGCAAAAAAACTAAAGGAAAAAACTGAAGCAGCAGCAGCAGCAGCAGCAGCAACAACAACAACAACAATCATACAAAACCTGACTAGACTAAACTGCTTCTTCTTTTTCCTCTGGTCGACCCAAGGCATGGCGCCTAGGCGAGCATCGCCTCACCCAGGAGAATTTTACCCAGGTCAAGGCAAGCCCTCTTCAACCTGCACGCCTAGGCGTCACGTGTGACAACTTAGCCCGGAACCTACTTAAAACTCACAGTTCAGATCTCTATCAGGTTTATTTAACTTTGATCTGATCTGATTTGGATTTCCAAGAACCCATATAGCCTACCCTATCTCCATATCGCTCTTTAAATCCCAGTTTTCTATTTGGTTAGTCTATATTTTGCTGTTAAGAGGGTTTGTTTAATGTTTGCATTTGATTTTGAACCCCTCTGGAATCGATCCGAAGTGACTGAAACCTTAAAAATTTATCAAAATGTGTTTCCGATTCAGTTTCTATAGACTATCATATCATCATCAAGGTTATTAAATCATTGTTATATTCTGTTACATTATGCAATGAGTCCCGCCATACATCTTACCAGGTTTGTTATTAAGAACTCTTAAGGCCACAAGAGCATGCTCATGTTCTTTAAAATCAACAAAAGCTACACCACGTGGATGCTTCTTGACAGCAACCTGTCCTTTCTTCACATCCTTCAGGAGTTTTACCTGTATGAAGGGTACAAATGTTAATGAAAGCAAACAACTTGTATCAAACTGAATGAAAAGTATTTCTCCTCTAATTATAAATATGAACCACCTTTTGAATAACAGGTTTTTGCTTTGAAGCTCGTGAAAGAACAGCATCTATACAAAGCTTCTTTACTTCCTCTTCTGACATTGCCTTTGGTATATTATAGATAATTAGCCTAGTTCTTGATACATGCAACTTTGGCGACCGAAGCATTTCTTCCTTCTTTTTTGCCAACCTGCCCAAAATAAATTTAGTTATCAATCAATCGATGCATCAAAGCCAGACACTATCAGAAAAATGTCATTATTATCATCTGTATAGATGGTTTAATTCATTAATTAACTCCAAAGTTTTATCAATATGTTTATCTGGAGAAGATTAAAAAGTTTGCATTAGCATTGACACTACAGCAGATCTTCCAAGCTTGTAGACTTTTCTAAAACCTGGTATACCATAAATAACAAATTCTAAATAAATACAGTACTAATAAGGAGGTGCTTACAAAAGTGACTTTGTTCTGAAAACAAATGATTAAAAACAATATAAGAATGTGTAATAATTTCAATAGCAGGCAATTATTTGTTCAACAATGACCGATAACAGATGGACTTGGTGCCGACCAAATAGTCAAAGACCTAGAAATTTTTTATCATTACGTCATCTCCGGCACATATAAATTTCAAAGCAAAGTAATTAGCATGATCATCAAGTCCAAGGATATGCCCTTGAAACTATATTTTTTTTGCAATAGTTGCAACTAGCTGTGTTGCTGCTGCAGCTACTATCCATGTCATAGTTATGGAAGTCCCTCCTGATTTATACAGAAGACTCAATTTATTACGAGCAAAATGTCGTTTTCACATACTATCCCTCATGAAGAAAGAATCTTAGTCCGTCACAATATTGTCAAGATCAATCTCCAGAATTAACCAGTAGCCCAAAAATACGTTGGGGAGTTACACCAGTATTTTTTTTCTTTGTTTCCCAAGCCTCTAGTGAATTAAAGATAAAAGAGTTAGAAAACATCAAATCTTTGATGATTTCATCATACATGATTTGAGTTGCGAATACTTCTGGATAGGCATCCTACATCATGTCTATTTCACCGAGCCTCTCTCCGACGGTGCCCAGATCGTTACGCCTTTCGTGCGGGTCGAAACTTACCCAACAAGGAATTTCGCTACCTTAAAACCGTTATAGTTACGGCCCAAACGGATATATCGTAACAGTTTATGGATGATACCCTGAAACATAGATGTGATCCAGGATGTTTCTATTTTCTATAGAAAATTAGTGTTGTCAATTTCATGTTTCTTGCATGATGTAAGCATCGTTCAGTTCAGGCAACAACTTAGGGTTTAAATAATTTTTCTTCCATCTCTCTCCGAAACGAATGGAATGTTGGATTTACCATGCTGGAATTAAATAGTTCCACATTTGGGGACAAAAGTTTCAGAAGAGAAAACGACAATCATGTGTTTTCTAGTAACTCTAATGTGAATTATCAATAGGTGTGCAATGCCTATGTGTCAAGTAATGTCCAAAATGATATCAGAATCACAACAATGAGCTACATATTATACTTAATATTATGAATAACATACGTTTCACGCTTCTTCATATCAGTTTCTGATACACCTTCAGCAGCAGGACTCTCAGGTAGAATTTCACCTTCCTGTTTCAAAATATCATAAAATTATTCATATCAAACCATATAAATCAAGACATGCCTGAGGGCAAACGAAATTACCTTTGCTAGATATAGATTACGTCTGTCATGAACATCATTCTTTATTTTCTCAAGTCCTTTTTTGTGAGCTGATTCCTTGTCCAAAGCCTTCAAAACTGTGATTGTCCTTCCCTTCATAATAATTCCTAAACCAGGAGCAGCATTTGCTGCTGAAACTGCTCCATCAGAAGCAGCTGTTGTATCGAACTTAAGAAAAGCAGTTCCCCTCGGCCGTCTGCCCAGAAACCAAAAACAATCAAGATAAAAATGTTCATAGCTCACAATTCATGAACAGTTATGAACTCCCAAATAAAACAAAAAAAGAAAAGGACAATATAGAAATCCACATACTTGGTGAGCTGATGTAGGACAGGAAAAAACGATTGCACCTTCCCAAACATAGAGAACCTCTGTTTCACCTCCTCATTATCAATATCAAATGGAAGGTTGCTTATAAAGATTGTTCTGTCCAAATCATTTATGTTGTTAGTTAATCCTTGAGCCGTTTCTGATCTTTTATCATCTTTATATTCAGTACTGCCCAATACTTTTCCAGGTAAAGATGATTCTTTGCCTACACTATTCTGTTCATTCTCTAATCCATCGGTACTTGTAGTTGTCTTAGAACTATCATTGTGTGATGAATCTGGTCCACTTGCAGATGAATTAAGCAAATTATTAAGAACTCTTCTTGCAACTTCAGCCTCTTTTTCATAATCTATTTCCACAGCAAGTGTGACATTCTCTACAGCATCTGTGTCTTTTTTATCTGTTCCATTTTCTCCATCTGTTTCATGCTCAGCGTCCTCCAAACTTGAGTTATCTTCACTGTCGACCTCTTCATCTTTGTCATTAAGTTGCTCTAGTAGAAAAGTATAAAGTACAAGAACTGACTCGTCAATACAAGCATGACAGTAATGATACATCAGCAGTAGATAGATTTCAAGCAGATATTTAAGAAAAAGTACTGTGTAGAAAATAGCATGCATTACAAGGTTTATAATTGACCAATGACAAAGGTATCGGCTGTATCTTATAAAGCTTTAAGCCAAAGCAATCTGAAAACAGAATGATAAATTGGTATCAAGCTAATATTGGAACATTTAAATCTGTTTTGGGTCTGCTCCAGAACATTTATATCGTTTTGGGTCTGTTCCAGCAAAATCTACGCAATGTGGCACAAAACTTTTCATAATTGGCTGAACCATCCTGAATGGAGGCCGAAGTTGGCCAAAACTTTATATAATTGTAATGAGATTACCAGAAGTGTGTATTTAATTAGATTTGCGTTCTTTTTTTGTTAAGCGAAAAAAAAATTCAAGCATATATATGGTAATTCTCTATTAAATATGACAGTGTCATGTTGTAATTTCTGAGACGTGCAATTATGCGATTGTTAACCAAAACCAAATATAAAATTAGATAAAATAACTCATGAAATATATTTAGCCAACTCCAAAAGTTTGGGATAAAGGCTTTGTCGTTGTTGTAATTCATGAAATGAGTAAGCAAATATCTTTTAAGTTTTGCCATAAAAGGATTCTTTTACTTTTTACACAATAAATGATGAAACGAGAAGGTTAATTTTGGTATTAGAAAATAGTTCACCAAAACAAACACCAAGTTGTATAAATTACGAAAAAAAATTGTACACGGCAACAAATTTGGAGTAATTGGCTCCAGAGAAAGAAGTTTGAGATATTTCCCATTAACAATAAAATTCTCCAGTCTGACTGGCAAATTTCAGTTGGACAAATTTTGTGATGCCCACGTCAGACTCACAAATTTCACGTTTTTTTTTAAATAGAGCTATATATAAGGGAGGGACGGGGGAAGAGAGACAGTGGAGAGAAGAGAAGAAGAGAGGAAAGAGGAGAGAGCATGAGCAGCAAGCAAAAGGTTAGTTTTATTTAGCAAAAACAAATAATTTTATTTATTTTAATAAAATTAGTTTTTATTTTAAATTTATTTATTTAATTAGATAGTCTATACCCTAATCCTAACCCCTAGCCCTAAAACCCTAACCTAACCTAACCTTAAGACCCTAATATTAAACCTAAAACGCTAATCCTAACCCTAAAACCCTACCCGCTAACACTAACCCTAAACACCAACTGTAACCTTAAAAATCTAACCCTAATCTTAGTAAAAACTCTAACCCTAAACCCTAACCTAAAAACTCTAATCCCCTAAGACCCTAAAATCCTACACCCTAATAGTAACACTAAAACACCAACCCTAACCCTAATTTTAAACATCAATCTAACTCTAACCTTAACCTTAAAATTCTAACCTTGTAACCTTAAAACCTTAATCCTAACCCCAACCCGAAAATCCTAACCATAAAATATGGTCATTTTGACAACGATCATTTTACAGATGGCTAGCCAAAATGACGGATGTATTCCAGGTAGGCCGTAGGCCCACTACTGATGCTATTGTCCAGCAGTATGAGATTCACATATCTAGCTTGATATTTTCTTGACAGGTAAAGTTTCCTATATTTTAATTGTGTTAGTTAGACGATTATATATTTTTTATATATCTAGCAATAACAAAATCAATATATTTTATATATTTATATGATTATAGTGAAAATTTACGATTGCGAGAGCATGGCACGTGACGGTACCAGAAGAACCGTAGCACTTAGGATTTCTGTATTAAGCGTCAGTGGCCCAACCAAACAAATTCTAGCTTCCTGTGAGAGAGAGGACTATCACCCTAGCGAATGTTGCAAATATTCTAGGGTGTTACCTATTACATGTGATTCTATATATTTTGATGATCAGCTATCTCCTGATCAGCTGGTCATGAAGTACCTTGGTGTGGACCTGCCATCGGATCTAGACATGTATCAGCTTTGTTTGCTTTAGTTGGCTCAGCATCAATTTCATAGAGCTAGAGCGTAATGCCGACACGGAGGTTTCTGTAGATGAAAAACGGTTTTGTATTTTAATGTTGATGCATATATAACATATAATATTTTAATTAAACATATATCATCCGTGGATTATATTTTTAGGTCATGTGTTGCACGAAGGCCTATGTACTAGGCTTATGTAGTGCTTTTATTCTTCCCGACTCAACAAGAAATAAGATAAATGTTGGCCTTTTACCATTTCTAAATAATCTGGTACAACATATTCGGCATGCATGGGAAGCAGCTAATGTTAGCATATTTATATGACTCCTATGTTGTACTGGGCGCTAGGAGAGGCAACAAGCCACCCGCCTCGCCTAGGCGCACCTAGGCGCCCGCTCAGTTTTTTTCCAGAATTTTATTTTATTTTATTTTTAGTGAAGGATTTGTTTATTTACTGGAACAATTTGTTAGGAACACTTGAAAATAGTTAAATTACATAATAATTTCAGTGAAAAAGAGAAGTTCACAATACTAAATAGAAAGAGAATGAACAATAGCTCGAAAGTATCCATTATTCTAATATTCATCATTGCTTCCTTTATTATTCAATTCTACATATGAACATGCATAAGCAATATATTAGTTGATCTATGAGATATTCAACAGTAATCTATTGTCTCCGAGCTGATTAAAAAGTGTCACATGGCTTAATATATATACACTTAAATTTTGTTTGAACTAAGAGTCGATAATGACCAACTGACCGCCTAGGCGTGCCTCAGAAATTCCCCGAGTCGCCTCTAGGCGCCTGCCTAGGCGCCCGTTGACTGCCACGAACATTTTCTCCTCGGATCGAGGCGAGCTCCCCATGACCTGGACGCCTAGGCCGCCTAGACGTTGACAATGACAACATAGTATGACTCCATGACGAAATTTGTGAGCTCGACGTCACTGTCATCGAAAAAAATTCCCAAAAATATCCTAAGATACCCTACAATATCCTAAGATACAAAGAACACCCTATAATTTTAGTCTCCATAGGTATTATATCATATATCATCAGCACACCATGTACCATCCAGCTGACCGTGTTCTGTGACAGTTCGGAATGAGACAGATAATTCCTGATGATCCACTATGTATGAGTCGTGGTAGAGTCAATACAACTCGTCGAGTTCGTTCTTTGATTCATGGTTGGAATTCTAGATTCGAGACAAACTGTGACATACATATCTCGCCAAGTGTTAAGTATGGACGACGATAAGCTATTGAATAATCATTATAAAATTTAATAATTAATAATAAATTGTAATTAAGTATGAATGTGTTAATGCTAATATTTTGTTTAAATAATGCACCATTCAGTGATATCGCTTACAGACGTTGGTGGGAAGCCCCTCGTATAAGCAATAGAGGTTATAGATTTGAGGAGTACCGGTTCTAACATCGAGCTATATAAGCTATATATCACTCTAGCTTGCGTGCGTTTTATGACCGTGTAACTAGGATGGTACGTATTTTTTGTTTAATTTTTTAATCTATAATGATTTATTAAATTTATTAAATTATAAAAACATTAAAATTTCAATGTCCTAGACTATGATAAGTACTCCAAAACCCATAAGAGTTAAATGTGACAGGAGGGGCTAGAGCTTACACAAGAACTTGTGGATTGTTAGGGAGCAGGCCCCTCGATGCGTCCATTATATATCCCGCAAGATTACCCTACAGGCACCGTTAGTCAGAGACAACCACGCCCGGGATAGCTTTCTATTACGAGCACACCACGCCAGGCTGGTGAGGGTACTTCTATGCGGGATGGCAAGAGCACTTCTCGGCAGGACGGTGATGGCACTTATCAACAGGCTGGCACGTCAGAGTGGTTCAACTTTGATATGGGATATTATACGCAGATAATAACCATTACATCAAATCCGATACCTACTCAAGAGGACATGTAGAAGAATGGTGGTTTAGATGCTCCTACGAAGGAATCGGAGGAATAAGAGAGCAAATATGTCTCAAGCGTGGTTATCGTAGAGATTATAACAATATTTTTTCTTTAACTTTTTCGAACTAATTATTCATTATCAACTTATTGTAAATTCTTGCAAGCTTATCTAACAATACTTAATATTGTTTTAATCTGACTACTTGAGTTTTTAAATTCTGTTTAAAATTTAAATACAAAAAAAATGGCGAGTCTTAAAAAGTTACATGAATACCATTTATTACTTCTTATTGTTTATATGATATAAATAAAATATTACCATATTGTTAAAAAATGCTTTCAAAACATCTTTTAAAATTGTCTAAAAACCATGTTTATGAATCAGTATTTTCACTTTCAGCAACAGCATAAGCAATTTATAATTATATTTTGGGTCTCGTAAGCACAAGCAACAAATAAATTATCTTAATATCTAGATGTAAGAAAAGCAGCATCAATACTAATCATAGGTAAACAGCCGCTTAAAAACCATCAATATTGTCTTGAAACAAATAAATATACTTTGAAACTTATTATTTTCTATAGTTTTTATAAAACATTTGCTCCTGGAATTTGTTTCATTAATTATATAAACATATTCTTCAAAACTACCATATACATCAACATTTACATCAACATAACTACAATTAATTTTAGCTAAGTATGAAACCAATAATCTTGAAATTCTGAACCAAAACTACCATAACTACCAATACCAGGACGCAAAAGGAAGGAATGAACTGAAACTACTCCAATGAAAAAAGTAGGGAGTTGAAATTAGATTGTAAACATAGTTGCCAAGGTAAAAAAAAAAAAAAAACTCACATAGGCATTAAGGTCCTATGGGGCCTAGGTGCAAAGAGTGAATCATGTTGTGCGCATGAGCAAAAGGTGCATGTATAGGGCAGACTCACCAAAGGCCGAGGGGGAGCGGCCGCTCTCCTGATATTATGTTTTCCTTCCTTGTAGTACTTATGTGTCCTAATATTTACCTTATTTTTTTCTGTACACAAGACAACCAAACAATAGTCTAGTTGATAAATTATTTAGTTTATAAGCAAGAAATCATGAGTTAAAAGTTCATCAACATATTAGGATTGTTTTTATATTATTACTTTTAATAAATTTTATTTGATGCCCCCTTAATTCAAGTCCTTAAATTTTAAAGTTATTTTACCCCGCCCCCTCAAATTTTACTCCCAATAAAAAGAATTCATGTGTCCGACAGTGTGTATCATAAAAAAAAGAAAAAAAAGGTCCTTGAACTAGCTCCGTGCTATACTCAATGTCACATACTTTCTCACCTAAACCATGAAGCTTCAATGGCCGTTGAGCCGAATATGGGGAGGGTCGATGATTCTATTGACTGCTTGTATAAGCCTATAAGGTCGTACTTGTTTGCAAGAAAAGCAAAGTGCACGTCTAGCTGAAGCGAGGCGCAACCTGAGCACTGAGCTTCTAGCCACATCACGGTTTTAATAATAATGGTCATAAATATATCATGAAATACATAGTAACCCAAGAAATATATTATAGGAATCTATGGATGCTAGAGCATTGCCTGTAAAAAATAAAGCACGACATAACCTAATTGTGCAGGGAATGAAAAAGTTGTTCCTTAAAAAGAAAGATTGGCAATTTAAACAATGGATTCTTGATTAGTGGTTTGTGCAGTTTGTGCAGTTTGATCGTATTACATTTGCACCGAGAAAAGGTGCAAACATATTTACACGAGAAAAATAAGGTGCAGCATGAGGGAATGTGTAATAGGTATTTACTTGTTGCCTGTGAACACTTGGGCACAGAATAACCTATTTATGTCTAAAATAACAAACATGTGCCCCTTAAAGAAACAATTGGCAGTGATAACTCCATCTGGGTCAGTGTTTTCGCAGTTCGATCGTCAAGTTTTAACTTTAAGGTTACATTTGCACATGGAGAAAAAATAAATGTGGAACACAATGTTAGACGTACACAGGAAAATGGTGTTTGTATCCATATCGTGTCCCTACCCATATACATGTATGTATCGTGGAAATAGTTTGACTACTTATCGTATCTATCTGAAAATATACGTATCCTGTATCCCCTATGGTGTTCTTATCCCCTATACATGTTCATTTCCGTGCAATAAGTGGAATAAGAGAACATGGCGGGTATCTTTTAACAGAGAAAATTTACAATGAAGCTTATCTGAAGTCCCCATCTTCTAAGGTAATCGGTCAAAATACATTCCACATATATTCCTCACCAGGTCTCTGTTACATTGCTTATAAACGAAAGGATCAATTCAATAACCACTGACATGTCACCCCACTATTTGTATTACTTCATGGATTATAGTTACACTATCAGTTGAAGAAAGGCAGATAGAACTCGAATAATAAATGAATACAATTTACCATCTCTGGAAGGCGTGGATACTGTAGCAGTAGTGTAGATCTTCTTTTGAACAGCCCAATCAACAGCAATAGTTCTCTTTGCAACTACTCGCCCATTGATATTTCGGATCGCCTATCAAGAAAAATAATTAAACTACTTTAACAGTCTCAAAACCATTTCAAGATTACTAAGTGACAACTAACCATACATTTTCTGCGTCCTGTTTGCATGTGAAAGAGATAAATGCAAAACCCTTGGATAAACTGAAAAAAAGGAGCCACTATTATGACATCTGCAGATGGATTTATAAAAAGAATAAGTATGGTGCAAAAATCAAGTACCCTTCTTGTGGACAATGTGGCACGCACACATCCCAAACAAATCCTGCAGATGTAAAGATATCTCTTATCTCTTTAACAGTAACCTGCATCAGAAAGTTTGACAGAAATTTCTTGATAAACTGATTAATAATGTAGGCGATAACAAAAAACCAATTAGATGAAAGTACCAATTAACACCTTGAAAGGTAGATTCCGTGCTATTACTTTCCACTTCCTTGTTTTGGAACCCTAATGTAAGCGATAATTAAAAAACAATTTAGAACGTATTCATCTTAACGAGGTTAATCCAGTGGATAAACTGATTGATAAAAACCAGCAGCACAAGAGTGTCTGGTAACTGAAAATCAAGTCAATAGATACATGACAATCAAGAACGGAACTACTCAACTTATTAATTAAAAGGCATAAGAACAAGGATAAGCATGAACTAAACATTATTACATGCTATAAAACAGAGATACCAAAGTGGCAAAAAAGTGAATTCAAATATCAAATCATCTGAGCCTGTACTCGACCAAGTATCATAGAACAGCAACCCTGGAACATGTCATCTACCATCTCTATGTTGCATCGATAAGGGCACGGGTACAGATACGTATACGGACAAAATACAGGTAGTTACTTTATTGCATTAGTACTGCTACGCGGATACAGACATCATGTTGCCATGTCCGTGCAACATAGTCTACCATACAACACAGTGCCCTTTACCAGATGCTACTGAAGAGTGATCCTCACAGTTTTCATGGATCACAAAGCCCATCTGTAGATAGCAGTTCATTCTTTCTCATTTCCACTAAAGCATGTTGATTGACAAATTATCACTCATAGGTAAGTTACCAGATTTGCTTCATGAAAATCTAATGTTTCCAAATGTGTAATATTAGTTGCTTAGAACTTCAAGTACCATACAACATACATAACATGTTACAATGAGGCTATGAATTATGGATATAGGACAATGGAGGGGAAAATATTTCAATCCGACGCTTTATCTTTAAAAAAAAAATCTTAGTTTCTAGATTTTTCACACAGATGTGGAAACACATAACTATACTCTTTCATCACATTCAATTTGAATAGATGTAAAAAGAAATATTAACCAGTCCAAATTTTTGACATATTGTATAAAGCAAACTTTTACGACCTAGAGGAAACTATCTAGTACATCATCAGTGGAAGCCTTACAGGCTAATTATACGCCTCTACGAAAACCAAACTTCCACCTTTGAAGGCAATAACAGCATCAGACCCTGATTGTAAATGCCAATCTCCACTCCTCTTGCATACACTAACCAAACTGTTACAATAATATATAATATACCCTCAACCTTTAACACAACTCTGGAGTTGTGGTGCAGTGGCATGGACTATAACTTGGTTATAGGGCCATCCAGGTCTCCTATTGCACGCCATTGCAAGCGGATTTTCTAAATGTCGCTGCGTGAATCCAGATTTAAAGCCATAAAATGGGCATATAACATGTAGGGCTTGTTAGAATAATATAAATAACCCTCAATACTCACAACTATGGATTTTTGGTGTAGTGGCATCTATGGATTTTTGGTGTAGTGGCATGGACTTTAACTCTACCAAACGGACCAACTTAGAGAACAATTTGCAGGACAGTTTTAATGGTGAGGGAGCAAACTGAGGAATCTGAAGCTTTAAGAAAGATTTGATCTAACCAAGCTTCTATAGTTATTCGAGAGATTTGGACCCAGGAATCACAGAGGAGATTAGCTTCATCCACCAACATTAGGCTTCATTCTGGGAAAGCTCAAAGGATGATTAAATGACCACTACCAACAATCACTATCAATAGATTAAGTTAAATAGTACTAAGATACTAACCAGGAGAACTGCCAAGACACAATTTCAATGATTGCCAACCACCCTATGGTGGTGGGCTACGATGGGACCTGATGGTACTAGAGTTTTTTACTTCCTGATTCTGTCGAACATCTTAATCCAAAACTGACAGTGATCCTCATTAGCCTACGAACAAATGCTGTTTTGGCATGCCAAGTGGCATCTGGACACCTTAATAGGTCATTTACTTACGTTTTTAATATATGACCATCCATTTTTTAATTGTTCAATTTTTGAAAGGAAAAAAAAACTAACCTAGCATGACTAGAGAAAACGAGATATCAATGAAAATGATATTACTGATTCAAAGAGGAAAAAAATAACTTAATGCACTGAGACAAGTTGAAAACTTGCCAAAAATTCTTTAAAGAAAAAAACCCAAGAATAAATTGGCAGCGAACAGATGAATGGGATATATAACACATAAATAATGCAGTAGAACTTGACAATTTTAACCTTAACTAAAAACTACTTGTCACAAACCAGGTAGAGCAACAGTGAATAAGGCATCTGGAAAGTACAACAGATATCCAGATATTAGAGGAAACTAGTAATAGAAGTTATACTTCAACATAATATGAAAATCACATAGCATCCTACATCTCTAACCACCCAACAAAATTTGTAATTGGCTAAAGCGAACATGTTATGCAGCAAATACTATTTCCATGAGAAAACGCAAGATAGAATCAAAAAGCATATTTATTATATCTAATGCAGTGCCAACTAATCAAAATATCACTAGAGTTCGTCAATTTATTTCATTGTTGGAAGCATGCTAGAAATTAAAAGGTATAGTTGGTTCACCTCCCCACCCAATTGACGGGCCCAAACACGTCCGCCTTTTATCTCTTGCTGGTGCAACATGGCTACAGAATGGCGGGCCGACTTAACACTTGTAAACAGCAAGGAAGCAGCTTCTAGTGTGCACCCATCACGAGCAAGCCCTGAAATATTATCAAATTCAGTGAGTCCATCACTAGAAACCTACCGTGCCACCTATATGAGATGGGGGCTGAGAAGTTCGACAATCGGTCCATTGAATGTAAGAAACATAATGTTCTGAGGTTACGTGGATCAACAATCAATTTATAATCGGACCAAGGGAAGACTTAAACTAGTAGAAGGATCATCGAGCTTAGTATAAACTTGTCTTTGATCCAAACAAGCTATATGATAGTCTTTGCAAAGAATTAGAGCTTTAAATAAGATACTAATGCGGAAAATAGAGTTTTAAATCATTGAGAAATTAGGAGTTTTGTAAAGAAATTTAACTTTATGTGGGATTTGAGCATGCTTTTAGGAGTTTAAGGGCAGTCAGTTTAGTTTCAGGTTATTGTCCACCTAAACGAACATCCACATTTATTCTCCACATTGTGTGGTAAATTTTTTAAATTCTAATATATATTTACATTACAAGTTTAGTTTTAGAATAACTTCAATAACAACTGTTTGAGTATATCAAGAGGCACTAGTGTCAAGTTTGTAACGTGTCCTGTAGTATTTTTCATACATGCTTATTGTTTAAGAGCAAAGTAATTCCTATTCGATATACAATTAACTTTTTTGATTCCATGTTTTAAGTGTGTGAATGGCAAATAAGACAAGTTATTTCTTTAAAAGCATTGAGAGCTAAAAATACCACTTAGTAGAACTTTTAAAGATCATCTACTGTTTAGGCATGTCAAACAAATACAAAGATAAAAACTGAAATGTAGTCTATTTGTTACGCTCTGTTCTCCCTAATAAATTTCTACTTGCCTAATCAAGTGCACCAATCTCATTCTCATGGTACAATGAAGATCAATATTCATTGTACAATTAATATGATTATTATTTAATTTAGATATTGGACAATGATAACATTATTTTGTGATTTTAATTTTCTCGACAGACAAATTATATGATTCACCTCCCAACTCATGATCTAAGATCTGATGTCATCATTAAATTACAGTATGACCCATTCCTGATACTGAAATATGTTACTACAAAAGAAAAGATGCTACTAACCATGGAGTTCGAGTTCCTCCTTTGGAAGAGGATAAGTTACAGAACAAATGGTCCCAGCTTCTCTAGCTCGACGGAATACTTCGGCTGCCATCTCAGGACCAAGAAAACCTCCAAATACTACTGTTCTAGCAACCCTTTAACACATAACAAAAACATAAATGATTTCCAGAACACATGAATGAATCAATGAATTACTAGCACACATGATGCAACATTACATGGGTGTTTAGCTAATAACTTCCCAAGAATTACCAAAAACAATTCCCTTCACATTTAGATATTCCCTTCACATTTAGATATCTATCTTCTGGAGATGAGGTTTAAAGTTATAAACTCATGCAACCAAGAAATAGTCTCCAATTTTACCTAGACTATAAATAGTCTAGACGATAGTATGATGACAGAATTTGCTCTAGTATGTTGGATATCAACATCTTAATTTAAACTATATAATGGTATGTGAGAACACTGCAATTTGATATTATAGATCATATCATGTTTCTATTGTTTAATGTAATATTTGCATCTTAGTATCCAAGATTGCAATATTCCCTAAACTCTTCATGCAGCTCGAGTGACACGTAATAACTCAAGCTTACATATTTAGGTTAATCTTTAGTTGATATAGAAGAAAATGTCAAATTAAAAATGATGTGATTTAAAGTTTTTGGAGATGTATTCTCTAATAATATCATTACACCTGTAGCTTTTTTGCATATTTATGTGCACACATGTAAATCTTGATTTTAAGCATTACCAATGATGGCAAACACTATGTAATAATCTAAAAGAGTTAATATTACAGACATTAGGATAATATGATATATAAGGTCGGAGTAATAGACCTATGGTTGAATGGGTTACCACTATTTGAGAAATTAGAATGTCCTGTGAATAGTCATATCTCGTGCTTCCTGTCAATTATTTTATGGTTGTTTCCCAAGCATACTTTAAAGCTAGTGAATCAATGTAAGTGAATCGAGATTTTCTTTCAAATCTTTTAACTTTATATTGCAACCACTCAACCGTTAGCACAGTATCAATATTTCTTTCCTAGTAGTATGATGTTTTGTTTGAGAGAAATGTCTCTAGTTGCTACCTATTCGTGTACATATCAAGAAAACCCCAAATGTATGTGTGTAGGGTAAGAGAGAGAGAGAGAGAGAGAGAGAGAGAGGGGGGATTAGTTTCTTCATCAGATATTCATGCAATCATTTTTTCCAAAAATGTAAAAACTTAGAAAAATAGCTTCAATTGTATTAACAAAAAAAATTTGGAGTCTAAAAATAAACTCAAAAGTCGTACTTAATCCTCAGAAAACCCCTTTGTGATAGATAGTAACAGCAGCAGCTCCACTTGGCGCCATCCCGCACCACCGCATGTTGCCTCGTAGCCCAATGAAAGGCGTAGAATTTTTTTTTGAAATATGCTGAACTTATATTTTAAGGGAGGAATATATAATTTATATAAAGAAGCTATGTAGTATTGAACTCAAGACCTCCAGGTTATATTCCCATCAATTTACAAAATGGACAAGCATTTAGTTTTTGATTCTTTAAAAAAAAAAATGAAATAAATAATAGGATAAATGAATATTCTATAGAAGGAAACTGAAAACTCAAGGAGCGCACCCCACCCCCCGGTTCAATGGTGGGTCTGCCCCTGTCCTAGCCCAACACACCTCCTTCCTACTTCATCCTCCTCCCATGTCAACCCATCATCTATAGCAAGCAGGTTGATCACTTCCCTAGCCGGTACTGCCCCAGTGACAAGTGGCTGAGATCAGTCAAGTGATGATGGGGAGATGATGAAAGAGATGATGGAAGAAAGTAGAAGAAAGGAGTATAATGGAAGGACATAGTAAGAGTAGAATGAGAGGTAAGGAGGCACAGGCTGCAGAGCAACAAGCAATGGTGTGCAACACCAAACAGAACAACAGGGCAACGAGCAGTGGCAAGAATGGCTTTTCTTGAGATTGGACTTATATTAGTTTTTTATTCTTTTTACACTTTAGTTAATATAATTAGGGTTATGTTGGTCATTTTTTTTAAGGAAAACTGACCACAAGAGGTATCAAACAAAAAAGTAGTGTGAAGGGTCCACCTACAAAACATGCAAACCTTGGGGAAAGGGGGAGTCCTCATAATTATTAAGTACCCAACACAGCTAGAATCATGTTTTACAAACAAAAACCCATAATACAAGGTTCAAATATTGATATAAAAAGAATGGCCAAGTGATTAGAAACTTCAAGGTTGGAGGTTTAAAGAAAGAAACCTCACTTCACCAATACTTAAATGCATACTCATTGAAGAACCAAAATAAAATTCCCAGTATATATATATATATATATATATATATATATATATATATAATCCCCTTTTACAACTATAATTCCAGGGTGCTTAAAACTCTGCCAACATAAAGTTTCTAGAAGCAATTTACATTTTTTTCCAGAAAATGTTCAATACTTCAGTGATGAACAGATGCTACCTGTTTTGAACTTGATTTCAGTAAAAGTAAAAAAAAAAAAAAAAACTATCAACAGAATGCTTCTGGGAAAAAATGTCCTTTAATAGTCAGTCTAAAAATGTAAACCATTTTGCCTAAAATGGTAGTGCAACAACATTCTTTGAAGTACTTTGAATGTTACCTCTGTTTCTCTGAGCCTTCAACTTTCTTAGTAGGGACACTAACAGGCACCTTGATTTTTCTAGCAACATTGGCAGCTTTTTTGGTTTCTGAAAAAATCATCACATAATAAGTTAATATATATCATCAACAACTAGGCCTCAGGTGGAAAAGAATACACGAGACGTGGTTTAAGTATAAGAAACCTGGTGCATGTGAATTCTTCTCTTGTTTGTTTATACTGATTACATCAACTTTTTCATCCACTTTGTCAGTAGGGCCACTATAAGTGGCCTTTGTATTTCCACTAGCATTCGTTGTCAATGTCGTTTCTGCAAAAAAAGCATTACATAAATAGAAGTTTGTTATATATAACAACAAATGGGCCTCATGTGGAAAATAATACAGGATAAGTGGTCAAATATGAGGTAACTAAAACCTGGAACATGTGAATCTTTTCCATGTTTCTTTATACTAGTCAGGTCAACTGCTTCATCTTTTCTATTTGTCTCGTCTGAACCCACTGCAGAGTTTAATAAAATCATTCAAAAATGGAAAAGCTCATTGCTAATAAATTAAAGGAATTTTGAAGTTAAGAACGGAAAAGCATGGAATGCCAAAAGCTAGGATAGGCAAGTGTAACCTTTTTTTGCTTTTTGCTGGCGATGCTCAAGAGGGAGCCGATGCAGTGCAAGTTTGACTCTGATTTTTCTACCAGCAACAGCAGAACCATTTTTAAGTTGAATGGCACGTGCAGCATCTTCCACAGCAGCACTGGAAAAGAATAAATTCCAATGAAATCACTCGCATAAGTGAACACCATTAAAAGTACTATGTTCAATTTCCTCTCATGGTTTTAAAGAAAGAAAATTTTAACATAAATTGACCAAAAATTATAGCCCCAATTAGGATAAACACATTAAAGTACTGTTATAATACTCCTAATACAGCCAGTATATTAACTGTGGAAATAGTGAACCTTTATCCAAGGTTTTGTGCAATCCCAGAGATCCAACGACACAAAAATCTTAGCGTTGAGGACTCTAAATCACAGAGAGCTCCGATGAGAGCAAAATCTTAGGTTGGTAATGATATATCTTGAAGAAAGGGGTATTCCATTGAAAGTGCGTTACAGCAACCAAAGGTCAAGGGCAATCGTTTGAAACCTCCGTGTCATGCATTGTAAAGGAGCTCAAGTTTGGCAACTTAAGTCCTGCTTCTTTGACATGACTCCTGAATCAGGAGTCAAGGTCAAAGCATAAATGATTCTCTGGATACTCAAGGGACCTTTGCCAGTTGTTTGATTGAATTATAGTAGTTGTATGTTCATATTTTTAAGAAATACTAGGATTTCTTCACTTTTATCGCATAGACGCATAAAATTTTCCATCACAAATAGATGATCTCTGTAGGTCAGGTAGTGCAAAACTAAATCAAAAGATCCCTAGATCTAAGGATGAGCAAAATGAAATCAGATCGAGAAGGCGAAATATGATATGGGATCTGTAATTTAGAGAACAAATGGCCCTTGACAGCAGGGATTCAAGGAATGAAAGAAAAGGATTGATATGGCCGACCAAAAAGAATTGGTCTAAAGCCTTGTGCTATGTTGTTGTTACACACAGACAACAATTGTCAGCCTAAACATTATGATGACACTCTTCATATGAAGACTCAATGCTTAGTACTCAATTTTTGGGTTCACGCCAGCATTGCAAAGCAAATGTTGACATGTCACTTTTCAAGTGTGAGTTTCGTAGGGTTAACCACATAGTTTGCACTATCGGCCGATACCGATACGATTTGGCATGTCCCGATCCAACACCGACCAATATCCGATACTGACCGATACCGACAATAGGGGTCTCTTTTTCTGTCAATGTGGTAAAGAAAATTGAAAAAAAAGACCAATCAGCAAGAGTGTAAAAGTATAGAAAGGTTGTAAAGGCATATAAAAGAAGAAAACGTATCTATCGCATGTAAACCAATCGGCAAAGGTGACTAATATTTCATTCAATTTCAAAACTACTAAGAAACAACATTGAAAATACTTAAAATTATGCCTAAATGTATAAAATATATTTTATAAAATATTAATAATTATGTGAGCATGTGAGCACTAAACATGTGAGCACTAAACATAACTACCAATTGATAATATGGCAACTGAGAAAAGGTTCAGACTTACAAGTGGACAAACCCAAAGCCACGAGTCACCTCTGCACCTTTAGAAACGAAAATGTGGAAGAATTTAGTCTCTCATACAAACATAATACGAGAAGCATTGTGCATAAATTGAAAAAAGAAAGAACACAAGCAAGGTAGAGTAAAAAATGGATCAGTCTATATCGGTTTAAGAAAATATGAAACGGTATTTATGTAACTATATAGCCCCGCTTCGCCCAAATACAATCCTTAGACATACTTATCCCGGCGAACTCTAGAGGAACTTTTTGCATATGTGGCCATCAAAAGTTGGAAAACTTGCCCTTATACTCAAATTTTGTAAACTGTTACGAACGCTTAAATTCAAAACTTCAATCTATTTAGATCAAATATATGCATAAAAACCGGCGAACTCTAGAGAAACTTTTTACATCTAAAGTTGGAAAAGTTGCACTTGTGCTCGAATTTTATAAACTGCTATGAATGTTTAAATTCAAAACTTCAATCTAGTAGGGTCAAATACATGCACGAAACATGGCGAACTCTAGAGCAACTTTTGCATTGTGCCTATTAAAGTTGGGAAACTTGCACTTATACTCAAATTTATAAACTGTGATGAATATTCAGAGTTCAGAACTTCAATCTATTTGGGTCAAATATATGCACAAAACCAATAAATATTGAAGAAAACTGCTACAAACCAATTCAAATGTTACGAAAAATAATAACAACCTTTCTCTGTTGTTAATGATTCGACTACTCTTCAAAAAACCTACATAATTAGAAATTTTTCCAACTTAGCACAAAAATGAATTTTTAAAACTTACTTTTTACTAATTTCCAAGACATATATGCAGTAAACAATAAAGAAAATCGCATCTACATCATACTTTATTTTATTGATGATGAGCTAATATGCTTGTCAAATCAAAAGCTTTATACTACACCACCAACTAAACCCACTTATAAAGTTCAAAATAAATAACTCAAAAACTCAACATTGTCACAAGCACAAACTAATTAAATTACTATTTCTAATTTTCAGAACAAGTTAATTCATTAAGCACTCAAGAATATGAAATCAGTAACTCAATTATTACTGTCAATACGTTAACTACTCTACTCAAACCAAGGCTAGATAACAACACCAACTAAGCCTGCCTACTAAAAAATACCAAAGAAAAAAAATCACATTTTTTACTACTATACGGAACAAATGTACTAAGCATCTGATAATTATATCATCAACTAAACCCACCTCATAATCCAAAATTTTCTAAATTACAGCAACCAAACCAAAAAAAATCACTTATTTCCTAATAATTTTCGGACAAATACATCCAATAACATTAGAATTAATTAAATAAGCACTCAGGAATACCGATTCTATGTTATACAATGTGATAGAATCAGTAAGTCAGGCTTATTATTGTTTATTAAAAAATCACATTTTTTTACTAAATTTACAGAACAAATTATGCAGTGAGCAATCCATAAATACACAATCAACTAAACCCACATCAAAATCCAAACTTTTTTAAATTGACGCAACAAAACCAAAAAAAAAAGATCACTTTTTCCTAATTTTGAGAAACAAACACATCCAGTAATCGTCGGAAAAGATTGCTAAAATCGATTGCTCACCCTTGTCGGCGACCATGAAGCACCGCTTGACGGGGCCCACGTCGCTGAAGGCTGCCTCGAGCTGCAATAGCAGAAAACACACGAAATTAAAGAGGGATGTTTTACCAAGGAAAGAAGAAAGAAAGAATAAGAAATGGAGTTACGTCAGAGGTCTTGAAAGTGTAAGGTAGGTTGGAAACGAAAACTGTGGACGGGGAGTGGTCCCCTTCAGCTCGGGCAGGACCATCGTCGCCGCCATTCTCGCTCTTCTTCCTCTTCCCCATCAGAGAGCTGTATAGAGCGAGAAAATTAGGGTTTTTTTTTTATTCAATTCTTAGGGTTTGGAAGAGAGAGCCCCGACACGATCTATTAAATGCTCGACCCCGAAAGTGACGGATTTCATGATTGTCCCATCTAGGGCCTAATCCAAGCACGGTCCAAATATATGGGTCAATAAATTCCAGCCCATTAGAGGGTTAGTCCAACTTAGATTTCAGAAACACAATGTAAATTGTGGTTTGAAAATCACAATTGTTGTAGTTAGTCAATTAGATTTGTGATTGTAATTTCAAAATCACAACTATAGTAATTTAAGTCGAACAATGTGAATTTTATAGTATGATTGATATTTAAAACAACAATGTCAAGTTTACAAGCAATAATGGTTGTAACTTCTACAACTGTCTATGTGACGGTTGTTAATTGACTTTCCTCTCCCCTCTCCCATCCTGCATGAAAAAATGAGACCAATCGACAACCGCTACGTGGTTGTTATAAAGTGTTAGAATCATTACTGGTTGTAACCTTAGCATTGTCCTATTTAAAAACACATCTATTATGTGATTTTAAAATCATCATTAAAAGAATATAAACTTTTTTTAGTGTATATATATTAATGATTTAAGACTTTGTTAAAAGTACAGTAGTTTACAAAAAATTGTCCATATTGGATGATTAATTTTATATTTTCTATAGAATTTTCAAAGATGAATTAAAACTATAAACCATTATGCATTGATATTTCATCTCATATGGAACTAAAAAGAAATACTTTGATGGCATACTTAATCAACCATACATTTTTTTTAATTCCAATCAACCCTATATTAGACATCTCTCACTTATTCATACTAAATATAAAATCATTTCATGTGGCAATCATAACAATAGAATAATATATGTGAAAAAGAAAAAAAAATTAGGTTAAACCAATTTTCACACACAAAAGACATTGTGATTAACTAATCAACACTACCCTTTTCCTTCATAATCATTGGAGAAATTAAAAAAACAATTATAGTGATTAAAATAGTGTTGGTAATTCAATGATAGGCGATCGGATTGTCATCATGTGTAGCTGACTCATTTTCGAATGGATGGTCCAATGTGGATATAATCGTAGGAGACTGTAAGTAATGTTTGTCGCAGATTAAGATGGGTAGGTGATGAATTTTTTTTTTAATCTAAATTGCCATGAATGACGGAGAATGTTGCAAATTGATGATCATTGAAATGGGTCCGAACTATAAAGTGGGACAAAATCATTATTGATAAAAGTTGGCCATTGTCGAAGTAGGTCAAGACAGAGGTTATTGAGGTTCGTCGGGAGTTATGATCGCTAAAGCAATTTTCTGCCGATTATGATAATAGACGTTACCACGGAAAGATGAAAAAAAAAGTGGGTCGAACGAAGGAGAGAAAAAAGTGAATAGATGAATTTTGTGAATTTTTGAATCTCACCTAAAAAAAAGTGTGGCCGATGGCAAGGGTTATCATTACAAATTTGAAGAAGTGACTTCCAAATCACAATTTTAAAGATTTCAAAATCATTGTTAATTAATATTGATTTTAGAAGTTTACTTTACTACCACAGTTGACTAACAATATATTACAAAAACACCTACTTAGATTCTGAAATCATGATTGATTCCCACCTAAGCTTGTTTATTTTATGGGCCGCAGTGGGCAAATCCAAATTTAATTTAGCTTATTTTGCCTAGGTTGGATTGTAGTAGGAGGATGACTCTTAAACAAACACACATTTTCAAAACACTCGATAGGTCAACGTTTCGAAAATATCCTTTTGAGCCCCGAAATGAACGGCGCATTTAAGCAAACACTCATCTAGAACACGAGTATTATGGTTTTATTATTGCGGTTGGCACCAACAGATCAGGGCCGGTCCTGAGGTATATCAGGCCCGGGGCGAAAAAAAAATTTTGTGTCCTTCATTTTTCATAAAAGTCCATTTTTTTCAACAAAAAATTTTATTACTAACAATTAAACACCAAAAAGATACATGACAATAAAAAAAGTATCGTTCAATTAGAAGACAGAAACAATAAAGCAATAAAAAAGTTAAACCACTTTTTCACATTTTTCAGCACCAGATCTTCTAGTACAAAATGATCGAAAATGTTCGAGAGCAGAAAAAAATAGACTACTTATTTAATAAATGACCAAAAAATTAATAAGAAAAAGATTACTCTTCTGGCTGGCCAGAATTTCGATCCTTATTTAATAATAGCAATTCTTTAAAAATTCTATTCTTCTGAATGACCATACTTGTCTGATTAAGATTACTAGAGTGATATTTTCTTTTACATAATTTATATATAATTATATACAAATGAGATATAAAAGAGAATAAAATCAAATTGATTGTTCAGGGTATCATAAATAATCTTAAAATACACAATTAATAAGTAATCCATGCATATCTTGCATGATTACTTCTCGGAAGAAAATTGATAGCAAAATTGAAAATTTCCCAAAAAATATATAATTGTCCACAAACGACCAAATGAGGAACAAAGATGAGGAAGATAGGCTAAGTAATATGCCTGAATACATAATCCTACCATGTGACAACGAAGAAAGCTCGGCCATTTAAAATCGAGATTGACATTAAAAACAAACATCAATGGCCAAACCTACAAGTAATATCACAATTGGAAGAACACCCACAAAATATAACTACAGCTCCAAAAAATTACAGATAAGATTTCAACATAAAATTTTAGGAATTTGAATCAAACCAATTGGAGAAATTGAAACAGTACCAGTTTCAAAGGACAAGTAACAGATTGGAGGGGGGGGGGGGAGAGAGAGAGAGAGAGATTGAGAGAAGAAGAAGAAGGTAAATATACTTGTTTCATATAGACGAATATATAATTATATAAGAAACATACAGTGACCCGTCGATTTTCTTCCTAAAGAAATATCCACCGTGACTCTGTCGATTCTTCTTCCCTAGGAACAACCTAAATTAATTAAAACCCTTGATCTTGATCTGGAGGCTGGTTTCAGACTAGCTAATAAATGGCAAATGCCCCCTTCTTTTTTAGCCCTAAACTTGGTGCCCCCCATTCGGTTTGGGCCCTAGGCAGTGGCCCAGCCTGCCATGCGCCAGGGCCGGGCTTGCAACAGATGAAAGGTATATACAATCCAGACTTACTCTTAATGATGAGATTGGAGATACCATATTAAGTTTATCCAATGGACATCCAACCGAAGAGTTTGGGGTGGCAAACTTAATACCCTGAAAAATAAATTTTCAAAAATACTCTCCCACTCTCTCTCTTCCTCAGCCTCTCCCCCTCTAAGGCCGCGCCCCCTTCCCATCGTTCGCCCCTCCCTCGGCCCCCATCTTCCCTCTCTTCCCCTCCTCCAGCCTCGCCCTCGTGCACGCCGTCCGCCTGCGCGCCTGCCACCCGTGCGCACCGCCTTGCCGGAGAGAGATGGGGGGAGGATCACCGGAAGGGGGGGGGGAGAATGGAGGGGGTAGGGCTATTTTTGAATTTTTATTTTTTCAAGATATGAAATTGACAATATTCAATAGTTGATGGTATTAAGTTGGCTATTTTTATAGTTTAGGATATCAAGTTGCCAAACATGGATAGTTGAGGCTATCAAGTTAAATTTTAGCCTATTTTATATTTAAGATAGTGATATGGTACAACACGATTCTCTAACACTTCCTTTTATAGTATATGTATTCCTTTTATTGTTGTGTTTTATTGCATTTGCGGGTATTTAGATTTCCATATGAACTTCTATTATGGGATTGACACATCTGTTTTATTTGGCAGATCTTGTAGTTTTGTTCGAAGATTTACCGTCATTTCCGCTAAATGATCCTCACTTTCAGAGCCGCGGCCTAGCAGCAACATGAGTGGGTCTCGTTCCTTCGACCACTCTTTTTTCTTCATTTCTTTATCGCACTTTTATATGACATGTGTTAGCCCTTAGTTTATGAGAGCTTGTTCCAAGTCATTTTGACACCATAGTTATATCATTAGATCTCCACTAGCTTATAACTATGTTCACTTGACATTTCGTTATGTTCCTATTTTTTTTTATGGATTCTAGTCGTCGTATTATTGATTTACATTTTGGAAGCATTTCTCAATATAATACTATTACGAGTTAATGTGGACTGAGATTAAGGTTTGTTCTTGTCTGATGATCACTAGAGTTACCTCAAAGTATAGTGTACAGTCTTGATCGTATTCGTGCATTTCGTATGCCGCGTAGCTAGCCTACGTCTGTTTTCGCTCTCCAGTATTATAGTTCTAGAGCATGACAAAAGAAAGAAGAAAATCTATGATGTGAGAGGGCTTGTCCAACTTTTTTTGAGAATCTAAAAGATCAAGCAGTAATATGTCTCAAGTTGGTGGCGAGAGAGATGAACATATGGATTCTAATGAATACACGAAATCGAGAGTTTTTTTTAGCGTCGATTAAATAAAGATAAATAATAAACACAATAGCAACACAAGATCTAACGTGGTTCAACCAAAGATCGACCTATATCCATGAGACAATGGAAGATTTTTTTTATTGAATTAGGATAAAATCTTACAAGAATTCGTACAACTGAATACCGAATAGCACAAATAATTCCTTACGAGATCTCCAACAAGATCACCTCATCTCTCTATTTCGTCAATTCTCCTTATCCTTCAAAAGTCTTGTCCTCCAAATTAGGGTTAAAAACCCACTAATATCTCTCTCCTAAATTTTGCTCTCCTAAACTTTTTCAAAGTAAGGAATCAATCCCAACCGTAATTCCACCCAAAACCACCTAAACCGGCATTTTGATATGGGACTGGAAAGTGAACACTTTATGCTCGTTTCGCTCGAAATAAAGATATACCAATTGTCAAAAAAATTATACCGGTTTACTAGTAAGAGGTATACCAATTGAAAAAGAGAGATATCAGTTACTGTAGCACTTGACTTTGTTTTGAGTCCCAATTGTGTCTTTGACTCCTTCCAAAGTTCTCTAATCACTGAATGGCATCCGTCGCACTCATTTATTGAACACAAGCCACGCTACTACTATGATTACTAAGTGCACACATAATTTAAGCAATGACATGGATCATCCATCTTATTAGTGTGATAGTATAGCATCAATACAAGTGATTTAAGTACTCAGTGAGGCTGTTTTCACTGAGTGACCTCCTCCTCCAACAAAATGCAGCTGATTTTTAATTTTCTTTTTACAAAATGCAGTTAAATTTTCTTTGAAACAAAAAAGAAAGAGAGGAGAGCATTGCAAGAACACGACAAAACATTTCAAAATTTTCTTGCAACAATTAAATAATTGCAAGTAAATCTACACTTTTTTTTTCCCAGAGCAACAAAAGAATGAGAGAAAGTTCAGATAAACTCATGATAAAGAAAGATGATCAAACAAGAAACACAGCAATTCTTCTTTAGAACGGTGGGCTGGAACGTTTCTGCCAAGCAGACAATCGACCAACTTCTGGAATGCTTGCCCATGCGGCGATGATGACAACATAATATGTCGCAATCACATATTCTGGAAACAAAGAAAAATAAAATCTTCATAATTATGCGCCTCCAAACATTAAACACTCGAGGCCAATGCATTTAAACATGCATTCACTCTGGTGGATCAGAATACACACTGCATACTCTTCCGTGCAAATAATAGCAAGCCAAACCACATGATGCTTTCTCATACCACCACATGCTTTCTCATATGCCAGTTGATATGTAATGTTACATTAAATACAGAACTGCTCATGGACATGCCCATCTTGCCCCAATGCTACAATGGAGACTGAGGTTCAACATAAAGACCCATAACCTAATGTAAACAATTCGACTACAAAACCAGATGCTCAGAATGTGCCTCTACAGCCACACAGTTGATAACTACAAATAGTAGATGTACTCTATACAAATACAAAAAAGAAAGGAGCAAACAGTTGCATAACTAAGATTAACTGTAACGTGCCATGAAGATGACGACACAAGAAAAGACCATCCAGTTTGTTCATCCTCAGCAACAGCACTGTGCACTAGTTTAGTTATAACACTCGTCTCCCCATATATGCTCTTTATGCCCTCATCTGGTGTTCGACAATATCTGTGAGCTCAAACAGTGTAGGCTTGCTGGATGGTGTCAATGTCCAACCCCTTCAGCCTCACCACAGACTCTACATGGCCTTTAAGTGTGTGCAGCTCCCTTAGTCTGCAATTAGATGACCAAAACATGAGCGAATGACATTCCAACTCAGCTGTAATACTATATGTAGAAGGGCCCTTTAGTTTAGTCATAAGGCCTACATATCTCACCTTGCAATCTCAGCTCGCCTTTTGGCCTCTTCTGCCATCTGATTGAGATCAGTGAAGGTGCTCCGGTCGGTAAACATCTTGCTCTCAGGTGTCTGCAGGCCATGAAGTGTTCTCTGTGCATGTGCCCACTTGAGCTCCCTTGCTTCCTTCCCAAAGTCCTTCTGCCTTGTGAAGGCAATCTGAGCCACAAGTAACAATACAGTTGGTCAGAGATGGGAGGTACCAACTTTGGAAAGTGAGAAGTTGAGTCGGTAACTCTATTTTACCCTTTGCTCGATGACAAGATCCCATGCCCTCCCACTAAGAGCATAACGGGTTAAGAATTTGATCACATCAAGTGGAAAGTAAAAGATGATGTTGTAGAGCCAAATGATGCCAGCCCAACCCCATCCAATCCCTTTGATAGCAGCAAAGCCCCAATCAGCATACACAGCTATCAGTGTAGCAATCTGTGATCGTTGTAAAGCATGAACTCATTGTCAGTTCGTTAAGAACTTTAGAAAAGCTCCACTAATCTGATGGCATAATAAGCATCTTTATTGTGGGAGAAACACAGAACTCACCAGCTGGGCTACGAAGAAAGCTCCGACGAGCAGGAGACCAGGCCTCTCCACAAAGGACCAACTGCGAGATCTTGTCACAAAAATAAGAGCCTGACTGATGGTGCTCACTTGTAGGTAAACAGCTGAGGCAAGTTTCTGGAAATCGTCTTGAGCTGTTTTCTCCAAGCTTTCAACCTTGAATATGCGCTGATTAGAGAAGAGTTTTAGGCAAAATATAAGCATAGACTATATAGAAAAGAAATGTTCTCTCAGAATAGTTCTTATTTTCTAGTCATCTATAACATATGAATGCATTTTTAAACTTGAAAGGTAACAACAATAGCATTTGTAGTTGAAGTTACAAAAAAGAGAGGTTATGAATAAACTTTGTTAGCCATGTCTCTTATCTTTCACATATCAAAGATGTAGAACATTTACCGGGAAGAAGTCGGTTTTATATGCAGTCCAGAAGAATATGACTGTCATCACGGCCAAATAACTACCAAGAACGATTCCAGTTGCAAAAATCTCTGACAACTTCCAGCTGTCAGGCAGGGGAGATGGTTTGACTCTATCCTTAGATATCGTCATTATGGTACCTGACGATAATAAAGATATAGTTATTTGAAGAAAAGAATGGTTAAAAAAACTATAAAGCAATTAACAAGTTCCATAGCAGGCAACCTAACCAAAGAGTTAAGAAGTGAATAAGCAAGTAACAGGATCACTTAGGAGGAATCATATTTACCGTCATTGAGGATAGCAATGATGAGGACCATGAAAGGTGGAAAGTCAAACTTCCATATGAGTGCCAGAAGCATAAACCCAAGCTGTTCAATCAAATGTAATGTAAGACATCATCCTGATATCAATTCTTATTCAATGGACACCATGTATGAAATGGTTGTCTATCAAACCAGGAAACTAAAATGTAGACTAGTTCAAAGGGAAATTCAACCATCAATAAATCTGCTCAAAATAGTGCATGAAACCGTAGTAGACACGGACTTATAAAGACATTGAACCAAAGTAAAACATACCACTATACGGATGGTAATCGAAACTGCATAAATCTACAAAATGAAAAACTGCTTGATTAAGATCACTGGAAAAAAAATGTAATAAAAACTATGAAATAGTTATGATTATAATTTCCTACCGTATAGTTTTTCATTCTCTGAAAAATAGCACGGCTTGTGAGGACAGCACTGATAATTACGCTAAGACCAGCTTCTGTAAGGACGATGTCAGAAGCACTTCGAGCAGCATCAGTAGCATCGGCAACTGCAATGCCAATATCTGCCTTCTTGAGGGCAGGAGCATCATTAACTCCATCACCAGTCATACCACAAATATGCTTCCTTGCTTGCAATCGTTTCACAATCTCATACTTGTGCTCTGGAAATAAAAAGAATTTGAGATCCTAGTAGTCAGAGAAAATTAACCTTTCTTTCAAAGCAAAAGAGAAGGTGATTAATTATATTTGCTTCTGAAAGTAAACAAAACATCAGTTATACCAGGAAAAACACCAGCAAAACCATCAGCTTTCTCTATCAGTTCATCAATAGGCAAAGCTGCAATAGATTCATCCTTAGTCTGGCCCAACAAAGCTGATGACGGATACATATTCGTTCCCATCCCCAAACGACGACCTGTTTCTTTTCCTATTGCCAGTTGATCCCCTTTATCACAAAGAAAAATATAATTCAGTGAGGCAAGTGTCAAAAGAACGGCCACATAATTGCTTCTAAGAAAAAAAGAAAAGAAAAAAATAGGAGGCGGCTCCAGTTACAGAAGCAACACTAGTGAGTCTGTTCTAAATCATGGCTGTTTCCATATTCGCTAAAATATCCAGAATCATTTGATCTCCAGATTTAATAGTTGAATTGACCTTTAACTACCTCTAGGTGGAAGTTAAAAAAGTCAATAGCAACATTTGACACCCGATACCAAAATCTTCATCGTGAGTTCAGTAAATAAATAATTTACTATCAATAAAGGTAGTTTCCATAAACATAATTTCAATGTTCAAATTTTCCATACGGTTGCTACTAGAATTTTTTAACACAAAAGTTCAGTAACCTGACAGTGCTGGCACACACATGCCTTCCACAAAGGCACAGAAGAATTAAAGACACACATAAGTGATTATTGATGACAAATAAATTGAAAGACCATATTACCCTTATGGCAAAGGTGCAGCAATAAACTGTGTATGTACTTATGTGAAGCGTACATAATTTCAACAGCTAACCTAATGACTTGAGATCCAGTTCTGATTAGATGACAGCCTGACAAACTCTTCTTGATCTCGTTTAAATTAAATCAACAAGCAAAGGCTTTTCAAAGGAAATCATAAGTAAAATTGCAGAACATCAATCATCCTATAACAGTAACATACAAACACAGAACATAAAGATGAACCCCCTTCTCTCTCTCTCTCTCTCTCTCTCTCTCTCTCTCTCTCTCTCTACCGACCCAAATATGATTTTAAAGCGTACCGTGAATCGAATTGGTGAACCAACTCACCCTACCCCTTCCGTACGAAGATAAAGACAAGTAGCTTACCCCATTTCCGAACATGTACCATAATTCAATACATACCACGTTCCATGTAACTATGGGATAAACGTTTAATAAAAGCAAAGTGTCCATTAAAAATATTCAATGAACAAATTCACACATACGGCAAAATAAGCAATCTTTATTTGAACCTACAAAAATAAATTCAATGTACATTATGTCAATATATGCTCTTATCAAATAAGATTTTCATGATACATGGCTTTACGTTCGTTAACCATGTACTCCATTTGTGTATGATTCCTTCTGCCAATAACCATTTTACGACGTTCATTAATTTGACTAAAGATAGATATACTTCCAAGACTATTAAATAGGCATATCATGTCAGATGAGCTCAAAACATAGCTGATTTTGTATGCCACAGTCTGCATGAAAGAATTTGCTCTTTGAGAATACACAGAAGTATCCCTCGTTTTTTTTTTAATTTTTAACTAGGAACTAAGAAACAAGGATATGCAAGGAAATGGCCACAAGGGAAGGTTTAGCATTTTAGACTTACTGAAAAATAATAGTATGTGTGCCAAAATTCTCAAAAAGAAACCAGAGTACGAAATTCAATTGTTGTTCTTTTGTTGTTATCAATACTATAACGGTGACTGAGGTACTGAAGCTATATTGTTGAGTGTATTGGTATCGGAAATAGAAGTATTGATATTGCTTTTAGGGGCTGTTTAGATGCTTGAAATGGGCTCTGAAGGTGCATATGCATCCTTTTCAGCTGTTTGGTTGCTTGATGTAGTGAACCGATAAGTCCCATGACATGACCCCCACAGGACTTCCTATATCCCCTTCTGTAAGCCCCTGATTTTTTCAAAAATACTAAAATTGGGATTTTTCACAATTTTCTGGAATTTTCTGTAAATTTTCTGAAATTAAAATCAGAGTTTTGAATTATTACATAATTTTTAATTGATATTAAACAACATTAAAATATTATGAAAATAATATTTTTGGGTGTAAAATGAAAAACTGGACTTAGGATAATTTTTCTGGAATTTATTGGACCCCGGACCTATTTTTAATCACCTAAAAACTATTTAAACTATTTATTTATTATTATTATTATTATATCTTTTTTTTATTTATTTATTTTATTTTCAGTAGTCCGGCCCGGCCCAGTGGGCCGAGCCCAGCCATCCCGGCCCAAATCCTTGCCCAGCCCAACCCGTGGGCTATCGGGTCGGGTCGGGTCTGCCAGACCCGAACCCGCCCGACCCGTTCAGAACCCCTCTCCCCCACGAACCCGGTCGGCCCCCGCTTCCCGCGCCGCCGCCGCCGGCCGCGCACCCTCGCCCGCTCCGCGCTATCTCCGCCCTCGCAGCCACGTCCCCGCACCGGCCGCCGCGTCCCCCGCCTCACCCGGCCACCCGCTTCCCCTATTTATTTCCCCTTCCTCCGCCCTAGCCCCCGTCGACACCGCACCCCTCCACCGCCCTAGACCTCGCCGCACCACCGTCTCCCCTCGCCGTGACCCGCCCTCGCCTCGCCGCACCGCCCCCGGCCTCCAGCTCCTCCGGCGGCTCCCCCAGCCGCACAGCAGCAGCCGCAGCTACCCCCGACCGCCGTGGCCACTCCGCCTTAGCCCCGCCGCTGCTCCCCGACCGCCGTCCGGCCTCCTCGCCGCGCTGCCCCGGCCCCCTCCGCCTCAGCCCGGCCGCCCCGGCCGCCCAGCTCCGGCGAAGAAACCCTAACCCTAACCCTAATTTTTGGGATTCGCGTGTCCGACACGAGTCGGACACGACTCGACCCTGATTTTCGGGTCCCCTTCAGGTGCGTGTAACTATCGCCTCGTAGCTCTGTTTTCGATTCTGCAAATTGCGTTATGAAGCCTGTATGACCCTCTCGGTGTCCGGACAAACTGTTCGGGACATCGCGTCCTGTGGTGATCGCACACTGCGATCCAAATACAGGAAAAACCAGACCCTATTTCACCCCGAAACCGAGTACGCCCCGCCAAACGGGACGACTTGGTCGCGCGCGATCTTTACAAATACGTGCGCCTCGTCGATACGGACGTGTGGGATTTCGCGGAAGTCGATTCAGGAGTGCGTGCACCCCGGAATCAACGCGTATCCGCGGACATCGCCCCGTATCCGCCTTTTCTGCAATTTGACCTAACTTTGTGCACACACGTCGGATCGAGACGAAACTTGTGCCATCGGACTCGTAACGATACGCTGGTCCTGTGGGTCAAGTTTGGTTCGATTCTGAGAACGTTGACGAAATCGCGTGTCGTGGGCCTCATAGGCCCCGCTCGACGGGCGATTTTGTGTTCGGCTCATCGGAATTCAAATCTGGAAGTTCCGTTGGGTTCGTATCAGCGTTCCTGATCTGTTGACACTAAATTTGGTGAATTTGGAGACCTTTGACCCGGACACATTTTTTGGTGCAAAGCGGACACACCGGCGGACCCCGTTTTGACCCGAAACTGTCGTTTTTGCCCTTACCTCCAAATTAGACCCAAGGACAGGCGTTTCTAGCTATTTGACATCTTCTGAGAGTGATGGTAATGTCTATTTCAGCTTTTGGACTCATCTCTGAAATTTCCCCCCAAGAGCCAATATTAACCAGATCAAAACAACAGGCAAGTACCTGCACTTCAAGTTAATCTTTATATATTGTGATAATTAATTCTCTGCCTTACATGTACCCTTGATGATTACACCTAGTGTTAGAAATGCTGGATTTTTATGTCTTGAATATTGAAGTTCCTGTCTTATTTTTCATGTCGGGTGGGAGAATACCTAGAAGGCATGTAGTTTACCCTTCCCCTTGTCATGTTTAATAGCTGTTGGTACACGACTGTACCTCAGCCGGATCTCAATTTTCCCTGTTTAATAGCCGTTTATGATGGCCGGATTAGCCTTATAAACCCCTACATGCCAACTATGTATTCTAAAACAAACACAAGTTCACACAGATAGTTTCTAGATCTTGTTATATTTCTTGCAGACTGTGGTAGTTTCTTTTCCTGTTTCATTTATTTCTGTTTCTCATATTCCTGTTTACAGCTTTAACTCTGAGATATTGATGTTCTTTTATGAAACTTTCTCAATATGATGCTCAATTTAATTGTCATAAATATTTAGTTTAATCTTGTTGTGCACTGTGTACTTTGCTCCTTTTCTGACTGGATCTGTTGATTTAGGCGGTGATGAGGATCTTGCCCCTACTTATTATGGTCCCTATGAGGGGACCGATGTTACCTATGAGAAGCCAGAACCCACCCAGGAGACCCCTGCTGCAGAGTAGCTAGTAGTAGCTATCTTTCATTTATATTCTTATCTTAAATAATCGGATTTGTCCCCGATTTCATTCTGAATTGCTGTACTAAAACATTTGAATTTGTTGTCACATTTATTTTCAGTTGCAATCTTAAGTTTCAATTCTCATTATTATCTCGCCTATGCTATTTGTGAATGAGCTAGTTAGTAAATTTGGATTTGACCTAGACAGCGTACTATCGCCAATTCTGCGGCGTAGGCTGGACGTACCCACGCACTCGTGCCCGAATTTCCGGGTGCGGGTCGTGACATATTTTTATGGTGGCCCATGCAGGTCCTATCCTAAAATAGGGTAATACCCTAGGACAGGGTATGGAATAAAATTTGAGGATTCTAGGAAAAGCTCATTCACAGTATAGAGTCCTTATTTCAATTCTTGATATCTTTGTTGCTCAATTTTCCCATCGTCTTTGATTTCCAAGTATCCTATTCTGATCTTCCTATCCCTTAATCTTTCAGAATGGTCCAGACCAGGAATACAGTAGGAGGCACATCAGAACCAGCTGAGCAGAATGTGCCCGAGACTCTTGCACTCCCGCCGCCTCCATCTATTCCAGCAGTTACTCTGGATGGGGCACATCTACTTGGAGTGTTCCAGGGACTAGTGGAATCCCAGAAGGAACAAACTGCCCTGCTACGGACCAGCCTTTCAGAAGCTCTTCGGACCCGGGAGTCACCACAAAAGAGGCCAGGAAGTGCCAAGGACTTTAAGAACCTTAGACCCCTGGAATTCTACGGAACTGAGGGCATTCTCTATGCCGATGAGTGGATAGAGAATGTCGAGAGACTCCTGAAGACTGCTCGGGTTCCTGATGATCTCAAAGTGGAGTCCGCAAGCCTGCAACTGTTCGACATAGCTCGGACCTGGTTCAGAGATGAACCCCAACTATCTGCTCCTGACCTCACCTGGGAAGATTTTAAGAGGCTATTCAAGGAGAAATTTTACCCCGAAGTGGCTCGAGAAGCTCTCGAAAGCCAATTCGAGAGACTGGAACAAGGTAACCTGACTGTTGATGAGTATACTGCTAAATTTAGCAGGTTAAGCCACTTTGCGGAGTACATGGTTCGTACCCCGGAGGACAGAGCCCGTAGATTCAAGAAGGGGCTGTCTCCGGATATTCGCCTTGCTGTCACCACCAGCCGAGCTCGCACCTATGAGGAAATCTTGAGCGTGGCACAAGGCGTTGAGAGAGACATGGGGCAATAGCTAAAGCGAGAAAGAGATACCGAAAATGCGGGACCCAACAAATGCCCTTTTCAACAACAACAACAACAGAGGGCCCCGCAGCAAACTCAGCGTCCTCTCCCTCGAGCTCCAGCACCCCAACACCAGGCTCAAGGACAGAACCAACAAGCGGCTGTTTGTAACTTTTGCCAAAAACAAGGTCACACCTTGCAAGTTTGTAGGAAGAGACTGGGTGCCTGTCTATATTGTGGATCAACAGAACATCAAGTGAGGGACTGCCCCACTGCTCCAGGACGCGGACAAGTTTACGTGATGACCGTGGAGAACGCGCAAACTCTGGAAGCAGCCAATGCGCGTAAGTGATTCGTAGATACATTTTCTAGTATTGTTTTCGTGCCTATTGGTTCGTGACCTCAGCCCCAACCTAGTAGTTTTTTTTGCTAAAATAACCTAGTATGCTTTTTAATTTTGATAACTGTAGAGTTTTTAGAGGCTTTTGCTATGGTGCTTATTTTGTGTCTTGTGAACTTCAATAAATTTGTACCTCTTTTCATCATCATCTAGCGCACTTAATTTTGCTGAACTCGACTGATGCTGCTATTTTATAGCCTAGTTTTGCAAGCTTACTCTTTATCGGGCTTGTTCATGACACCTGTATTATTGAGGCCTGATCAACCCCACTAATACAAGTGTCTACTCAGAATCAGTGTACTACGGTCTGATCAACCTTAGTGCATTTTGATTCGCACTTCGCACGACTACTTTATGTGGATTGAGATATATAGTTGACTAGCATATTTGTCCCTAAATACGCCCGAGCATATCGTATCAGTTACATAACTGTACTAATACGAGCAAATGATTACCAGAATAGAATCTCAATCCATAACCGCCTGACAATTCCCATTAGAATTCCTTAAACGCCTTGATCCCTATACCTCTGCTCTACCACCTCGCCCTTAAACTCTTTATTATTGATCCTCGTCTTCCCTCAATTCGGAAAGACAAAAACCTGTGGTTGGTATAAGTTGATTTGTAGTGCTAGACATACCCCTCAGACCGGTCGAATTGATGATAACCCTTTATGACTAAGACAAGACCCTAGGTGCTGTATTTTTGTGTTGCAGACTTAAGATTCAATACCCTGATTTATTAAGTTGAGACCTAGCTTTACTAGTTGTACAGCCTTAGAGGATATGGGTGGAATTCTAAGTTAGGTAGCGACCGCAATGTCCACCTGAGAGAAACCCGTTAGACTGTAATCAAGTGAGTTTGGACAGAGAGAACCCTGCCATAATTTAAATTTCGAGGACAAAATTTTATAAGTTGGGTAGATTGTAAGACCCTGATTTTTTCAAAAATACTAAAATTGGGATTTTTCACAATTTTCTGGAATTTTCTGGGAATTTTCTGAAATTAAAATCAGAGTTTTGAATTATTACATGATTTTTAATTGATATTAAACAACATTAAAATATTATGAAAATAATATTTTTGGGTGTAAAATGAAAAACTGGACTTAGGGTAATTTTTCTGGAATTTATTGGACCCCGGACCTATTTTTAATCACCTAAAAACTATTTAAACTATTTATTTATTATTATTATTATTATATCTTTTATTTATTTATTTATTTTATTTTCAGTAGGCCGGCCCGGCCCAGTGGGCCGAGCCCAGCCAGCCCGGCCCAAATCCTAGCCCAGCCCAACCCGTGGGCTATCGGGTCGGGTCGGGTCTGCCAGACCCGAACCCGCCCGACCCGTTCAGAACCCCTCTCCCCCACGAACCCGGTCGGCCCCCGCTTCCCGCGCCACCGCCGCCGGCCGCGCACCCCCGCCCGCTCCGCGCTATCTCCGCCCCCGCAGCCACGTCCCCGCACCGGCCGCCGCGTCCCCCGCCTCACCCGGCCACCCGCTTCCCCTATTTATTTCCCCTTCCTCCGCCCTAGCCCCCGTCGACACCGCACCCCTCCACCGCCCTAGACCTCGCCGCACCACCGTCTCCCCTCGCCGTGACCCGCCCTCGCCTCGCCGCACCGCCCCCGGCCTCCAGCTCCTCCGGCGGCTCCCCCAGCCGCACAGCAGCAGCAGCAGCCGCAGCTACCCCCGACCGCCGTGGCCACTCCGCCTTAGCCCCGCCGCTGCTCCCCGACCGCCGTCCGGCCTCCTCGCCGCGCTGCCCCGGCCCCCTCCGCCTCAGCCCGGCCGCCCCGGCCGCCCAGCTCCGGCGAAGAAACCCTAACCCTAATTTTTGGGATTCGCGTGTCCGACACGAGTCGGACACGACTCGACCCTGATTTTCGGGTCCCCTTTAGGTGCGTGTAACTATCGCCTCGTAGCTCTGTTTTTGATTCTGCAAATTGCGTTATGAAGCCTGTATGACCCTCTCGGTGTCCGGACAAACTGTTCGGGACATCGCGTCCTGTGGTGATCGCACACTGCGATCCAAAAACAGGAAAAACCAGACCATGTTTTACCCCGGAACCGAGTACGCCCCGCCAAACGGGACGACTTGGTCGCGCGCGGTCTTTACAAATACGTGCGCCTCGTCGATACGGACGTGTGGGATTTCGCGGAAGTCGATTCAGGGGTGCGTGCACCCCGAAATCAACGCGTATCCGCGGACATCGCCCCGTATCTGCCTTTTCTGCAATTCGACCTAACTTTGTGCACACACGTCGGATCGAGACGAAACTTGCGCCATCGGACTCGTAGCGATACGCTGGTCCTGTGGGTCAAGTTTGGTTCGATTCTGAGAACGTTGACGAAATCGCGTGTCGTGGGCCCCACAGGCCCCGCTCGACGGGCGATTTTGTGTTCGGCTCATCGGAATTCAAATCTGGAAGTTTCGTTGGTTTCGTATCAGCGTTCCTGACCTGTTGACACTAAGTTTGGTAAATTTGGAGACTTTTGACCCTGACACATTTTTCGGTGCAAAGCGGGCACACCGGCGAACCCCGTTTTGACCCGAAACTGTCGTTTTTGCCCTTGCCTCCAAATTGGACCCAAGGACAGGCATTTCTAGCTATTTGACATCTTCTGAGCGTGATGGTAATGTCTATTTCAGCTTTTGGACTCATCTCTGGAATTTTCCCCCAAGAGCCAATATTAACTAGATCCAAACAACAGGCAAGTACCTGCACTTCAAGTTAATCTTTATATATTGTGATAATTAATTTCCTGCCTTACATGTACCCTTGATGATTACACCTAGTGTTAGAAATACTGGATTTTCATGTCTTGAATATTGAAGTTCCTGTCTTGTTTTTCATGTCGGGTGGGAGAATACCTAGAAGGCATGTAGTTTACCCTTCCCCTTGTCATGTTTAATAGCTGTTGGTACACGACTGTAGCTCAGCCGGATCTCGATTTTCCCTGTTTAATAGCCGTTTATGACGGCCGGATTAGCCTTATAAACTCCTACATGCCAACTATGTATTCTAAAACCAACACAAGTTCACACAGATAGTTTCTAGATCTTGTTATATTTCTTGCAGACTGTGGTAGTTTCTTTTCCTGTTTCATTTATTTCTGTTTCTCATATTCCTGTTTACAGCTTTAACTCTGAGATATTGATGTTCTTTTATGAAACTTTCTCAATATGATGCTCAATTTAATTGTCATAAATATTTAGTTTAATCTTGTTGTGCACTGTGTACTTTGCTCCTTTCCTGACTGGATCTGTTGATTTAGGCGGTGATGAGGATCTTGTCCCTACTTATTATGGTCCCTATGAGGGGACCGATGTTACCTATGAGAAGCCAGAACCCACCCAGGAGACCCCTGCTGCAGAGTAGCTAGTAGTAGCTATCTTTCATTTATATTCTTATCTTAAATAATCGGGTTTGTCCCCGATTTCATTCTGAATTGCTGTACTAAAACATTTGAATTTGTTGTCACATTTATTTTCAGTTGCAATCTTAAGTTTCAATTCTCATTATTATCTCGCCTATGCTATTTGTGAATGAGCTAGTTAGTAAATTTGGATTTGACCTAGACAGCGTACTACCGCCGATTCTGCGGCGTAGGCTGAACGTACCTACGCACTCGTGCCCGAATTTTCGGGTGCGGGTCGTGACACCTTCTCTCTCCATTCTCACTTCCTCTCTTTTCATCCGGATTTGAGATTGGAACTCCTCCATTCTTCCCTTGATCTGATCCGTGTGAAGTCCTTGTGAAGTGCTCTCTCCCTGTTGTCACCAGTGTCTCGCCATATTTTTCCTATGTAAGCCATGGCTCTAACCGAAACCTCCTATGACCTCTCCTTTTTGTTTGTAATTTCTTGAGATTTGGTCATTTTTAACAAATTAATAGTTGCGACTTCAAGGATTTCATTGTAGATCTGCAAGGTTTTGTGATGTAATCGTTTTTCTAAACCATTTTCTGGCATATTAGAGAGAGAGAGAGAGAGAGATGGTTCAGAAGGCACTACTACTAGTAGCAGGGTGATAGAGACACTAAAGGCTGAGATCCCCTTTGAGGCAGATGGTGACTGAGTTCTCCAGAAGGATAAGGATTTGGAAGGATCGTTGGCCTTGTCCTTGTTAACATCCTCAATGGTTTCTGCAATGTTGGAGCTCTTAACCTTGTATATATATATATATAATGTTGGAGCTCTTAACCTTATATATATATATATATATATATATATATATATATATATATATATATATATATACTCTTAACTCTTTCTCTCTTCTCTCTTCAAAGTTTCAACCATTTGTTTCGTTTGCTTGTGCATTGAATTTTCTTTCTTTCAAAAACCTACCCGTAATAGGTATCAATGTTGCTCGTTTCAGTATTGGTATTACATATCAACATGCTTAACTAAAACCAATAAAAAGTCATTAGTTGACGAGACTACTTCTTCCGTACAAGCGATGTTCAGTATTGGTATTACACTTTTTCACTAGTTGTTTTCATGTAACTCTGAACTGCATATCTAAGTTATCTTCTCACGTATAGTTTAATATTGTATTATTCAATATGTTTGGTTATCTCCAAAGTCTCAAATCTCAAGTTGTATTTGCAATTAATATTTATAAAATATATTAAAAAAATAAAAAAAATTGAAGATAAATAACATTTGATTAATACATTCAAAATTTTTGAAAAAATTACAAAAAAAATACAAGATAAAAAAACGAAGAACATATGATACTTAGACTCTATTTAATAGTTATATGTATTGCTTAATTGTCACTTGTCATGCTTTTCAAATTTTTTTTTTTTTTTTTTTTGTGACAATGCTAGTTGTATGAATTGACATTATACTAGTTGTATGAATTGAATATTTTAGATATAAAATGATTGTTTCCACTTGGGCCAACACTATAATAGACACCATATATACCCAAGCTAACAAATAATAGACACAATATATATCCAAGCTAACAAATATTTGGACCTATCTTGAAATGGGGCCCCCTATTACAAATTCCAATTTTTTTTACTTGTAAAGACTGTTAAGACTATTGAGCTATTGGATAAAGACTGTAAAGACTATTGAGCTATTGGAAATGACTATAAATGGGCCAGGATGCTAGTTATAAATAGCTTGCAGTTTTGGTGATTGCTTGTTAGTTAACATTGAACTCTGGAATAACTTCAAGAGAAAAAAGAAATTGTTCATTGAACTAATATTCTTGAATGCACTTCTGATGTTTGTTTTTATGGTGCTGTACTAAAGGAAAAATGCTACTTGTCCTGTTGATTAGAAATGCAAGTTATTAGTTATTTTGGATGAGGACATCTCATTAATCCATTAAGGTCATAGACCTTGTTCCTAAAAGAGGCCCACTTATCATACACAAGAAGAAGACAAACGGCAAAGCTTTTATCCACAAATATTTGGGATATGGTATTTGATTCCTTGAAGAGCTACACAACATATATGTTGCAGTTTTGACACAATAATCATAGATATTTGTAAATGCAAAAACTTTGCTTATAGATCATACATTGGCCAGTACATCGAGTCTAATGGAACTCACTTGAACTCTTTATCTTCCCAATAAGAGATTCACAAATACCTGCAACTTCCCGATGAACAACAAGAAATGTAAAGGCAGTTCACACACCTGTAGGGCTACATCAAAATTGAGATTAGGAGCTGCTGCAGACTCTCAAGTCTTACCCATGAATATAACCATGATATGAACATAGTCAATCCATCTATCCGATGAAAAGGATTCAAGCTAATGCCTACTTCTTGACATCCTCCAACTTTGAAGACCCACATGATCATCATTTTAAAGGCCAAGACACTTAAATGACGCTTGACAATTCGAAACATCCAAATCATTACCCCCAGTGTCCGGGTCACCTTAACAGACGGCAGCGCCAAAATCTGCTCCTCAATTCTCGCATATCCTGGTTCCCCTGCCAAATGTGTCCATACATCCATTTGCAGGCACAGAGAAAAACCAACAAAAGGTATTAACAATATAAACATAAAATAATACAATATAAGTTTCATGTGTTAACAACTGTTCCAATAATGTTTTACCAGTTCCTGAGCTAGATTTGGTAATTCTTCATGTCAACAAAAAAACAATTGGACTTGATATATTTAGCAATAATGAAAATGAGTAATAAATAAATTCATTAATTCCAAAGTTGCAAAAAAGGGATCAGTAACCAAGTAGCCGTTTGCTTTGCTCTGATGCACCATATTATACTCTTGTTGTTTTTTCTTAGTTTACAACCTCTAGAAAACAAAGACAAACCTAACTCAGAAGAGGAGACAGTAAAAGTATCTCATTAACCCTTGACATCAACATACAGCATAAAGTTGATTGAGGCAATGAGCATTTTTCTACTACCCAGTTGCCAAGTTATACAGAATAACTTAACATGAAATTGATTATGACTCAAACCATCTTCTCACTTCTTTATGCCCCGAACTTGTAGCTCCTTTACTTTTGTCCGAACTGCGTTGTGAAAATCTGGACCGGTACTGCTCTATCAGCCTGTCCAACTTATCTTCAGCTTCTTTTCCTGAAGATACCTTCTTCCTCTTGGGATATTTTACTTCCTTCTGATGTTCAGAATCACCGGAGTTCGATTTCCTCTTCTTTGAAGCTGCTATTGGCTCTTTCTTTGATCTCAGCTCTCTAGTTTTGCTGCGAACATCCCTATGCTACATCATAACAAAAAAGGGGGAAATATTCATCATGTTAAAGTATAATATATGATATGTGATAATACTTTAGTGACCACATAGATCTAATTATTACATTATCTTCTGCATTTGGAAGACCTTTCCCTGTTCCTTCCCGATGGTTCCATTGCACAGTTGAAATCTCAGGTTTCAATTTGGTAGAAGAATCAGTTTTCCTCCTGACAGCAACCTTGTTCATTTTCCTGGATTTCATGCTACTTCCTCTCATGCTTGTGTCTACACTGCTCCCATCAGGTACAAGCCCATCTTTGCTTCCCTCGTTAGGTTCAGATACTTTGGAAGATCTGTCCGTACTTCTCTGAGGTCTACCGTTTCGGAACTTCTTTCTCTTGTTAATTTGGTTTGAATCAGCATCTCCTGTTTCAGTTGATGCACTTTGCTGCATGCGGGTTTTGTCATCCTTTGAACTGCTTCGGCTCTCCTTCATGGACTCTAACTTGGCATTCCTCTGCCTCATCTTCTGTATATTCTCAATTGCAAACTCCACAATAGGGCGATGATCTGGCCCAAAAGTATCTATGGCAACAAAAACACAATTTAGCGATAACTAACAACAAATCTGTTATCTATGTTGCAAAGATACTCCTATAGAGGACCGTATTGTAACGTATACGACAAGATGCTTCCTTGATATTATTTCAGGATAAGGGCCACTCATGTCTAGGCTCCAAAGGAACCGAAAGCATGGTTGAAAGTGAGGTATAGTAGTGATCAATGCATAACATGATTGAGATGTAATAAAGCAACATTTTCTTGCAACGGTTCCCTTCTAGAACATTTTGGAACCTATTTCCTATCCGAAACATGCATAAATATGGGATATAATTAAGCTCCAATATATAAAACAGGTTATTTTTCGCTTTTGTATCTTGAACTTTGCCCTATGTTTGATTTAATAACATGACTTTTTCCAGTCACATGACTATCATGAATTTATTGAGTAATTTCACTTTGCTACCCTCCGCTAGTCCACCATAAGACAACAGATTTAGGAACATCCTAGACCTAAAGAACACGAAAATACACCCTCTCATCACCTTAATCCTAGCCATAAACCCCAATTGGGGTAGTGAAGGGTGAGGGCCTGGTGATTGTCTCGGGGAAAGAGACCGATCAGCGGTGAGAACACGGGAGAAGAGAGGAAGAAGATGGCAGTGGTGGGTTAGAAGTAGGGATAGGGGAGGAGGAAAAGGTGGTGCTGGTGGATTAGAGTTTAGGGATGAGGAAGAAGATGGTGGGTGATGGATTAGGGTTTAGGGATGGAGGAAATGATGGAATTGATGGTTAGAGTTTAGGTTCAAGAAAGAAGGAAAATGATCTTGGTGGGGTTGGAGGTTTACAACCAACATTTTATCTTTTATGTTGACAACTTCACGAATCGTTGTACTAGAGTGATAGAAAAATTAAGATATACTTTATGTTGACAACTTCATGAATCGTTATACTAAAGTGATAGAAGATTTACGTATCACTGAGAACACAAGGCCAAGTTTAAGGTATTTTAGTAAAAAAAAAATCAGCATATAAGCTATGGTATATAGATATGCTTTCATGTGTATCCACAACCATATCGATGTCGTACCCGTGTCCTGAAAATGTCGTATTTCAAATATGCATCATGTCCGTATCCAAGTACGTCCATGTGTCTGCAACCTAGCATGCAATATTCGATAACAAATTAGAACTTTAAATAGCTAAGCAAGTTAACAAGATTTCCTTTTTATCATTCATCAGTAATAATTACGCAAAGCATCACCATCAATAATAGTCGCTTAGGTAAAGAAAATAAGAGCTAGGTTTCAGTGATAGTAATGTCCATATTAGGGAGTTCCATGTTGTTCGACTTCAGCAGGTCATGGTCTAAGTTATATTTCCTAAATTTAAAAACTAACTAATGAAAACAAAAAGGTAAGTTGAATTATTTTTTACTTTATGTGAAAGATTTACAGATAAGATTTGCAACTGATCTAAAGTTTCTAAAACAAAACAAGATGTTGCATACATAAGCCCATTTTCCATTCAGCTGTTTCACTAGGAGAATGGCACCAACCATACCATTTTACTGTCTCAATCCATTGTATGCTCATCAATCTAAACATTCTCATTCCAGCTACCCTCATTATTTGGACATCATTTTTTGGCATGTTATTTCCTATTGGGGTGCACGTTTTATGGACTGTTATTTCCTAAATTTTGAACAGTATAATCCGCAAAGCAAGCTTATAGCCTTCCGGCAGTATTTTTCTTACAATTTCATCAGTACCCTACATTCATTAAAACCCAAGCATATCTTCACTTCAATCGTCCGCTTTAATCTATATATCATGCCATCATGATGAGTATTTTCTCTCAAGTACACGAATGACAACTATTGGGTATCTCTTGGTCATCGCATTGTGACCTACTCCCTCATTTCTCCTCCTAGTTCTGCAAAAGTTATGCTTCATTTAGTTTCTTCTCATCCCACCAATGCCAAAATCCATTAGATCCTTCAAATTCTCTACATTTCTACCTTAGATATCATTACCAGAATAAGTCAAATTAGCGACGTCTAAAAACGTCGCTAAATAACAAAAAACGTCGCTAAATTAGTTTAGCGACGTAATTAGCGACGTTATAAAGTTGTCGGAAAAAATCAAGTCGCCAAAAAAAAAAACGTCGCTATACCGACGTTTTTAGCGACTTTAATGTGTCGCAAATTTTTGCGACGTTTAGCGACGCCGCGTCACTACGTAGCGACGTTCTGTAAAGTCGCTAAACGTCGCTAATTAGCGACTTATATAGCGACGTTACACCGACGTCTTTAATGACCTGGCAATACTGCCGTGTCAGCAGTTGACGACGTATAGCGACGTCATTAGCGACGTCTATAGCGACGTTACACCGACGTCTTTAATGACCTGACTATACTGCCATGTCAGCATTTGGCGACGTATAGCGACGTCATTAGCGACGTATTTAGCGACTTAAGTTAACGTCGGTGTTACAGCATCGCTAATTAGCGACGTATTTAGCGACTTAAGTTAACGTCGCTAAACGTCGCTAAAACCGTCGCTAATTTTAAAAAAAAATTAAAAAAAAATTATCCAGATTGGTGATTCCTTGCAGTTCTAGTCCTCCTCCTCCTCCATCTCCTCTTCTTGACACCACAAGAACCACCCTTCTTCGACTCCTCCTCCATCTCCACTATATAATCCAATTAAATTAAAGACCACAAGAAGCATTGTTGAAGTATCAATCCAATTAAATTAACTAAAAAATTAAATACCACAAGAAGCATCATACATCATGCCTATTGTTGAAGTATCAATAATTCATAATATACAATCGCATCATAAATAATAATAAAAATAACTATACTACTGCGGATCTGCAGGAGGCTGACCACCGGCGCGCTTGAAGGATAAGAACTCCTCATACTCGTCCCGTGGAATCGACACCGATGTCGATGGATAAGGCAGTGACGTCGGTGGAGGCCGTGCCCGCTCCAAGTCTGCGAGTCGCTGGTTGTAAGAATCCAGGGTAGATAACAGCCTCGTACTGTTATCACCCATTGAATCCTGCATCTTCGTCAGCTTCTCGCCCATCGATAGCTGTGACGCCTGCAGCTCCATGATGTTGCGGTCATTGGAGGCTCTAATATCATTTGTCAGGTCCCGTAGCTCCGTCATGCTGCGGTCGAGCATATCCAATCGTGCGATGAGCATCGGATCGTCCGCCTGCGGCTGGGACCGGGGCTGCTCCTCCATACTTCGCAGCAAGTCGTCACGGAGAGACGCAATCTGACGGTTAACGGCCTCCTGGACTCCGGCTGACGACTACGAGGGCTGCGACTGCGAGGGGTGTGTGGAATGCGCAACTGTCTGGGAGGCCCTAGATGACTGCGTCGCAACCAGGGCGCCATAGGAGCCCGTACCGTAGTACGTACCCCTTTGGAGACCACCAGCTGCGGTCACCCACAGGTCGTCCGCCGACGGAGATTGAGCGGGCTGCGACGAAGTACCAGCCTCTCCAGGTGTAGGTGCACTAGCAGTCGCCCGCTCACGCAGCCTAAGATACTCGGCCTAGAAAAGGTTTGGAAACTCGATAATTGCCTAAGTTATATTAAAATAAACACAAAGTAAAGTAATACTTACGTAGGTCTGTGAGGCCCTCTCATCAATGAGATTTCCGTCCTTGCGATGGGTGGCCAAGAAGACGGTCACCATGTTTGCATCCTCACCCCTCTGTACCTGTTAAAAATATATTATTTATTACTAAACTTAAATATTTTTTCCAAGTACCATTTTATGGTACTTGTATTAAAATAATATATTTTAAAAGAAAAAACATACCAAACGACGGAAATGTTCCGTCATCGGAATCGAGCCACCACACCACTTGGCAGCATTCTGCCTAGCCGCCTTGGCCTTCTTAGACCTTTCCTTGTAGCTCGGATCGTCGAATCTAGCCCTCATCGCAGTCCACTGCTCAGGCGTGATCCAACCTTGGATCGATTTTCCAGCACGATCACGAGCCTTCTGGTCATCCAGAGCATCTCGGATAAGCTTGGCGACAACGGTAGGAAAGAGCCGCTCGATCAACTAGGCCCGGTACGGAGGATAAAAATACGTTTGCTACAATAAATAATTCATTAAGTTACCATCACGAATAAGTTATATAATATGCATAAATTAGAGGATTTATTTAATATACTTTTACCTGGAAGTGCGCAAACCAGAACGCCTTCCTCTCCTCCGGAGCCTCAGAGTAGTTGATCCAAGGGCCACCGTAGTTGTTCCTCAGAAATTGGCCCAGGCGTCTCTGAACCGACGATGGACGATATCTATACAGAGATAATAATTTAGATTACTGAGCCGGTCAATATACGATGAATAAAGAGAAACACAAATATATACTAAACCATCTAATTGACTTACTTTGTACCGTCGGCCCAAATCTCTGTCCTCGTCTCCTCCGGAGGTGCGCATGGAGGATCTTGCTGATGCTGGGACAACGTGGGCACGACCTCCTCGACATGCTCATCTGTCCCCATGGTTCCGTCAGCAGGAGGAACGCTGGACGAGGGTGTACTATCACGCCAGGAACTACTCGTCCCAACAGTCGGAGATGTGAGTGATCGATATACTGGAGTACTGGGCGACGATGATCCGGAACCAACAGTAGGCAGTACCGGAGTGGCACTCGGTCTACCTCGGGACCTGCCGAATCCTCCGCGTCATCCTGTCATATCTGATAACAACATATGATGAATATAGAGAAACACAAATATATACTACATTCTACAGTCGAAATGTGATACATATCTCAAAGCATTATACAGTCAAAATATAATACATATATTCGTTAATGGGTACATCTACTTTGTCAATTTTCCAACATTGATCTATATTCTACAGTCATAATATAGTTACATTCTACATGCAATATTTTTTAATTTCAATCATCTTCAGAAAATTCATCTTGTTCGCCTTCGTCGTCCTGCTCTTCCTCTTCCTCGTCTTCACTTTCATCTACTTCGTCGTCCTCTTCGGATAATTCTACATCTTCTACATTATTACTCGTGTAATGAGTAACTTCCGTTGAGTCCACATCTACAATATTTGTTACAAGAGGTAGATCGTCCTCCTGATAAGCTATTTCGTCAATGTCAAAGGTATTTCTAGCTTTAGTCTTGCATACTGCCCACCAATCCGACCTCGCTGTCCCCCGTCTAGGATAAGTTGTGAAGTACACGAGCTGAGCCTGACTTGATAGGACAAATGGTTCGTAGCCTTGATATCTACGCTTGTAGTTTATATCCACAAGGCCATGCTTGTCAATTTTCCAACCTTGATCTTGAATCGGATCGAACCATTCACACCTGAATAGCACGATATTAGCAGGTTCTGTGCCAAAATTATATGTCAACTCCACAATCTCTCGTAAGATGCCAAAAAAATCATTGCCCGGATTGACGTCTTTGTAGTTTGAAGATTTGATACACAAACCACTGTTTTTCGTGGAATCAAGATCCAGAAAGCTGTCTCTGATAGGACCATTTGTTGACTTGAACCTGAACCCATTCACACAGAAACTTGGCCATATTTTTACGGCAGTAATTGGTCCCTTGGCTAGAGTCCTAATAGATTCAGTCTCGGGTGATATTAGACGATCGACCTAAATACCAAAGTAGCGATAGTAAGTTATTTGTTTTGCAAGTGCAGAAATAAAAAGTAATTACCAAGTATCTTACATATGCGCTCAACCAAGAAGGAAAATGGCATCTCATATCTTGTTCTACTTCTTCGTCTGTTATGTAGGGTCTAACCGACCTCAACTCATCATTATATGTGCTGAAAAACAATGAAGCAACTGCTGATTAGTAGCATAATAGTATCTTATACTATTACATTGAGATGATGTAAACGTGGACGTATTAATTACTTACCCCTCTAGCTTCTCCACTTCATCCTCGTCGCAATTGAGTAATATATACAATTGAGCAGCCCTTAGCTCATCGTCATTCAAATATCTCTTCTTCATTTTTCCCGAAGGCTTTCCGGATGCATTGAATACTTTGAGTATTGCATCATTAGATTCCTGATATGCGTCGTCGTTTCTGGGAGCTTTCGTCCTATTAGTAGCAACATGCGGTTTGAAATACGTCGAGCAAAAGTTTGTAATCTCCTCGAGAACATAAGCTTCACAAATAGATCCTTCAACCCGTGCCTTATTTTTCACCTTTCTCTTTAGGTGATTCAGATGACGCTCGAAGGGGTACATCCACCGATAACCGACAGGACCACCAACACGTGCCTCATAGGAAAGATGAATTGGCAAATGCTCCATAGAGTCGAAGAATCCTGGAGGAAACACCTTCTCGAGTTTACATAGTGTTACCGCAATGTCCCTCTCTTGTTTTTCTGGACGATCGACGAGCAACTTAGTACAACAAAGATCTCTGAAGAATATGCTCAGCTCTGTCAATGGGTCCCAAACGACCTGCGGTAAGAATTCCCGAAATGCAATCGGAATTAACCTCTCCATGAATACGTGACAATCGTGGCTCTTCATACCTACTAGTTTGTTCTCCTTGAGGTCGACGCATCTTCTCAAGTTCGACACGTACCCGTCTGGAAACTTTAGACCCTGAATCCACCTATAAAGTCTACCTTTATCCTCTTTATCCAGTGAGAAAACTGACTTAGGTTGCTTTAACTTTCCATTCCCCTCCTCTATCAAATGCAATGCAGGATGTCTACATATGTCTTCTAAGTCCAACCTGGCCTTCGAATTATCTTTCGTCTTCCCCTTTACATCCATTACAGTGTTAATTATGTTATCAAACACATTCTTCTCGATATGCATGACATCAAGGTTATGTCTGATCAGATTGGTGCTCCAATATGGCAGATCCCAGAATATACTCCTCTTCGTCCAGTTATGGGTGCGACCAAATCCGTCACACTTGTACCCCTTAGTAGGCTCTTCGATAGCACTTGGTAAATCTTTTACCTCTTCCCATATCGTGCATCCGGGCCACCTTGGCGATGGATTGGCCTTCTCCACAACTCCCGCACGAAAAGCATTCCGATTACTCCGGTACGGATGATCCTTCGGCAAAAATTGTCGATGACAATCGAAGAAGCACGGTTTGCCTCCGTGTTTCAAACGGAAAGCCTGAGAATGGTCCATGCAATACGGACATGAGAGACGACCATGGGTGCTCCATCCCGATAACATTCCATAGGCCGAAAAGTCGTTGATGGTCCACATAAGTGCTGCCCTCATCTGAAAATTCTGCTTCCTAGAAACATCGTACGTGTTGGCACCTACTTCCCACAGCTGATTCAACTCATCTATCAAAGGCTGTAAATACACATCGATGTTCCTCTTCGGATTGTTCGGACCCGGGATAATAACGGTTAGGAACATATACGGAGTCTTCATGCACATCCAAGGCGGTAGATTGTACGGAGTGACGATCACAGGCCAACACGAATACTGGGAGCCCGAAAGTCCGAATGGGGTAAAACCGTCAGAGCAGAGCCCCAATCTGACATTACGCGCTTCCTCGGCAAAATGTGGATACTCTCGATCAAAGTGCTTCCATGCTTCTCCATCGGATGGATGATCCAATACTCCTTCGATCTGTTTTCGCCGGTGCCAACTCATGTTTTCTGCAGTCTCCTTAACCATAAACAACCGCTGCAACCGCGGCGTCAAAGGCAAGTAGTGCATCGAATCGGTAGGCTTCCTTGCACCGATAGACTTTCCTCTAACAGTGGCCTTGTAGCGATCAGCACCACAGAATCTGCACGCATCTTCATCCTTGTCGTCTTTGTAGTACAACATGCACCCGTTGCGACATGCATCGATTTTCTCGTATCCCATCCAAAGCGATCTCACCATCCTCTTAGATCGATAGAAGTCTTTAGGCAACTTTGCACCCTCGGGCAAGATCTCTATAATCAAATCGAGCAGTCGATTATAGCATTCTTGCGACATGTTAAAATCGGACTTGATGCTCAATAATCTTGTAACCACCTCCAACGGTGAATGATACTCACAACCAGGATATAGTGGAGTCCTTGCATTCTCAAGCAACTCCATAAACTTTGCAGCATCGGCATTCGGTGCCTCCTCATCTGCATCATAATTGTCCGGATTGAAACTAGGTCCCGCCGCATCATAATTGTCAGGATTGAAACTAGGCCCCGCCGCATCATAAACCATGTTCACCAACCCGTCGTCGTAAGCATCGTGGTCTTGGACATCCATATACGGCTCCACATAGGGCTCCGACTCCTATGCTAGAGATACAAGTTCTCCGTGCGCGGTCCACTGATAGTAATTCGGTGTAAAGCCCTTCGAGTATAAATGATATGTAACTTCCACTTCTGGATGATATTTCCTGTTGCGACATCTCACACACGGACACTTAATTTTGGTACCGTTCATGTACTGAGGGAACGCCTTGGCGAACTGCAGGAACTGTTGTACACCCTCAATGAATTCATCCCGCACACCGCACATATCATCAGGATGACGGTTGTACATCCACGAACGATGATGCAGATAGTAATTCATATCCATTTCTAGAAACTTCTGCAAAATTGACAGTATGTATCATATAAATCATTACATACAATAGTTTATCACCTAACTTCCTAACTTAACCGTACTATAAAAATCATAACTGATATAATACATATTTTCATTTATCAAAACTGCAGCTGTCCCCAACCCCATAGTACTATGAACTGCACTATAAGTGTGCAGTCAACATCCTAGAAATAGTGTGTCATACTATAGAACTGCAGCTGCCCCCAACCACACTCCTAGGTCCTGATCAGTGTCTGTGTCAGTGTGTATGTGTGTGTCGTGTCTGTGTCTGTGTCAGTGTCCGTTATGGGAAATGCAGTATATATATATATATATATATATATATATATATATATATAACATTACCCAAATAATATCTTAATACCACTTTACTACTATACCTTAACCCACTGCCCCAAGATACTAATCCACAACCTTGGTACTAGCTTAACACACACCCAAGTACTGGAGATACCTACTTGGTTACACCCTTAGTATCCTAAGCTCATAAACTAAGTTTCTTGAGATACTTGATTAACAAATACCCATACCTCAACCAATATCTTGTATCATAACTTTACATTAGCTTATATTCTAATATCTATTCTACCCACTTAACTTGACACTATCCCTCACTGACACACTTCTCCAACTCACACACTTGCATAATACTACCTAAAGCTAATCACTGCCTACTTCTTCTAGTGCACTGTACACAGTTGCATACATCCCTTAGCTGAACACATCACTAATCCTAACATCTGCAACTTGCAGTAGGTTCCAGGGAGCTACTGCTCAGTCATGGCATTGCACTAAGGCACCTGGTGCTTGAACAATTTTTGCATCAAAAGTTTCCCAAGTACACGGGCTATTGCTCTATGAAATGGATAACCCCATGCATTGTGGCTGTACTCACTCACAATTACCGGCAGATTTCTGCACTCCTTTTAATAAAAAACCTAACCCCCCAAACTGGCACACTGATACACACATACACTCTTAAGAAATCTGTAATCAAAACTCACCTGGTACCAACAACACCTATTAAGTACTCTAAATTCTATACTTCATATAAACACTCCATCTATACTCATATAAACACTCCATCTATACTCCCAGATCTAGGATACACATATATGAATGCTCAACCTTCACACCTATTACTTATTCTCTTCAACACATATATTCACTCAAACACCTGACTAATACACCTCTTTAAATCAGTCACCCACTGCTACTGCTTACCTTCTTCCTCAATATTTGATTACCCCTTATCCCGAGCCACACACTCATGTGTGCACTATAGTATCACTATGAATACCCAATCTTCTCTCAGATGTTGGTGTTATATCTGACACTTGCCCTCATGTCCTTCAAATCATACGAGTTCAAACCCCATCTCAAACACATCCACATCCTGCCTTGCACTAGTTGCTGACTGGCTCAGTAAGTTGCTGCACAAGGATGCAGTGTTTACACTGTATTAGGACCCCCTCACACCTGCCTGCAGAAGCTAACAACCAACTACAATGCACCTAAACCTTAATGCACACTATGTTCAGCTGTGCAGTGCCTCCCCAAGTTGCCTGTTGCACATTGGGCTGATGTGCCTCAAGTCTCCCCCTGCTCACTACTAGTAAGCAGTGCTCACTGCTGCTGTTACCTCTCTCGTCGACTTGGGCCAGTCGGCCCTAACCCTAACCCTAACCCCATGTCAAAAAACCTAACCCTAACCCTAACCCTAGGTCCTGAACAGTGTCTGTGTCAGTGTGTGTGTGTGCCGTGTCTGTGTCTGTGTGTGTGTCGTGTTTGTGTCAATGTCACATGTGTCCTGTGAGAGAGAGAGAGAGAGAGAGAGAGAGTAGGGTTTACCGGAGTAGTCGCGGTGGAGAGCCGGTCGACGGAGCGGGGGGGAGGGATTTTTTTCTTTTTGAAATTTCAACAGATGGGAAAAAATGAAACCGAGCCATAATTAACCAAATTTTAGCGACGTTTAGCGACGTCCAATAACAACGTCGCTAAATTAAATTTTAGCGACGTCAAGGACGTCGCTAAACACGTTGCTAAATATTTTTAATATAAAGGTCTCTATATACGTCGCTAAACGTCGCTAAATTAGACATATTAGCGACGTTTAGCGACCTTAATTGAACTTATAGCGACTTATCTTTTAAAATCTTAATAAAAGTCGCTAAACGTCGCTAAATGTCGTCATTTAGCGACGTCTAGCGACGTTTTTATAAGGAGTCGCTAATTTATATATTATTAGCGACGTTTCTTTTGACGTCGCTAAAATACGTCGATAATCCCGCTTTTTCTAGTAGTGTATTAACACTTTTAAGTTATAATCAACTAAGACGGCATCCTCAACATAAACCATGGATCTCCAAATGTTGGTTATGATCATGGTTTTAGAAATCATCTAACATGTCTGGCATGTCAGTTTCATAGGTATGTTATCTGGACTAGGGTACGGAGGTGTCAGGTACGGGTACATATCCAAGTGTCTGACCTTTCAAACTACACGCGAACTCAGCTAAAAATGATCCAAATTTTGAGTACAGATACGAAAATATGACTATTAAAATAAATATATTTGATCATGGTTTCATAAAAATACACATTATATAATTAAATTTGTATGGCTTCATAATAAACATGTAATTAAATTTGCACGGTTTCATAAAAAAAGACGGCCTCTAATTAAATTTGCATTATTTCATATAAAAAATACAGATGTAATTAACTTTGCACGGTTTCATATATGTAAGTTTATAATTAAATTTGCATGATTTCATAAAAAGACATCATGCAAATAAATTTGTAAGATTTCATAAAAAGACATGTAATTATAAACTACTAGTAAACTTTATTGAACTAGCTGAATAAGTCCCGAAGGGGCCGTCCCTTCAGCTCCCATACTACTTTACTACCAGTCTACCGTATTAAAATAAACTATCTACTTCACTACCACATTAGAATCTGATTGTCACCATGGAGGATCGGATACGGATTTCATACCCATACCCGTCCTATCGGGTCGACAGGGGTACTTCTCCTTAAAGTGGAGAGTTCGGATAGCAGACAACATGATTATTCAAATTATATCATTTGTCGTTTTACAATATATGGGCCAAAATATCGTTCTAAAGCTGCTTGATATATACTTGATATATACTGGACAACACAAGTTTACAAATATCCACTCACATTTCAGTTAATCGTTTTTTTGTTGTGGTATTTTCAGATAAAACGATTTGAAGTGTTATATTAGTTACTCCTAAATGACTTTTATAATTTAAGTGTTAAATTACTTAGACTGTTAAATTATTTAGACCCCTAAATAATGTCATCTGATACTTGTACTTAATGTCTTACATAGACTATTAATTACATGGTAGACATTTTAATGTTAATAGTCCCCCTTATCTAACATCCGACATTTGAAAAAAAAAACCAATCTGACATAAACCCAACATTTGACCATCTATAACCTTGGTTATGTTAGTAGTTTTTTATATTAGTACTTCTAATTGTTACGATAGTTGTTAGTTTAGGACATTTAGGGTGTGTGTGTACATATTATCCCACATTTTAGTATGTCCCCTTATCTAACATCCGACATTTGAAAAAACCCCAATCTGACATAAACGCAACATTCGACCATCTATAACCTTGGTTACGATACATGTATCTTTCCATAACCAAAATGTCCCAACATATGTATCTTCAGTCACTATAACTACATATTCTGATTAGAAATCTTATTCCTAAAACCACCATAACACCTTGTAAGAGAAACGAAACTGTATAATGATCTTGTAGTGTAAGATACTCGGATTGTGATTGGTTGCTCATTAATATATAATTTTCCACTTGTATTTCATAAAGTCAATGTTTTAGGAATACAAATTACACACACATTATATAATATAGAAATTCAGATAATTTAAAAAAAACAAAAAATGGGTGAAATTTGCAATACTTGGCAATATACTTTCGTAGTTTATGAGAATTAAACAATTTTATTGGTAAATAGAAAAGAATTCTCACATTTACATCCAAATTTATAATTATTTAGCAAATTTCAACACTTGATGGGCAATTTGGTCGGTACATATCTTTATTGCATATACAGATCAGATCAGTAGGTTGACTGGGGGAACCTGGAACCTATGTTTTACTGGACACTAGGCGAGGCGAGGCAACAACCCACCTGCTTCGCCTAGGCACCCGCCCAGGATTCGACTGCTCTTTTGCAAATAATTCTGCAATTATGTATACAATAAATATGTAGTATAACTTATAAGCAATAAGCATTCATCAATAAGCAATATAAGAACTTCTAATAACCGATATTCAACATCAAGTAAGAATATTAAGCCGCAGAAATTGCAAAAAAATTAAGAGTCAAATAAGAAGATGAAAAAGAAGAAGCAACAGCAGCAGCAACAGTAATCATAGGTAATCAGGAGCAGCAGAAGCAAAAAAACTAAAGAAAAAAACTGCAGCAGCAGCAACAGCAACAACAACAATCATACAAAACCTGACTAGACTAAACTGCTTCTTCTTTTTCCTCTGGTCGACCCAAGGCATGGCGCCTAGGCGAGCATCGCCTCACACAGGAGAATTTTTCCCAGGGCGAGCCCTCTTCAACCTGCACGCCTAGGCGTCGCGTGTGACAACTTAGCCCGGAACCTACTTAAAACTCACAGTTCAGATCTCTATCAGGTTTATTCAACTTTGATCTGATCTGATTTGGATTTCCAAGAACCCATATAGCCTACCCTATCTCCATATCGCTCTTTAAATCCCAGTTTTCTATTTGGTTAGTCTATATTTTGCTGTTTAAGAGGGGTTTGTTTAATGTTTGCATTTGGTTTTGAACCCCTCTGGAATCGATCTGAAGTGACTGAAACCTTAAAAATTTATCAGAATGTGTTTCCGGTTCAGTTTCTATAGACTATCGTATCATCATCAAGGTTATTAAATTATTGTTATATTCTGTTACATTATGCAATGAGTCCCGCCATACATCTTACCAGGTTTGTTATTAAGAACTCTTAAGGCCACAAGAGCATGCTCATGTTCTTTAAAATCAACAAAAGCTACACCACGTGGATGCTTCTTGACAGCAACCTGTCCTTTCTTCACATCCTTCAGGAGTTTTACCTGTATGAAGGGTACAAATGTTAATGAAAGCAAACAACTTGTATCAAACTGAATGAAAAGTATTTCTCCTCTAATTATAAATATGAACCACCTTTTGAATAACAGGTTTTTGCTTTGAAGCTCGTGAAAGAACAGCATCTATACAAAGCTTCTTTACTTCCTCTTCTGACATTGCCTTTGGTATATTATAGATAATGAGCCTAGTTCTTGATAAATGCAACTTTGGCGACCGAAGCATTTCTTCCTTCTTTTTTGCCAACCTGCCCAAAATAAATTTAGTTATCAATCAATCGATGCATCAAAGCCAGACACTATCAGAAAAATGCCATTATTATCATCTGTATAGATGGTTTAATTCATTAATTAACTCCAAAGTTTTATCAATATGTTTTATCTGGAGAAGATTAAAAAGTTTGCATTAGCATTGCACTACAGCAGATCTTCCAAGCTTGTAGACTTTTCTAAAACCTGGTATACCATAAATAACAAATTCTAAATAAATACAGTACTAATAAGGAGGTTCTTAGAAATGTGACTTTGTTCTGAAAACAAATGATTAAAAACAATATAAGAATGTGTAATAATTTCAATAGCAGACAATTATTTGTTCAACAATGACCAATAACAGATGGACTTGGTGCCGGCCAAATAGTCAAAGACCTAGAATTTTTTTATCATTACGTCATCTCCGGCACATATAAATTTCAAACCAAAGTAATTAGCATGATCATCAAGTCCAAGGATATGTCCTTGAAACTATATTTTTGTTGCAATAGTTGCAACTAGCTGTGTTGCTGCTGCAGCTACTATCCATGTCATAGTTATGGAAGTCCCTCCTGATTTATACAGAAGACTCAATTTATTACGAGCAAAAGGTCGTTTTCACATACTATCCCTCATGAAGAAAGAATCTTAGTCCGTCACAATATTGTCAAGATCAATCTCCAGAATTAACCAGTAACCCAAAAATATGTTGGGGAGTTACACCAGTATTGTTTTTCTTTGTTTCCCAAGCCTCTAGTGAATTAAAGATAAAGAGTTAGAAAACATCAAATCTTTGATGATTTCATCATACATGATTTGAGTTGCGAATACTTCTGGATAGGCATCCTACATCATGTCTATTACACCGAGCATCTCTCCGACGGTGCCCAGATTGTTACGCCTTTCGTGCGGGTCGAAACTTACCCAACAAGAAATTTCGCTACCTTAAAACCGTTATAGTTACGGCCCAAACGGATATATCGTAACAGTTTATGGATGATACCATGAAACATAGATGTGATCCAGGATGTTTCTATTTTCTATAGAAAATTAGTGTTGTCAATTTCATGTTTCTTGCATGATGTAAGCATCGTTCAGTTCAGGCAACAACTTAGGGTTTAAATAACTTTTCTTCCATCTCTCTCCGAAACGAATGGAATGTTGGATTTACCATGCTGGAATTAAATAGTTCCACATTTGGGGACAAAAGTTTCAGACGAGAAAACGACAATCATGTGTTTTCTAGTAACTCTAATGTGAATTATCAATAGGTGTGCAATGCCTATGTGTCAAGTAATGTCCAAAATGATATCAGAATCACAACAATGAGCTACATATTATACTTAATATTATGAATAACATACGTTTCACGCTTCTTCATATCAGTTTCTGATACACCTTCAGCAGCAGGACTCTCAGGTAGAATTTCACCTTCCTGTTTCAAAATATCATAAAATTATTCATATCAAACCATATAAATCAAGGCATGCCTGAAGGAAAACTGTTGATATGGTATGTTGGGTGTTGATATGGTATGTTGGGTGTCATATTTAAGTATAGTATAAGCACATGGGAATATCCTGAGGACATATTTGGGATGCCAGAATATGTCACAGGATATTCCATTATGAGATTATTGTCATAATGATTGAGATCATTGTATTAATGACTGTAAGGCTATATAATGCCAATGAGACAATCAATAAAATAATCAACTAATATCAACATGGTATCAGAGCCAAGTTTCCACAAACCCTAGCCGCCACCAAGCTTCCACAAACCCACAGGAGGATTTCCTAGATCTCCTCCACCGAACTCTTCTCTTCTCCGCCCTTCGCAGGCCGCCCTTCGCTGTTGCTGCCCCGTTCCGCTGCTGCTGCTGCGACGGCGGCTGTGACATGCGTGCTGCCGCCTCCTCCGCACCAGCACGAGACAACGCCTAATAGGGATGCCTAGATCTGAAAAAAGGGGGGACATGTTCGGATCTAGGAGCGGACGACGAGGACGAGCGTGAGTCGTGGAGCGGACGTGACGTGATTGGATAGACGACGCATCGATGGAGGAGATCATCAAGAAGCTAGATTCTGCAGAGGTGGCGACGTTGATGAAGTTGTTGACGATGTCGGCTGGTGAGAACACGACACGAACGTCGCCGGAGTTGAAGCTTCCCTCCATCGATCTGAAATTAGATGGACCAGCCACCTATCTGAGTTGGTCACGGCGGGTGAGAAGAACCCTCGCAGGAAAAAACATGGAGGGGTTCCTGACGGGCGAGACGACAGAGCAGGACGAGGGCTCGACAGGACGCGATGAGTGGAAGTCCACTCATATGGTGATCTACATCTGGCTTCTCAACTCCTTAGTCCAGTCTATTGCCGCCACAGTAGACGGTATTGAGATGGTGAAAGATGTGTGGGAGAAGTTGAGAAGGACCTATGATGGTGTGGGGAACAACTTACGGGTCTTCCAGATAAAGGGGGAGATTGATTACACCGTACAGGAAGAGAAGACGGTGCAGGAGTATGCCACGGAGTTGGAGCGTCTGCGGTTGGATTATGATCACTCCTCAGATCGGACGAGCTGCGGGGACCCTAAGTGTAAGGAGAGACAGGTGTGTCTGCAGGAGAGGACGATGAAGTTCCTCAAAGGGCTGACTGCAGCTTTCGCACAAAGGACGGCCCTACTTCTAGCCCAACCAAAGATCCCTAGTCTTGAGGAGGCTATCTCAGCCATGATCCAGGAGGAGACACGCATCAGGCTGCAAGCCGGGACAGGTGGTCCCCCCGAAGCAAAGTCAGCACTAGCGATCACCAGCTCAGGTAACACAGGATCTAAGGGAGAGCCCTGGCAGCATAACCGGCAGTGCTACAACTGTGGGGAGATGGGTCATCATCGGTATGCTTGTACCAAACCACCTAGGGAGGGAGATTCAGGTGGTGGACGAGGACCGTTCAGCGGACGAGGATATAATGGAGGACGTGGTCGTGGTCGAGGGGGTAGACGAGACGGCCGAGGAGGTTATCGGGCGAACCTCCTGATATCAGAAGGGAACGGAGAAGCTGATGGCACCTTTACTGTAGAGGACCAGGCACTGGGAGACATAAGGAGTAGAACAGAGGAGGCGTCCACCTCATTCTTTGTTAGGGGCAACGCTGCCATGTATGTCCATCCATCAGAAGGTACTGACGAATCACTTGCCCTTGCGTCTATCTCTTCCCTTAAATCATCAGACTGGATTATCGACTCGGGAGCATCTCGGCATGTGACGGGGAATGCTAGTGAGTTTTCTTCCTACACTCACCTAGCATCAGCAGACAGCATTCAGACAGCTGATGGCACTTTCCAGTCAGTGGTCGGTAAGGGTACTGTTAATTGTACAGGTTCAGTAAGATTATCCAATGTTTTACATGCTCCATCCTTTCCAGTCAGTCTCTTGTCCATTAGTTCTATAATCCTCCAACTTAAATGCATTGTTTCTTTTGATATTCCTAAGGTGACCTTCCAGGAGAAAGGGACAGGACGAAGACTTGGGACTGGCACTTGGCATGAGGGGATGTGGTACCTAGATCGAGAAGGACTGGACTCAGCATTGGTATCTATGGCAGAGAAGGCTGGCATGGAAGGACTGCAGCAGAGGACTGAGGATACCTTGATACTCCATCATCGGAGGATGGGACATTCTTCCTTTGATACTCTAAGTAAGTTGTATCCAGAGATTTATGCAAAAACAAATAAAGAGAAATTAGTATGTGATGCGTGCGAGTTAGGAAAACTTACTAGGAGCTCATATGTTGGTACGGGTCATAGGAGCACTTTTGCTTTTGAGGTAGTACATTCTGATGTTTGGGGTCCATGTGCTACTAACACTATGAATGGTTATAAGTATTTTGTTTCTTTCATTGAGTGTGCCTCTCGTGTTACCTGGTTATATTTGATGAAAAATAAGAATGATGTACCTGCTTGTTTTCGGGATTTCCATAAGCATGTCCAGACTCAGTACAAAGCAGTTGTGAAGGTACTGAGGTCTGACAATGGAACGGAGTATACCAACAGGACGCTTGCAGAATACTTGTCAGCACACGGAATACAGCATCAGACCACCTGTGCATACACACCAGCACAAAATGGAGTTGCAGAAAGAAAAAACAGACACCTTCAGGAGGTCGCAAGAAGTATGATGATCGACATGAATGTCCCACAGAGTCTGTAGGGGCATGCAGTGTTGACAGCAGCTCAACTCATCAACAGGATGCCCTCGAAGTTCCTCGGATGGAAGTCCCCATGTGAGGTATTGCAAGGCAATAATAGTGGGATACTCCCACTGAAGGTGTTTGGATGTGTGTGTTTTGTGAAGGACAACAGACCATCAGTTGGGAAACTTGACCCTAGAGCGGTCAAATGCATCTTCGTAGGCTACTCGGCGACCCAGAAGGGGTATGTGTGCTGGAGTCCAGTAGAAAAGAAGAAGTTTGTCAGTATGGATGTCCACTTTCGGGAGCATGAGCCATATTACCGCCTACGGCTCAGGGAGAGTTACTTACCTACAGCAGGAGAGAGAAGAACCACACTTGGAGAAGGGACAAGAAGGTAAAGGTGTTAGGCCTACGGCTCAGGGAGAGTTACTTACCTACAGCAGGAGAGAGAAGCAAACTGCAAGACCAGTACCGACAGTGCCAGTGCCAAGTCCCTTGCCTGCGTTCGTCCCAACTCCGGAGGCACCGACACGAACCCCCCTTCAGGTGATACCCCCTCCTTCACAAGATATCATTTCTCCTACTTCTACTTCTCCCACACCACTATCTGTACGGAGGACCACTCGCAGCAATGCAGGAAATCCTCCAAACAGATATGGTTGGGATATTGCTCAGTTTGTTTCTTATGACCATATATCTTCTTCTCATGGAGCATTTATAGCATCTTTGGATAGTATTACTGTACCTAACAATTGGCAGGTTGCCAAGAACGATCCAAAGTGGAAAGCGGCAATGCACGAGGAGTTGGGAGCTCTGGAGAAGAACCACACTTGGGAGCTTGTGAGACTGCCAGAGGGGAAGAGAGCAGTTGGATGCAAGTGGGTCTTTACCATGAAGCAGAACCCAGATGGACAGGTTGAGCGCTACAAAGCTCGACTAGTAGCCAAAGGATACAGTCAGACGTACGGCATCGACTATGACGAGACCTTTGCACCAGTTGCAAAGATGAGCACTGTCAGGACTCTGACTTCTCTGACAGCGAATGGTGGATGGAAGCTACACCAACTGGATCTGAAGAATGCGTTTCTTCACGGAGATCTAGTGGAGGAGGTGTACATGGAGATACCACCAGGATTTGGCACCAATCAGACAGTGGGCAAGGTCTGCAGGTTGAAGAAGTCCCTCTATGGACTGAAGCAGTCTCCTCGAGCGTGGTTTGACGGATTCAGAAGGGCGATGATAGGGATGGGATATCAGCAGATCAATGCTGATCATACTGTGTTCTTCCGTCGGAGTGGAGGCCACATCACCATGCTTGTGGTGTATGTGGACGATATGATTATCACAGGAGATGATGAGCAGGAGATCGCCCAACTCAAAGGAAAGCTTGGCAAGAAATTCAAGGTGAAGGATCTCGGCCTTCTTCGGTAGTTCCTTGGGATTGAGATTGCTCGAGAAGTAGAGGGGATTGTTCTCTCTCAAAGAAAGTATGCACTGGACCTTCTCACAGAAACTGGGATGTTGGGGTGCAAACCTGCAGCGACACCAATAGGTCAGAGGTTCAAGATTGATGCTGAGGCTGGAGAACCAGTTGATCGGGACAGATACCAGAGACTGGTTGGCAAGTTGATCTATTTGAGCCACACACGTCCTGATATCTGCTTTGCAGTAAGTATGGTGAGCCGCTACATGCATGACCCACGGAAGGGTCATATGGATGCAGTGTACCAGATTCTGAGGTACTTGAAAGGTGCTCCCGGGAAGGGACTAATATTCAGCAAGAACAATCACGTGAGCATCGAGGGCTACTGTGATTCTGACTGGGCTAGTTGTGCTGATGACAGGAGGTCTACCTCGGGATATTGCATATTTGTAGGAGGTAACTTGGTCTCCTGGAGGAGTAAGAAGCAGTCTGTGGTGGCCAGATCGACAGCTGAAGCAGAGTACAGAGCTATGGCCTTGGGAGTTGCAGAGCTGCTATGGTTGAAGAATATGCTGGTGGAGCTGAAGCTGGATCAAGGAGCCAAGATGAAGCTGTGGTGTGACAATCAGTCAGCTATTAGTATCACCAACAATCCAGTACAGCATGACAGGACCAAACACATCGAGATTGATAGATTCTTCATCAAAGAGAAGTTGGATAGGGGATTACTGGAGCTTGGCCATGTTCCAACCAGGGATCAAGTAGCAGATGGACTAACCAAGGGACTTGCCTCAGTGAGCATGATTAGAGGATGTGACAAGATGGGCTTAGTGAATATCTTTCACCCATCTTGAGGGGGAGTGTTGATATGGTATGTTGGGTGTTGATATGGTATGTTGGGTGTCATATTTAAGTATAGTATAAGCACATGGGAATATCCTGAGGACATATTTGGGATGCCAGAATATGTCACAGGATATTCCATTATGAGATTATTGTCATAATGATTGAGATCATTGTATTAATGACTGTAAGGCTATATAATGCCAATGAGACAATCAATAAAATAATCAACTAATATCAACAAAAACGAAATTACCTTCGCTAGATATAGATTACGTCTGTCATGAACATCATTCTTTATTTTCTCAAGTCCTTTTTTGTGAGCTGATTCCTTGTCCAAAGCCTTCAAAACTGTGATTGTCCTTCCCTTCATAATAATTCCTAAACCAGGAGCAGCATTTGCTGCTGAAACTGCTCCATCAGAAGCAGCTGTTGTATCGAACGTAAGAAAAGCAGTTCCCCTCGGCCGTCTGCCCAGAAACCAAAAACAATCAAGATAAAAATGTTCATAGCTCACAATTCATGAACAGTTATGAACTCCCAAATAAAACAAAAAAAGAAAAGGACAATATAGAAAACAACATACTTGGTGAGCTGATGTAGGACAGGAAAAAACGATTGCACCTTCCCAAACATAGAGAACCTCTGTTTCACCTCCTCATTATCAATATCAAATGGAAGGTTGCTTATAAAGATTGTTCTGTCCAAATCATTTATGTTGTTAGTTAATCCTTGAGCCGTTTCTGATCTTTTATCATCTTTATATTCAGTACTGCCCAATACTTTTCCAGGTAAAGATGATTCTTTGCCTACACTATTCTGTTCATTCTCTAATCCATCGGTACTTGCAGTTGTCTTAGAACTATCATTGTGTGATGAATCTGGTCCACTTGCAGATGAATTAAGCAAATTATTAAGAACTCTTCTTGCAACTTCAGCCACTTTTTCATAATCTATTTCCACAGCAAGTGTGACATTCTCTACAGCATCTGTGTCTTTTTTATCTGTTCCATTTTCTCCATCTGTTTCATGCTCAGCGTCCTCCAAACTTGAGTTATCTTCACTGTCGACCTCTTCATCTTTGTCATTAAGTTGCTCTAGTAGAAAAGTATAAAGTACAAGAACTGACTCATCAATACAAGCATGACAGTAATGATACATCAGCAGTAGATAGATTTCAAGCAGACATTTAAGGAAAAGTACTGTGTAGAAATAGCATGCATTACAAGGTTTATAATTGACTAATGACAAAGGTATCGGCTGTATCTTATAAAGCTTTAAGCCAAAGCAATCTGAAAACAGAATGATAAATTGGTATCAAGCTAATATTGGAACATTTAAATCTGTTTTGGGTCTGCTCCAGAACATTTATATCTGTTTTGGGTCTGTTCCAGCAAAATCTACGCAATGTGGCACAAAACTTTTCATAATTGGCTGAACCATCCTGAATGGAGGCCGAAATTGGCCAGAACTTTATATAATTGTAATGAGATTAGCAAAAGCGTGTATTTAATTAGATTTGCGTTATTTTTTTGTTAAGCAAAAAAAAAAATTCAAGCATATATATGGTAATTCTCTATTAAATATGACAGTGTCATGTTATAATTTCTGAGTCGTGCAATTATGCGATTGTTAACCAAAACCAAATATAAAATTAGATAAAATAACTCATGAAATATATTTTGCCAACTCCAAAAGTTTGATATAAAAGCTTTGTCGTTGTTGTAATTCATGAAATGAGAAAGCGAATATCTTTTAAGTTTTGTCATAAAAGGATTCTTTTACTTTTTACACAATAAATGATGAAAGGAGAAGGTTAATTTTGGTATTAGAAAATAGTTCACCAAAACAAACACCAAGTTGTATAAATTACGAAAAAATTGTACACGGCAACAAATTTGGAGTAATTGGCTCCATAGAAAGAAGTTTGAGATATTTCCCATTAACAATAAAATTCGCCAGTCTGACTGGCAAATTTCAGTTGGACAAATTTTGTGATGCCCACGTCAGACTCACAAATTTCACGATTTTTTTTTAAATAGAGCTATATATAAGGGAGGGACGGGGGAAGAGAGACAGTGGAGAGAAGAGAAGAAGAGAGGAAAGAGAAGAGAGAGCATGAGCAGCAAGCAAAAGGTTAGTTTTATTTAGCAAAAACAGATAATTTTATTTATTTTAATAAAATTAGTTTTTATTTCAAATTGATTTATTTAATTAGATAGTCTATAACCTAATCCTAACCCTAACCCCTAGCCCTAGAACCCTAACCTAACCCTAAGACCCTAATATTAAACCTAAAACGCTAATCCTAACCCTAAAACCCTACTCGCTAACACTAACCCTAAACACCAACTGTAACCTTAAAAATCTAACCCTAATCTTAACCATAAAACCCTAATCTTAGTAAAAACCCTAACCCTAAACCCTAACCTAAAAACTCTAATCCCCTAAGACCCTAAAATCCTACACCCTAATAGTAACACAAAAACACCAACCCTAACCCTAATTTTAAACATCAAATTCTAACTCTAATCTTAACCTTAAAATTCTAACCTTGTAATCTTAAAACCCTAATCCTAACCCCAACCCGAAAATCCTAACCATAAAATATGGTCATTTTGACAACGATCATTTTACAGATGGCGAGCCAAAATGACGGATGTATTCCAGGTAGGTCGTAGGCCCACTACTGATGCTATTGTCCAGCAGTATGAGATTCACATATCTAGCTTGATATTTTCTTGACAGGTAAATTTTCCTATATTTTAATTGTGTTAGTTAGACGATTATATTTTTTTTATATCTAGCAATAACAAAATCAATATATTTTATATATTTATATGATTATAGTGAAAATTTACGATTGCGAGAGCATGACACGTGACGGTACGAGAAGAACCGTAGCACATAGGAGCTATCTAGCGACTAAGCGGCCTTGGTGCACATCTTTTGATTCCTATATTAAGCGTTGGTGGTCCAACCCAACAAATTCTAGCTTCCGGAGAGAGAGAGGACTATCACCCTAGCGAATGCTGCAAATATTCTAGGGTGTTACCTATTACATGTGATTCTATATATTTTGATAATCAGTTATCTCCTGGTCAACTGGTCATGAAGTACCTTGGTGTGGACCCGCCATCGGATCTAGACAGGTATCAGCTGTCTGGTTTAGTTGGCTCAGCATCAATTTCATAGAGCTAGAGCGTAATGTCGACACGAAGGTTTCTGTAGATGAAAACCGGTTATGTATTTTAATGTTGATGCATATATAACATATAATATTTTAATTTAACATATATCATCCGTGGATTATAGTTTTAGGTCATGTAATGCACGAAGGCCTATTTACTAGGCTTATGTGGTGCTTTTATTCTTCCCGACTCAACAAGAAATAAGATAAACGTTGGCCTTTTACCATTTCTAAATAATCTGATAGGACATATTCGGCATGCATGGGAAGCAGCTAATGTTAGCATATTTATATGACTCCTATGTTGTACTGGGCGCTAGATGAGGCAACAAGCCATCCGCCTCGCCTAGGCGCACCTAGGCGCCCGTCCAGTTTTTTTTCCATAATTTTATTTTATTTTATTTTTAGTGAAGGATTTGTTTATTTACTGGAACAATTTGTTAGAAACACTTGAAAATAGTTAAATTACATAATAATTTCAGTGAAAAAGAGAAGTTCACAATACTAAATAGAAAGAGAATGAACAATAGCTCGAAAGTATCCATTATTCTAATCTTCATCATTGCTTCCTTTATTATTCAATTCTACATACGAACATGCATAAGCAATATATTAGTTGACCTATGTGATATTCAACAGTAATCTATTGTCTCTGATTAAAAAGTGTCACATGACTTAATATATATACACTTAAATTTTGTTTGAACTAAGAGTCGATAATGACCAACTGACCGCCTAGACGTGCCTCTGAAATTCCCCGGGTCGCCTCTAGGTGCCCGCCTAGGCGCCCGTTAAGTGCCACGAACATTTTCTCCTCGGGTCGAGGCGAGCTCCCCATGACCTGGACACCTAGGCCGCCTAGACGTTGCCCATGACAACATAGTATGACTCCATGACGAAATTTGTGAGCTCGACGTCACTGTCATCGAAAAAAATTCCCAAAAATATTTACGGATGCATGACGTTAATACAAGTATAAACGAAACAAATTTTGTTATTACTTGTATACAGTTTCACAATGTAGAATCAAAACATGTTATCTCTGTTTTTCATTTTTTTAATATGTTTTGTCCTACGAGTATTTCTCTTTTAGTAGGCTAGTGACCCGCATTAGTTCTAACGCGGATATTTTTTTGATAGCTTCACGATGGACGATTGATGTAGTGGATCTGACGCACAGTATTTACCCGGTGGCCTCAGTTTAGCTGGCCTAATTTGAGACGCACATGGAGGTACAATATTTAATTATTTGCTAAGTTAATTTTTTTGCTTAAATTATTATGTTTATCATTTTGTTATTTTTCCAACATCAAATAGGTTCAATGGTTACCCTACAATATTCTTATGGATGCTCCTAAGATACAAAGAACATCCTATAATTTTAGTCTTCATAGGTATTATATCATATATCATCAGCACACCATGTACCATCCAGCTGATCGTGTTCTGTGACAGTTCAGAATGAGAGAGAATTCATGATGATCCACTATGTATGAGTCGTGGTAGAGCCAATACAACTCGTCGAGTCCGTTCTTTGATTCATGGTTGGAATTCTAGATTCGAGACAAAATGTGGCATACATATCTCGCCAAGTGTTAATTATGGATGACGGTAAGCTATTGAATAATCATTATAAAATTTAATAATTAATAATAAATTTTAATTAAGTATGAATGTTTTATGCTAATATTTTGTTTAAATGATGCACCACTCAGTGATATCGCTTACAGACGTTTGGAAGGCCCCTCGTATAAGCAATAGAGGTTATAGATTTGAAGAGTACCGGTTCTAACATCGAGCTATATAAGCTATATATCACTCTAGCTTGCGTGCGTTTTATGACCGTGTAACTAGGATGGTACGTATTTTTTGTTTAATTTTTTAATCTATAATGATTTATTAAATTTATTAAATTAGAAAAACATTAAAATTTCAACATACATTAAAATTTCAATGTCCTAGACTATGATAAGTACTCCAAAACCCATAAGAGTTAAATGTGACAGGAGGGGCTAGAGCTTACACAAGAACTTGTGGATTGTTAGGGAGCAGGCCCCTCGATGCTTCTATTATATATCCCACAAGATTACCCTGCAGGCACCGTTAGTTAGAGACAACCACGCCCGGGATAGCTTTCTATTACGAGCACACCACGACAGGCTGGTGAGGGCACTTCTACGCGGGATGGCAAAAGCACTTCTCGGCAGGACGGTGATGGCACTTATAAACAGGCTGGCAGAGTGGTTCAACTTTGATATGGGATATTATTCGCAGATATTAACGATTACATCAGATCCGATACCTACTCAAGAGGACATGTAGAAGAATGGTGGTTTAGATGCTCCTACGAAGGAATCGGAGGAATAAGAGAGTAACTATGTATCAGGCGTTGTTTTAGTAGAGATTATAACAATGTTTTTTCTTTAACTTTTTCGAACTAATTATTCATTATCAACTCAATGTAAATTCTTGCAAGCTTATCTAACCATACTTAATATTGTTTTAATCCGACTACTTGAGTTTTTAAATTCTGTTTAAAATTTAAATACAAAAAAATGGCGAGTCTTAAAAAGTTACATGAATACCATTTATTACTTCTTATTGTTTATATGATATAAATAAAATATTACCATATTGCTAAAAAAAATGCTTTCAGAACATCTTTTAAAATTGTCTAAAAACCATGTTCATGAATCAGTATTTTCACTTTCAACAACAACATAAGCAATTTATAATTATATTTTGGGTCGTACGCACAAGCAATAAATAAATTATCTTAATATCTAGATGTAAGAAAAGCAGCATCAATACTAATCATAGGTAAACAACCGCGTAAAAACCATCAATATTGTCTTGAAACAAATAAATATACTTTGAAACTTATTATTTTCTATAGTTTTTATAAAACATTTGCTCCTAGAATTTGTTTCAATAATTATATAAACATATTCTTCAAAACTACCATATACATCAACATAACTACAATTAATTTTAGCTAGTATCATTTTTCGGGCTTTCCAAACTTTATATATATATATATATATATATATATATATATATATATATATATATCCCTTACAGCATGTAATGGACTATATGACTGGTTATCTCTAATTGTACCAATTAACTTGTTTTTAACCCATGCAGTAGTAACATGTTGTAAAATCATATTGTAAGTCAAATAACAAATGTTCAACCTTCACCAATGGCTTTAGTGTATACTCTCTAATTACAATTTGGTTGATCACAAGTAAATATAATTCCCCGGACATTGTTAATACTAGCTGAACAAATAAAATTATGTTCAATTACTATATCACTTATAAAACTTCTAAATTTAGAATGAGATTCAAATGATTTTCTGACATATATTTTAGGAGTGCTAAGATTAAGATTATCAATAATGTCATCTAACTCATCTAAATTTCAATTAAAACATTACTATTTCCATCTTCACCTTCATTTAGCATCCTTTTTTTCAATAAAGGAACATTTTTTGTAAGAAGAACTAGGTCCAAGATTAAAAGATTGGTTATTAGACAAATGTTGGCCACTAATATGATATCTTGGTAATGGTGGAGTAATATAAATATTTATATATGGTGATTGTAAATTAGCTTCAACAACAAAATTTTATGCCTCTTCAACATCTAATAATAAACAAGTAGAGAAAAAAAAGTGTCTTAATATAAATCCACATCCGATAGAAAATCGATCAATAATAAGATTGCATAGATTATATAACGTAATATTCCGAAGTTAAAAGAATTTTGGTTAAACATTTTATGTAAGATAACTAATTTGGTGTACCTCCGTGCGAGCATAATATTCTTAGGGTCTGATCCATGACGAATAGAGATTGTGTAAAGTTTGATCCATGGCTAATAAAGGTTGTGTAAAGTTTCTAAAAAAATATTGTAGAATACTATAATAGAGAACTTCTGAATGTAGAGCTTCTATAGAGAAAAAAATAACAGAAGAGATTGTAAGAAGAGAGAATTTAAAAGCTGTCAATCCCCCTTCAATTTGTAGATATCAAAACTTAGCCATTACGATCTAAGCGTTCACCAAAATTTTCTAAAATTCATCAGTCTGACTAGCCGCCAGGAAATGGAAACTGATATAAACTTCTCTCTCAGTACTCTAAATTTTGGCTTAGGCGGCCGCCTATGCACTCGGCGGCCGTCCGCCGCATCGAAAATGCCATGTTCGGCAGTCCTAGGCGCATGTTCGGCCATGTTTGACCCCTGGGCGGGCCTATTCGGCATGTTTGCCTATTCGGTTTTCAAAAAAAATCAAAAAAATCAGATTTGAAATTTCAAATTTCAAATTTCAAAAATGTTCCCAAAAATTTTAGATTTCAAAAATAAAATTGTGCGGCCGCCTAGGCAGCCCTCCGTGCTCTCTGGAGCCAATTACTCCAACAACATTCGTTGCCATGTACAAAATCTAATAATATTGAAACCATTTTTAAGTATGAAACCAATAATCTTGAAATTCTGAACCAAAATTACCCATAACTACCAATACCATGACGCAAAAGGAAGGAATGAACTGAAACTACTACTAATGAAAAAAGTAGGGAGTTGAAATTAGATTGTAAACATAGTTGCCAAGGTAAAAAAAAAACTCACATAGGCATTAAGGTCCTATGGGGCCTAGGTGCAAAGAGTGAATCATGTTGTGCGCATGAGCAAAAGGTGCGTGTATAGGGCAGACTCACCAAAGGCCGAGGGGGAGCGGCCGCTCTCCTGATATGATGTTTTCCTTCCTTGTAGTACTTATTTGTCCTAATATTTACCTTTTTTTTTTTACACAAGACAACCAAACAATAGTCTAGTTGATAAATTATTTAGTTTATAAGCAAGAAATCATGAGTTAAAAGTTCATCAACATATTAGGATTGTTTTTATATTATTACGTTTAATAAATTTTATTTGATGCCCCTTAATTCAAGTCCTTAAATTTTAAAGTTATTGTTGATATGGTATGTTGGGTGTCATATTTAAGTATAGTATAAGCACATGGGAATATCCTGAGGACATATTTGGGATGCCAGAATATGTCACAGGATATTCCATTATGAGATTATTGTCATAATGATTGAGATCATTGTATTAATGACTGTAAGGCTATATAATGCCAATGAGACAATCAATAAAATAATCAACTAATATCAACATGGTATCAAAGCCAAGTTTCCACAAACCCTAACCGTCACCAAGCTTCCACAAACCCACAGGAGGATTTTCTAGATCTTCTCCACCGAACTCTTCCACGCCCCCCCTTCTCCCCTTCTTCTCTTCTCCGCCCTTCGTAGGCCGCCCTTCGCTGCTGCTGTCCCGTCCCGCTACTGCTGCGGCTGCTGCGACTGCTGCTGCTGCTGCGACGACGGCTGTGACATGCGTGCTGCCGCCTCCTCCGCACCAGCACGAGACAGCGCCTAATAGGGATGCCTAGATCTGAAAAAAGGGGGGACATGTTCGGATCTAGGAGCGGAAGACGAGGACGAGTGTGAGTCGTGGAGCGGACGTGACGTGATTGGATAGACGACGCATCGATGGAGGAGATCATCAAGAAGCTAGATTCTGCAGAGGTGGCGACGTTGATGAAGTTGTTGACGATGTCGGCTGGTGAGAACACGACACAAACGTCGCCGGAGTTGAAGCTTCCCTCCATCGATCTGAAATTAGATGGACCAGCCACCTATCTGAGTTGGTCACGGCGGATGAGAAGAACCCTCGCAGGAAAAAACATGGAGGGGTTCCTGACGGGCGAGACGACAGAGCCGGACGAGGGCTCGACAGGACGCGATGAGTGAAAGTCCACTCATATGGTGATCTACATCTGGCTTCTCAATTCCTTAGTCCAGTCTATGGCCGCCACAGTAGACGGTATTGAGATGGTGAAAGATGTGTGGGAGAAGTTGAGAAGGACCTATGATGGTGTGGGGAACAACTTACGGGTCTTCCAGATAAAGGGGGAGATTGATGACACCGTACAGGGAGAGAAGACGGTACAGGAGTATGCCACGGAGTAGGAGCGTCTGTGGTTGGATTATGATCACTCCTCAGATCGGACGAGCTGCGGGGACCCTAAGTGTAAGGAGAGACAGGTGTGTCTGCAGGAGAGGACGGTAAAGTTCCTCAAAGGGCTGACTGCAGCTTACGCACAGAGGACGGCCCTACTTCTAGCCCAACCAAAGATCCCTAGCCCTGAGGAGGCTATCTCAGCCATGATCCAGGAGGAGACACGCATCAGGCTGCAAGCCAGGACAGGTGGTCCCCCCGAAGCAAAGTCAGCACTAGCGATCACCAGCTCAGGTAACACAGGATCTAAGGGAGAGCCCTGGCAGCATAACCGGCAGTGCTACAACTGTGGGGAGATGGGTCATCATCGGTATGCTTGTACCAAACCACCTAGGGAGGGAGATTCAGGTGGTGGACGAGGACCGTTCGGTGGAGCATCTCGACATGTGACTGGAAATGCTAGTGAGTTTTCTTCCCTTAAATCATCAGACTGGATTATCGACTCAGGAGCATCTCGGCATGTGACGGGGAATGCTAGTGAGTTTTCTTCCAAAACTCACCTAGCATCAGCAGACAGCATTCAGACAGCTGATGGCACTTTCCAGCCAGTGGTCGGTAAGGGTACTGTTAATTGTACAGGTTCAGTAAGGTTATCCAATGTTTTACATGCTCCATCCTTTCCAGTCAGTCTCTTGTCCATTAGTTCTATAATCCTCCAACTTAAATGCATTGTTTCTTTTGATATTCCTAAGGTGACCTTCCAGGAGAAAGGGACAGGACGAAGACTTGGGACTGGCACTTGGCATGAGGGGATGTGGTACCTAGATCGAGAAGGACTGGACTCAGCATTGGTATCTATGGCAGAGAAGGCTGGCATGGAAGGACTGCAGCAGAGGACTGAGGATACCTTGATACTCCATCATCGGAGGATGGGACATTCTTCCTTTGATACTCTAAGTAAGTTGTATCCAGAGATTTATGCAAAAACAAATAAAGAGAAATTAGTATGTGATGCGTGCGAGTTAGGAAAACTTACTAGGAGCTCATATGTTGGCACGGGTCATAGGAGCACTTTTGCTTTTGAGGTAGTACATTCTGATGTCTGGGGTCCATGTGCTACTAACACTATAAATGGTTATAAGTACTTTGTTTCTTTCATTGAGTGTGCCTCTCGTGTTACCTGGTTATATTTGATGAAAAATAAGAATGATGTACCTGCTTGTTTTTGGGATTTCCATAAGCATGTCCAGACTCAGTACAAAGCAGTTGTGAAGGTACTGAGGTCTGACAATGGAACGGAGTATACCAACAGGACGCTTGCAGAATACTTGTCAGCACACGGAATACAGCATCAGACCACCTGTGCATACACACCAGCACAAAATGGAGTTGCAGAAAGAAAAAACAGACACCTTCTGGAGGTCGCAAGAAGTATGATGATCGACATGAATGTCCCACAGAGTCTGTGGGGGCATGCAGTGTTGACAGCAGCTCAACTCATCAACAGGATGCCCTCGAAGGTCCTTGGATGGAAGTCCCCATGTGAGGTATTGCAAGGCAATAATAGTGGAATACTCCCACTGAAGGTGTTTGGGTGTGTGTGTTTTGTGAAGGACAACAGGCCATCAGTTGGGAAACTTGACCCTAGAGCGGTCAAATGCATCTTCGTAGGCTACTCGGCGACCCAGAAGGGATATGTGTGCTGGAGTCCAGTAGAGAAGAAAAAGTTTGTCAGTATGGTTGTCCACTTTCGGGAGCATGAGCCATACTACCGCCAGGACGGAACTTCACACAACACGCCTAATACTGCCAGTATTATGCGAGAGGGGGAGATGGAGAACTTGGTGGTAACCGATTTAGAAGTTTGGCATGGAGGCACGGAGAAGGGACAAGAAGGTGAAGGTGTTAGGCCTACGGCTCAGGGAGAGTTACTTACCTACAGCAGGAGAGAGAAGCAAACTGCAGGACCAGTACCGACAGTGCCTGTGCCAAGTCCCTTGCCTGGGTTCGTCCCAACTCCTGAGGCACCGACACCAACCCCCCTTCAGGTGATACCCCCTCATTCACAAGATATCATTCCTCCTACTTCTACTCCTCCCATACCACTATCTGTACGGAGGACCACTCGCAGCAATGCAGGAAATCCTCCAAACAGATATGGTTGGGATATTGCTCAGTTTGTTTCTTATGACCATATTCCTTCTTCTCATGGAGCATTTATAGCATCTTTGGATAGTATTACTGTACCTAACAATTGGCAGGTTGCCAAGAACGATCCAAAGTGGAAAGCGGCAATGCACGAGGAGTTGGGAGCTCTGGAGAAGAACCACACTTGGGAGCTTGTGAGACTGCCAGAGGGGAAGAGAGCAGTTGAATGCAAGTGGGTCTTTACCGTGAAGCAGAACCCAGATGGACAAGTTGAGCTCTACAAAGCTCGACTAGTAGCCAAAGGATACAGTCAGACGTACGGCATCGACTATGACGAGACCTTTGCACCAGTTGCAAAGATGAGCACTGTCAGGACTCTGATTTCTCTGGCAGCGAATGGTGGATGGAAGCTACACCAACTGGATGTGAAGAATGCATTTCTTCACGGAGATCTAGTTGAGGAGGTGTACATGGAGATACCACCAGGATTTGGCACCAACCAGACAGTGGGCAAGGTCTGCAGGTTGAAGAAGTCCCTCTATGGACTGAAGCAGTCTCCTCGAGCGTGGTTTGACAGATTCAGAAGGGCGATGATAGGGATGGGATATCAGCAGATCAATGCTGATCATACTGTGTTCTTCCGTCGGAGTGGAGGCCACATCACCATGCTTGCGGTGTATGTGGACGATATGATTATCACAGGAGATGATGAGCAGGAGATCGCCCAACTCAAGCTTGGCAAGGAATTCGAGGTGAAGGATCTCGGCCTTCTTCGGTACTTCCTTGGGATTGAGATTGCTCGAGAAGTAGAGGGGATTGTTCTCTCTCAAAGGAAGTATGCACTGGACCTTCTCACAGAAACTGGGATGTTGGGGTGCAAACCTGCAGCGACACCAATATATCAGAGGTTCAAGATTGATGCTGAGGTTGGAGAACCAGTTGATCGGGACAGATACCAGAGACTGGTTGGCAAGTTGATCTATTTGAGCCACACACGTCCTGATATCTGCTTTGCAGTAAGTGTGGTGAGCCGCTACATGCATGACCCACGGAAGGGTCATATGGATGCAGTGTACCAGATTCTGAGGTACTTGAAAGGTGCTCCCGGGAAGGGACTAATATTCAGGAAGAACAATCACGTGAGCATCGAGGGCTACTGTGATTCTGACTGGGCTAGTTGTGCTGATGACAGGAGGTCTACCTCGGAATATTGCATATTTGTAGGAGGTAACTTGGTCTCCTGGAGGAGTAAGAAGCAGTCTGTGGTGGCCAGATCAACAGCTGAAGCAGAGTACAGAGCTATGGCCTTGGGAGTTGCAGAGCTGCTATGGTTGAAGAATATGCTGGTGGAGCTGAAGCTAGATCAAGGAGCCAAGATGAAGCTGTGGTATGACAATCAGTCAGCTATTAGTATCGCCAACAATCCAGTACAGCATGACAGAACCAAACACATCGAGATTGATAGATTCTTCATCAAAGAGAAGTTGGATAGTGGATTACTGGAGCTTGGCCATGTTCCAACCAGGGATCAAGTAGCAGATGGACTAACCAAGGGACTCGCCTCAGTGAGCATGATTAGAGGATGTAACAAGATGGGCTTAGTGAATATCTTTCACCCATCTTGAGGGAGAGTGTTGATATGGTATGTTGGGTGTCATATTTAAGTATAGTATAAGCACATGGGAATATCCTGAGGACATATTTGGGATGCCAGAATATGTCACAGGATATTCCATTATGAGATTATTGTCATAATGATTGAGATCATTGTATTAATGACTGTAAGGCTATATAATGCCAATGAGACAATCAATAAAATAATCAACTAATATCAACAGTTATTTTACCCCCCTCAAATTTTACTCCCACTAAAAAGAATTCATGTGTCCGACAGTGTGTATCATAAAAAAAGAAAAAAAGAGGTCCTTGACCTAGCTCCGTGCTATACTCAATGTCACATACTTTCTCAGCTAAACCATGAAGCTTCAATCGCAGTTGAGCCGAATATGGGGAGGGTCGATGATGCTATTGACTGCTTGTATAAGCCTATAAGGTACTTGTTTGCAAGAAAAGCAAAGTGCACGTCTAGCTGAAGCGAGGCGCAACCTGAGCACTGAGATTCTAGCCACATCACGGTTTTAATAATAATGGTCATAAATATATCATGAAATACATAGTAACCCAAGAAATATATTATAGGAATCTATGGATGCTAGAGCATTGCCTGTAAAAAATAAAGCACGACATAACCTAATTGTGCAGGGAATGAAAAAGTTGTTCCTTAAAAAGAAAGATTGGCAATTTAAACAATGGATTCTTGATTAGTGGTTTGTGCAGTTTGATCGTATTACATTTGCACCGAGAAAAGGTGCAAACATATTTACACAAGGAGAAAAATAAGGTGCAGCATGAGGGAATGTGTGATAGGTATTTACTTGTTGCCTGTGAACACTTGGGCACAGAATAACCTATTTATGTCTAAAATAACAAACATGTGCCCCTTAAAGAAACAATTGGCAGTGTTAACTCCATCTGGGTCAGTGTTTTTGCAGTTCGATCGTCAAGTTTTAACTTTAAGGTTACATTTGCACATGGAGAAAAAATAAATGTGGAACACAATGTTAGACGTACACAGGAAAATGGTGTTTGTATCCATATCGTGTCCCTACCCATATACATGTATGTATCGTGGAAATAGTTTGACTACTTATCGTACCTATCTGAAAATATACGTATCCTGTATCCCCTATGGTGTTCTTATCCCCTATACATGTTCATTTCCGTGCAATAAGTGGAATAAGAGAACATGGCGGGTATCTTTTAACGGAGGAAATTTACAACGAAGCTTATCTGAAGTCCCCATCTCCTAAGGTAATCGATCAAAATACATTCCACATATATTCCTCACCAGGTCTCTGTTACATTGCTTATAAAAGAAAGGATCAATTCAATAACCACTGACATGTCACCCAACTATTTGTATTATTTCGTGGATTATAGTTACACTATCAGTTGAAGAAGGCAGATAGAACTCGAATAATAAATGAATACAATTTACCATCTCTGGAAGGCGTGGATACTGTAGCAGTAGTGTAGATCTTCTTTTGAACAGCCCAATCAACAGCAATAGTTCTCTTTGCAACTACTCGCCCATTGATATTTCGGATCGCCTATCAAGTAAAATAATTAAACTACTTTAACAGTCTCAAAACCATTTCAAGATTACTAAGTGACAACTAACCATACATTTTCTGCGTCCTGTTTGCATGTGAAAGAGATAAATGCAAAACCCTTGGATAAACTGAAAAAAAGGAGCCACTATTATGACATCTGCAGATGGATTTATTACAAGAATAAGTACGGTGCAAAAATCAAGTACCCTTCTTGTGGACAATGTGGCACGCACACATCCCAAACAAATCCTGCAGATGTAAAGATATCTCTTATCTCTTTAACAGTAACCTGCATCAGAAAGTTTGACAGAAATTTCTTGATAAACTGATTAATAATGTAGGCGATAACAAAAAAACAATTAGATGAAAGTACCAAGTTAACACCTTGAAAGGTAGATTCCGTGCTATTACTTTCCACTTCCTTGTTTTGGAACCCTAATGTAAGCGATAATTAAAAAACAATTTAGAACGTATCCATCTTAACCAGAAATCTAGTGGATAAACTGATTGATAAAAACCAGCAGCACAAGAGTGTCTGGTAACTGAAAATCAAGTCAATAGATACATGACAATCAAGAATGGAACTACTCAACTTATTAATTAAAAGGCATAAGATCAAGGATAAGCATGAACTAAACATTATTACATGCTAAAACAGAGATACCAAAGTGTCAAAAAAGTGAATTCAAATATCAAATCATCTGAGCCTGTACTCGACCAAGTATCATAGAACAGCAACCCTGGCACATGTCATCTACCATCTCTATGTTGCATCGATAAGGGCACGGGTACAGATACGTATACGGACAAAATACAGGTAGTTACTTTATTGCATTAGTACTGCTACGCAGAAACAGACATCATGTTGCCATGTCCGTGCAACATAGTCTACCATACAACACAGTGCCCTTTACCAGATGCTACTGAAGAGTGATCCTCACAGTTTTCATGGATCACAAAGCCCATCTGTAGATAGCAGTTCATTCTTTCTCATTGCCACTAAAGCATGTTGATTGACGAATTATCACTCATAGGTAAGTTACCAGATTTGCTTCATGAAAATCTAATGTTTCCAAATGTGTGATATTAGTTGCTTAGAACTTCAAGTACCATACAACATACATAACATGTTACAATGAGGCTATGAATTATGGATATAGGACAATGGAGGGGAAAATATTTCAATCTGATGCTTTATCTTAAAAATAAAAAAAATCTTAGTTTCTAGATTTTTCACACAGATGTGGAAACACATAACTATACTCTTTCATCACATTCAATTTGAATAGATGTAAAAATAAATATTAACCAGTCCAAATTTTTGACATATTGTATAAAGCAAACTTTTACGACCTAGAGGAAACTATCTAGTACATCATCAGTGGAAGCCTTACAGGCTAATTATACGCCTCTACGAAAACCAAACTTCCACCTTTGAAGGCAATAACAGCATCAGGACCCTGATTGTAAATGCCAATCTCCACTCCTCTTGCTTACACTAACCAAACTGTTAAAATAATATATAATATACCCTCAACCTTTAACACAACTTTGGAGTTGTGGTGCAGTGGCATGGACTATAACTTGGTTATAGGGCCACCCAGGTCTCCTATTGCACGCCATTGCAAGCGGATTTTCTAAATGTCGCTGCGTGAATCCAGATTTAAAGCCATAAAATGGGCATATAACCTGTAGGGCTTGTTAGAATAATATAAATAACCCTCAACACTCACAACTATGGATTTTTGGTGTAGTGGCATCTATGGATTTTTGGTGTAGTGGCATGGACTTCAACTCTACCAAAGCGGACCAACTTAGAGAACAATTTGCAGGACAGTTTTAATGGTGAGGGAGCAAACTGAGGAATCTGAAGCTTTAAGAAAGATTTGATCGAGCCAAGCTTCTATAGTTACTCGAGAGATTTGGACCCAGGAATCACAGAGGAGATTAGCTTCATCCACCAACATTAGGCTTCATTCTGGGAAAGCTCAATGGAGTTGATTAAATGACCACTACCAACAATCACTATCAATAGATTAAGTTAAATAGTACTAAGATACTAACCAGGAGAACTGCCAAGACACGATTTCAATGATTGCCAACCACCCTATGGTGGTGAGCTACGATGGGACCTGATGGTACTAGAGTTTTTTACTTCCTGATTCTGTCGAAGATCTTAATCCAAAACTGACAGTGATCCTCATTAGCCTACGAACATATGCTGTTTTGGCATGCCAGGTGGCATCTGGACACCTTAATAGGTCATTTACTTACGTTTTTAATATAAGACCATCCATTTTTTAATTGCTCAATTTTTGAAAGGGAAAAAAAAACTAACCTAGCATGACTAGAGACAACGAGATATCAATGAAAATGATATTACTGATTCAAAGAGGAAAAAAAATAACTTAATGCACTGAGACAAGTTGAAAACTTGCCAAAAAATCTTTAAAGAAAAAAACCCAAGAATAAATCGGCAGCGAACAGATGAATGGGATATATAACACATAAATAATGCAGTAGAACTTGACAATTTTAACCTCAACTAAAAACTACTTGTCACAAACCAGGTAGAGCAACAGTGAATAAGGCATCTGGAAAGTACAAAAGATATCCAGATATTAGAGGAAACTAGTAATAGAAGTTATACTTCAACATAATATGAAAATCACATAGCACCCTACATCTCTAACCACCCAACAAAATTTGTAATTGGCTAAAGCGAACATGTTATGCAGCAAATACTATTTCCATGAGAAAACGCAAGATAGAATCAAAAAGCATATTTATTATATCTAATGCAGTGCCAACTAATCAAAATATCACTAGAGTTCATCAATTTATTTCATTATTGGAAGCATGCTAGAAATTAAAAGGTATAGTTGGTTCACCTCCCCACCCAATTGACGGGCCCAAACACGTCCGCCTTTTATCTCTTGCTGGTGAAACATGGCTACAGAATGGCGGGCCGACTTAACACTTGTAAACAGCAAGGAAGCAGCTTCTAGTGTGCACCCATCACGAGCAAGCCCTGAAATATTATCAAATTCAGTGAGCCCATCACTAGAAACCTACCGTGCCACCATATGAGATGGGGGCTGAGAAGTCCGACAATCGGTCCATTGAATGTAAGAAACATAATGTTCTGAGGTTACGTGGATCAACAATCAATTTATAATCGGACCAAGGGAAGACTTAAACTAGTAGAAGGATCATCGAGCTTAGTATAAAGTTGTCTTTGATCCAAACAAGCTATATGATAGTCTTTGCAAAAAATTAGAGCTTTAATATACTAATGCGGAAAATAGAGTTTTAAATCATTTAGAAATTAAGAGTTTTGTAAATAAATTTAACTTTATGTGGGATTTGAGCATGCTTTTAGGAGTTTAAGGACAGTCAGTTTAGTTTCAGGTTATTGTCCATCTAAACGAACATCCACATTTATTCTCCACATCAACAATGTTGTGTGGTAAATTTTGTAAATTCTAATATATAGTTACATTACAAGTTTAGTTTTAGAATTACTTCAATAACAACTGTTTGAGTATATCAAGAGGCACTAGTGTCAAGTTTGTAACGTGTCCTGTAGTATTTTTCATATATGCTTATTGTTTAAGAGCAAAGTAATTCCTATTCGATATACAATTAACTTTTTTGATTCCATGTTTTAAGGTGTGAATGGCAAATAAGACAACTTTTTTCTTTAAAAGCATTGAGAGCTAAAAACACCACTTAGTAGAACTTTTAAAGATCATCTACTGTTTAGGCATGTCAAACAAATACAAAGATAAAAACTGAAATGTAGTCTATTTGTTACGCTCTGTTCTCCCTAATAAATTTCTACTTGCCTAGTCAAGTGCACCAATCTCATTCTCATGGTACAATGAAGATCAATATTCATTGTACAATTAATATGATTATTATTTAATTTAGATATTGGACAATGATAACATTATTTTGTGATTTTAATTTTCTCGACTGACAAATTATATGATTCACCTCCCAACTCATGATCTAAGATCTGATGTCATCATTAAATTACAGTATGACCCATTCCTGATACTGAAATATGTTAACTACAAAAGAAAAGATGCTACTAACCATGGAGTTCGAGTTCCTCCTTTGGAAGAGGATAAGTTACAGAACAAATGGTCCCAGCTTCTCTAGCTCGACGGAATACTTCGGCTGCCATCTCAGGACTAAGAAAACCTCCAAATACTACTGTTCTAGCAACCCTTTAACACATAACAAAAACATAAATGATTTCCAGAACACATGAATGAATCAATGAATTACTAGCACGCATGATGCAACATTACATGGGCGTTTAGCTAATAACTTCCCAAGAATTACCAAAAACAATTCCCTTCACATTTAGATATTTCCAAAACAACTCCTTTTTTACATGAAAATGTTGCATAAACTACTTACTCAAGAACTTCTTGTGAAACATTGAAAGAACTTATATCCTTAAAGATAATATTCGGGTGTACTGCAAAAGCTTTTGCATTATAAAAGTAGGTATTAGGTAGATAGATAGGGTATTTTAAAAACAATGTGACGTGCTTATAAGGAACCTTAAGTTATTTTGTTCATTAGATATCCCCTTGTCATTTTCTCCGTCCAAAATTTAATAAAATGACTCATGAGGACATTAATAAAATTATTAAATATAAAATAACAATTCAAAACACCTATCTAATACCGACGTTTATGACCCTTCACTGTCATCAACCGTCGTTCTGATTTGTTGTGCTCCTTCGGTAACCTACTTCTCCTTCCTCCCACCTCCCACCTCCCACCTCCAGTTCTCCTTCCAACCTCCACATCTTACTTTTCGTCCTCTCTTGTCCCCTCCATGTTGTTAGGACTATATTTATGCAATCCCTTTTTTTCTTTCTCAAGTAGGATGATGAAAATTATCATAATCGATTCCTTCATATGTGAATCCAAAAGAATTCACCTAATCCAATAACAAAGAAACTAACGCAAAGTAGGGTCAATGCCCCCATAGAGGGTGGCAGCAATGAGCTACGCAATTTCCACCAGCTGACCTACGACGAACCACAGCAAGTGGTCAAGTGTGGCTGAGAGGTGGTCTTGTTTGGTTAACAGGTAGGGAACAAGGGAGAGAGGAGGGCAGAAGGAGGAGCAGGAACAGAAGGAGATGGAGGAGAGGAGAAAGAGGGAGAAGGGACGTGGGTTGCAGCACGTGGAGCAGAGAAGTAGGCGGGAACAAAAAGGATTTGTCAGTGGGGGTTAGGTATTCTTATTTTTATTTTCTAACTTGTTAATTTATGTACAGCAATTTCTCACATGTTGGGTTCAAGTTATGTTCATAGTTATTAAAGGAACCAACACGGCGCAAAGGATATTTGGAACTGAGCCGTGAGGCGCCCGGCAAAAGCATAAGCCTCTTGAAGGTGAGGCGCATATTTATTAAAATTATGTAAAAACTGTTTATCAACCAAATGTGTAATAATACTACTTGTAAGAAAATAAAACTAGATTTTTAATGATTTATTTTCTTTCTTCCATAATAATATGATTAATATATTTATTTTATGTTTTATTCATGTGTTAAAATAGGCAATACCAAACTACCACTCTAATAGTAGGTACCAAGATTTCAAATTAAAAGGAAAATGGAATTTAAGTACTTAGTTTCCAATGGTCAACAAAAAAAATATAATAATATGTAAAATAGTATATGTATGAGGCGTGCCTCAAATGGACTTTAGCCTCGTCAAGAGGTGTTATAAGGCGTGCGCATCATGGAGGTCGCTCCACCAACATTAAGGCGACATTGAGGCGTTATGGGATGATCCCCGAGAGCCTCGAGCGCGATTTTCACATCTATACTTCCTCTTAATTTCTAAGTGGCATGTGCAAGCATTCCCAAGATTTCCATATTTTTCATTTTGTTATCAACAAAAATATTGATGTATGATATTCTCATTTAACTGGAAGCATATAAAGGTCTCTTGATTTTTTAATGTTTACTTTAACACATCCAAGAATTATACTATGCCAACCATGCATGGATTAATATCCCTATATAGAGCTTGCACTAGATATCATCATCATCAAGCCTTCCCCAATCAGAATTAGGTCGGCGATGGAGCATAAGAAAGCTCCATAAAAGATGGGACAACTTAAAGCCAATTGTCAACCTAACGTCAATCCCCTATATTGGTACCAAATTCTTAGCCGTGATAACTATGGGCATAAGAGGGTTATGTCATAAAAATACAAAACCTAGAAGGTCAGTTGGTAAGTAGATCTCTCTTTTTAGAAATAAGAGTCACTTTCTCTGTTGTTCCTCTAGGATTTCGAACCCAACACATTTCCTTCGCGTACCAAAGGTTTCAAGACTCTCAACCATTATGTTGTCCAACCTTCGGTAAGACGGTAAGTATATCTATCTTCTGGCGATGAGGTTTAAAGTTTAAACTCATGCAACCAAGAAATAGTCTCCAATTTTACCTAGACTATGAATAGTCTAGACGATAGTATGATGACAGAATTTGCTCTAGTATGTTGGATATCAACATCTTAATTTAAACTATATAATGGTATGTGAGAACACTGCAATTTGATATTATAGATCATATCATGTTTCTATTGTTTAATGTAATATTTGCATCTTAGTATCCAAGATTGCAATATTCCCTAAACTCTTCATGCAGCTCGAGTGACACGTAATAACTCAAGCTTACATATTTAGGTTAATCTTTAGTTGATATAGAAGAAAATGTCAAATTAAAAATGATGTGATTTAAAGTTTTTGGAGATGTATTCTCTAATAATATCATTACACCTGTAGCTTTTTTGCATATTTATGTGCACACATGTAAATCTTGATTTTAAGCAGTACCAATGATGGCAAACACTATGTAATAATCTAAAAGAGTTAATATTACAGACATTAGGATAATATGATATATAAGGTCGGAGTAATAGACCTATGGTTGAATGGGTTACCACTATTTGAGAAATTAGAATGTCCTGTGAATAGTCATATCTCGTGCTTCCTGTCAATTATTTTATGGTTGTTTCCCAAGCATACTTTAAAGCTAGTGAATCAATGTAAGTGAATCGAGATTTTCTTTCAAATCTTCTAACTTTATATTGCAACCACTCAACCGTTAGCACAGTATCAATATTTCGTTCCTAGTAGTATGATGTTTTGTTTGAGAGAAATGTCTCTAGTTGCTACCTATTCGTGTACATATCAAGAAAACCCCAAATGTATGTGTGTAGGGTAAGAGAGAGAGAGAGAGAGAGAGAGAGGGGCGGGGGGGGGGGGGGATTAGTTTCTTCATCAGATATTCATGCAATCATTTTTTCCAAAAATGTAAAAACTTAGAAAAATAGCTTCAATTGTATTAACAAAAAAAATTTGGAGTCTAAAAATAAACTCAAAAGTCGTACTTAATCCTCAGAAAACCCCTTTGTGATAGATAGCAACAGCAGCAGCTCCACTTGGCGCCATCCCACACCACCACATGTTGCCTCGTAGCCCAATGAAAGGCGTAGAATTTTTTTTGAAATATGCTGAACTTATATTTTAAGGAATATAAAATTTATATAAAGAAGCTATGTAGTATTGAACTCAAGACCTCCAGGTTATATTCCCATCAATTTACAAAATGGACAAGCATTTAGTTTTTGATTCTTTAAAAAAAAAAATGAAATAAATAATAGGATAAATGAATATTCTATAGAAGGAAACTGAAAACTCAAGGAGCGCACCCCACCCCCCGGTTCAATGGTGGGTCAGCCCCTGTCCTAGCCCAACACACCTCCTTCCTACTTCATCCTCCTCCCATGTCAACCCATCATCTATAGCAAGCAGGTTGATCACTTCCCTAGCCGGTACTACTGCCCCAGTGACAAGTGGCTGAGATCAGTCAAGTGATGATGGGGAGATGATGAAAGAGATGATGGAAGAAAGTAGAAGAAAGGAGTATAATGGAAGGACATAGTAAGAGTAGAATGAGAGGTAAGGAGGCACAGGCTGCAGAGCAACAAGCAATGGTGTGCAACACCAAACAGAGCAACGGGGCAACGAGCAGTGGCAAGAATGGCTTTTCTTGAGATTGGACTTATATTAGTTTTTTATTCTTACACTTTAGTTAATATAATTAGGGTTATGTTGGTCATTTTTTTAAAGGAAAACTGACCACAAGAGGTATCAAACAAAAATGTAGTGTGAAGGGTCCACCTAAAAAACATGCAAACCTTGGGGAAAGGGGGAGTCCTCATAATTATTAAGTACCCAACAAAGCTAGAATCATGTTTTACAAACAAAAACCCATAATACAAGGTTCAAATATTGATATAAAAAGAATGGCCAAGTGATTAGAAACTTCAAGGTTGGAGGTTTAAAGAAAGAAACCTCACTTCACCATACTTAATTGCATACTCATTGAAGAACCAAAATAAAATTACCAGAATATATATATATATATATATATATATATATATATAATCCCCTTTTACAACTATAATTCCAGGGTGCTTAAAACTCTGCCAACATAAGGTTTCTAGAAGCAATTTACAATTTTTTCCAGAAAAAGTTCAATACTTCAGTGATGAACAGATGCTACCTGTTTTGAACTTAATTTCAGTAAAAGTAAAAAAAAAAAAAACTATCAACAGAATGCTTCTGGGAAAAAATTTCCTTTAATAGTCAGTCTAAAAATGTAAAACATTTTGCCTAAAATGGTAGTGCAACAACATTCTTTGAAGTACTTTGAATGTTACCTCTGTTTCTCTGAGCCTTCAACTTTCTTAGTAGGGACACTAACAGGCACCTTGATTTTTCTAGCAGCATTGGCAGCTTTTTTGGTTTCTGAAAAAATCATCACATAATAAGTTAATATAAATCATCAACAACTAGGCCTCAGGTGGAAAAGAATACAGTAGACGTGGTTTAAGTATGAGAAACCTGGTGTATGTGAATTCTTCTCTTGTTTGTTTATACTGATTACATCAACTTTTTCATCCACTTTGTCAGTAGGGCCACTATAAGTGGCCTTTGTATTTCCACTAGCATTCGTTGTCAATGTCGTTTCTGCAAAAAAGCATTACATAAATAGAAGTTTGTTATATATAACAACAAATGGGCCTCATGTGGAAAATAATACAGGATAAGTGGTCAAATATGAGGTAACTAAAACCTGGAACATGTGAATCTTTTCCATGTTTCTTTATACTAGTCAGGTCAACTGCTTCATCTTTTCTATTTGTCTCGTCTGAACCCACTGCAGCGTTTAACAAAATCATTCAAAAATGGAAAAGCTCATTGCTAATAAATTAAAGAAATTTTGAAGTTAAGAACGGAAAAGCATGGAATGCCAAAAGCTAGGATAGGCAAGTGTAACCTTTTTTTGCTTTTTGCTGGCGATGCTCAAGAGGGAGCCGATGCAGTGCAAGTTTGACTCTGATTTTTCTACCAGCAACAGCAGAACCATTTTTAAGTTGAATGGCACGTGCAGCATCTTCCACAGCTGCACTGGAAAAGAATAAATCCCAATGAAATCACTGGCGTAAGTGAACACTTTAAATTACTAAGCATCTTCCACAGCAGCACTGGAAAAGAATAAATCCCAATGAAATCACTCGCATAAGTGAACACCATTAAAAGTACTATGTTCAATTTCCTCTCATGGTTTTAAAGAAAGAAAATTTTAACATAAATTGACCAAAAATTATAGCCCCAATTAGGATAAACACATTAAAGTACTGTTATAATACTCCTAATACAGCCAGTATATTAACTGTGGAAATAGTGAACATTTATCCAAGGTTTTGTGCAATCCCAGAGATCCAACGACACAAAAATCTTAGCGTTGAGGACTCTAAATCGGAGAGAGCTCCGATGAGAGCAAAATCTTAGGTTTGTAATGATATATCTTGAAGAAAGGGGTATTCCATTGAAAGTGCGTTACAGCAACCAAAGGTCAAGGGCAATCGTTTGAAACCTCCGTGTCATGCATTGTAAAGGAGCTCAAGTTTGGCAACTTAAGTCCTGCTTCTTTGACATGACTCCTGAATCAGGAGTCAAGGTCAAAGCATAAATGATTCTCTGGATACTCAAGGGACCTTTGCCAGTTGTTTGATTGAATTATAGTAGTTGTATGTTCATATTTTTAAGAAATACTAGGATTTCTTCACTTTTATCGCATAGACGCATAAAATTTTCCATCACAAATAGATGCACTCTGTAGGTCAGGTAGTGCAAAACTAAATCAAAAGAGCCCTAGATCTAAGGATGAGCAAAATGAAATCAGATCGAGAAGGCGAAATATGATATGGGATCTGTAATTTAGAGAACAAATGGCCCTTGACAGCAGGGATTCAAGGAATGAAAGAAAAGGATTGATATGGCCGACCAAAAAGAATTGGTCTAAAGTCTTGTGCTATTTTGTTGTTACACACAGACACAACAATTGTCAGCCTAAACATTATGATGACACTCTTCATATGAAGACTCAATGCTTAGTACTCAATTTTTGGGTTCACACCAGCATTGCAAAGCAAATGTTGACATGTCACTTTTCAAGTGTGAGTTTCGTAGGGTTAACCACATAGTTTGCACTATCGGCCGATACCGATACGATTTGGCATGTCCCGATCCAACACCGACCAATATCTGATACTGACTGATACCGACATTGGGGGTCTCTTTTTCTGTCAATGTGGTAAAGAAAATTGAAAAAAAGGACCAATCAGCAAGAGTGTAAAAGTATAGAAAGGTTGTAAAGGCATATAAAAGAAGAAAACGTATCTATTGCATGTAAACCAATCGGCAAAGGTGACTAATATTTCATTCAATTTCAAAACTACTAAGAAACAACAGCGGGGCGGCAGCGACGGACGGGAGGGAGAGCAGCAGGGGCGGCTAGGGTTAGGTTTTTTTTTGTGGAGAAAGAGAGAGGGGGGAGGGGGGGTTTATGGCTCTGATACCATGTGGAATTAGAATAATGGAATGGTTTTCATTGATAAAAAAGACTACATATATATATGAGGGGCTAAACCCTCTCTATTATTCTACCCGATGTGGGACTAAAGCCCACTGCCTAATATAACGCTTATCAATAGAATTCTGTAAAAATATATCATGGTGCTTTTGAAAAGTAATAGTAAACAACTCAAATGTCAAACCACAATAAAAGGAGGTTTCTTTTTTACAATTAAAAAGTCAGTAATGGCCAGCTGGTTATATAGCATGCGGTTTCAAAGCATGTGAGCACTAAACATAACTACCAATTGATAATATAGCAACTGAGAAAAGGTTCAGACTTACAAGTGGACAAACCCAAAGCCACGAGTCACCTCTGCACCTTTAGAAACGAAAATGTGGAAGAATTTAGTCTCTCATACAAACATAATACGAGAAGCATTGTGCATAAATTGAAAGAAGAAAGAACACAAGCAAGGTAGAGTAAAAAATGGATGTCTATATCGGTTTAAGAAAATATGAAACGGTATTTATGTAACTATATAGCCCCGCTTCGCCCAAATACAATCCTTAAACATACTTATCCCGGCGAACTCTAGAGGAACTTTTTGCATATGTGGCCATCAAAAGTTGGAAAACTTGCCCTTACACTCAAATTTTGTAAACTGTTGCGAACGCTTAAATTCAAAACTTCAATCTATTTAGATCAAATATATGCATAAAAACCGGCGAACTCTAGAGAAACTTTTTACATCTAAAGTTGGAAAAGTTGCACTTGTGCTCGAATTTTATAAACTGCTATGAATGTTTAAATTCAAAACTTCAATCTAGTAGGGTCAAATATATGCACGAAACATGGCGAACTCTAGAGCAACTTTTGCATTGTGCCTATTAAAGTTGGGAAACTTGCACTTATACTCAAATTTATAAACTGTGATGAATATTCAGAGTTCAGAACTTCAATCTATTTGGGTCAAATATATGCACAAAACCAATAAATATTGAAGAAAACTACTTCCAACCAATTCAAATGTTACGAAAAATAATAACAACCTTTCTCTGTTGTTAATGATTCGACTACTCTTCAAAAAACCTACATAATTAGAAAATTTTCCAACTTAGCACAAATATGAATTTTTAAAACTTACTTTTTACTAATTTCCAAGACATATATGCAGTAAACAATAAAGAAAATCGCATCTACATCATACTTTATTTTATTGATGATGAGCTAATATGCTTGTCAAATCAAAAGCTTTATACTACACCACCAACTAAACCCACTTATAAAGTTCAAAATAAATAACTCAAAAAACTCAACATTGTCACAAGCACAAACTAATTAAATTACTATTTCTAATTTTCAGAACAAGTTAATTCATTAAGCACTCAAGAATATGAAATCAGTAACTCAATCTTATTACTGTCAATATGTTAACTACTCTACTGAAACCAAGGCTAGATAACAACACCAACTAAGCCTGCCTACTAAAAAATACCAAAGAAAAAAATCACATTTTTTACTACTATACGGAACAAATGTACTAAGCATCTGATAATTATATCATCAACTAAACCCACCTCATAATCCAAGATTTTCTAAATTACAGCAACCAAACCAAAAAAAAAATCACTTATTTCCTAATAATTTTCGGACAAATACATCCAATAACATTAGAATTAATTAAATAAGCACTCAGGAATACCGATTCTATGTTATACAATGTGATAGAATCAGTAAGTCAGGCTTATTATTGTTTATTAAAAAATCACATTTTTTTACTAAATTTACAGAACAAATTATGCAGTGAGCAATACATAAATACACAATCAACTAAACCCACATCAAAATCCAAACTTTTTTAAATTGGCGCAACAAAACCAAAAAAAGATCACTTTTTCCTAATTTTGAGAAACAAACACATCCAGTAATCTTCGGAAAAGATTGCTAAAATCGATTGCTCACCCTTGTCGACGACCATGAAGCACCGCTTGACGGGGCCCACGTCGCTGAAGGCTGCCTCGAGCTGCAATAGCAGAAAACACACGAAATTAAAGAGGGATGTTTTACCAAGGAAAGAAGAAAGAAAGAATAAGAAATGGAGTTACGTCGGAGGTCTTGAAAGTGTAAGGGAGGTTGGAAACGAAGACTGTGGACGGGGAGTGGTCCCCTTCAGCTCGGGCAGGACCATCGTCACCGCCATTCTCGCTCTTCTTCCTCTTCCCCATCAGAGAGCTGTATAGAGCGAGAAAATTAGGGTTTTTTTTTTATTCAATTCTTAGGGTTTGGAAGAGAGAGCCTCGACACGATCTATTAAATGCTCGACCCCGAAAGTGACGGATTTCATGATTGTCCCGTCTAGGGCCTAATCCAAGCACGGTCCAAATATATGGGTCAATAAATTCCAGCCCATTAGAGGGTTAGTCCAACTTAGATTTCAGAAACACAATGTAAATTGTGGTTTGAAAATCACAATTGTTGTAGTTAGTCAATTAGATTTGTGATTGTAATTTCAAAATCACAACTATAGTAATTTAAGTCGAACAATGTGAATTTTATAGTATGATTGATATTTAAAACAACAATATCAAGTTTACAAGCAATAATGGTTGTAACTTCTACAACTGTCTATGTGACGGTTGTTAATTAACTTTCCTCTCCCCTCTCCCATCCTGCATGAAAAAATGAGACCAATCGACAACCGCTACGTGGTTGTTATAAAGTGTTACAATCATTACTGGTTGTAACCTTAGCATTGTCCTATTTAAAAACACTTATTTTGTGATTTTAAAATCATCATTAAAAGAATATAAACTTTTTTTAGTGTATATATATTAATGATTTAAGACTTTGTTAAAAGTACAGTAGTTTACAAAAAATTGTCCATATTGGATGATTAATTTTATATTTTCTATAGAATTTTCAAAGATGAATTAAAACTATAAACCATTATGCATTGATATTTCATCTCATATGGAACTAAAAAGAAATACTTTGATGGCATACTTAATCAACCATACATTTTTTTTAATTCCAATCAACCCTACATTAGACATCTCTCACTTATTCATACTAAATATAAAATCATTTCATGTGGCAATCATAACAATAGAATAATATATATGAAAAAGAAAAAAAATTTGGGTTAAACCAATTTTCACACACAAAAGACATTGTGATTAACTAATCAACACTACCCTTTTCCTTCGTAATCATTGGAGAAATTAAAAAAACAATTATAGTGATTAAAATAGTGTTGGTAATTCAATGATAGGCGATCGGATTGTCATCATGTGTAGCTGACTCATTTTCGAATGGATGGTCCAATGTGGATATAATCGTAGGAGACTGTAAGTAATGTTTGTCGCAGATTAAGATGGGTAGGTGATGAAATTTTTTTTTAATCTAAATTGCCATGAATGACGGAGAATGTTGCAAATTGATGATCATTGAAATGGGTCCGAACTATAAAGTGGGACAAAATCATTATTGATAAAAGTTGGCCATTGTCGAAGTAGGTCAAGACAGAGGTTATTGAGGTTCGTCGGGAGTTATGATCGCTAAAGCAATTTTCTGCCGATTATGATAATAGACGTTACCACGGAAAGATGAAAAAAAAAGTGGGTCGAACGAAGGAGAGAAAAAAGTGAATAGATGAATTTTGTGAATTTTTGAATCCCACCTAAAAAAAAGTGTGGCCGATGGCAAGGGATATCATTACAAATTTGAAGAAGTGACTTCCAAATCACAATTTTAAAGATTTCAAAATCATTGTTAATTAATATTGATTTTAGAAGTTTACTTTACTACCACAGTTGACTAACAATATATTACAAAAACACCTACTTAGATTCTGAAATCATGATTGATTCCCACCTAAGCTTGTTTATTTTATGGGCCGCAGTGGGCAAATCCAAATTTAATTTAGCTTATTTTGCCTAGGTTGGATTGTAGTAGGAGGATGACTCTTAAACAAACACACATTTTCAAAACACTCAATAGGTCAACGTTTCGAAAATATCCTTTTGAGCCCCGAAATGAATGGCGCATTTAAGCAAACACTCATCTAGAACACGAGTATTATGGTTTTATTATTGTGGTTGGCACCAACAGATCAGGGCCGGTCCTGAGGTATATCAGGCCCGGGGCGAAAAAAAAATGTTGTGTCCTTCATTTTTCATAAAAGTCCATTTTTTTCAACAAAAAAATTTATTACTAACAATTAAACACCAAAAAGATACATGACAATAAAAAAAAGTAATGTTCAATTAGAAGACAGAAACAATAAAGCAATAAAAAAGTTAAACCACTTTTTCACAATTTTCAGCACCAGATCTTCTAGTACAAAATGATCGAAAATGTTCGAGAGCAGAAAAAAATAGACTACTTATTTAATAAATGACCAAAAAATTAATAAGAAAAAGATTACTCTTCTGGCTGGCCAGAATTTCGATCCTTATTTAATAATAGCAATTCTTTAAAAATTCTATTCTTCTGAATGACCATACTTGTCTGATTAAGATTACTAGAGTGATATTTTCTTTTACATAATTTATATATAATTATATACAAATGAGATATAAAAGAGAATAAAATCAAATTGATTGTTCAGGGTATCATAAATAATCTTAAAATACACAATTAATAAGTAATCCATGCATATCTTGCATGATTACTTCTCGGAAGAAAATTGATAGCAAAATTGAAAATTTCCCAAAAAATATATAATTGTCCACAAACGACCAAATGAGGAAGAAAGATGAGGAAGATAGGCTAAGTAATATGCCTGAATACATAATCCTACCATGTGACAACGAAGAAAGCTCGGCCATTTAAAATCGAGATTGACATTAAAAACAAACATCAATGGCCAAACCTACAAGTAATATCACAATTGGAAGAACACCCACAAAATATAACTACAGCTCCAAAAAATTACAGATAAGATTTCAACATAAAATTTTAGGAATTTGAATCAAACCAATTGGAGAAATTGAAACAATACCAGTTTCAAAGGACAAGTAACAGATCCGGAGGACCAAGAAGGGATGGATTTTTAAAAGAATTTCTGCAAATTGGGAATTCGAAGGCAAAGGAGAAACATGATTGGAGGGGGGAGAGAGAGAGAGAGAGAGAAGAAGAAGAAGAAGAAGAAGAAGAAGGTAAATATACTTGTTTCATATAGACGAATATATAATTATATAAGAAACATACAGTGACCCGTCGATTCTTCTTCCTAAAGAAATATCCACCATGACTCTGTCGATTCTTCTTCCCTAGGAACAACCTAAATTAATTAAAACCCTTGATCTTCATCTGGAGGCTGGTTTCAGACTAGCTAATAAATGGCAAATGCCCCCTTCTTTTTAGCCCTAAACTTGGTGCCCCCCATTCGGTTTGGGCCCTAGGCAGTGGCCCAGCCTGCCATGCGCCAGGGCCGGGCTTGCAACATATGAAAGGTATATACAATCCAGACTTACTCTTAATGATGAGATTGGAGATACCATATTAAGTTTATCCAATGGACATCCAACCGAAGAGTTTGGGGTGGCAAACTTAATACCCTGAAAAATAAATTTTCAAAAATACTCTCCCACTCTCTCTCTTCCTCAGCCTCTCCCCCTCTAAGGCCGCGCCCCCTTCCCATCGTTCGCCCCTCCCTCGGCCCCCATCTTCCCTCTCTTCCCCTCCTCCAGCCTCGCCCTCGTGCACGCCGTCCGCCTGCGCGCGTGCCATCCGTGCGCACCGCCTTGCCGGAGAGAGATGGGGGGAGGATCACCGGAAAGGGGGGGGGAGAATGGAGGGGGTAGGGCTATTTTTGAATTTTTATTTTTTCAGGATATGAAATTGACAATATTCAATAGTTGATGGTATTAAGTTGGCTATTTTTATAGTTTAGGGTATCAAGTTGCCAAACATGGATAGTTGAGGCTATCAAGTTAAATTTTAGCCTATTTTATATTTAAGATAGTGATATGGTACAACACGATTCTCTAACACTTCCTTTTATAGTATATGTATTCCTTTTATTGTTGTGTTTTATTGCATTTGCGGGTATTTAGATTTCCATATGAACTTCTATTATGGGATTGACACATCTGTTTTATTTGGCAGATCTTGTAGTTTTGTTCGAAGATTTACCGTCATTTCCGCTAAATGATCCTCACTTTCAGAGCCGCGGCCTAGCAGCAACATGAGTGGGTCTCGTTCCTTCGACCACTCTTTTTTCTTCATTTCTTTATCGCACTTTTATATGACATGTGTTAGCCCTTAGTTTATGAGAGCTTGTTCCAAGTCATTTTGACACCATAGTTATATCATTAGATCTCCACTAGCTTATAACTATGTTCACTTGACATTTCGTTATGTTCCTATTTTTTTTTATGGATTCTAGTCGTCGTATTATTGATTTGCATTTTGGAAGCATTTCTCAATATAATACTATTACGAGTTAATGTGGACTGAGATTAAGGTATGTTCTTGTCTGATGATCACTAGAGTTACCTCAAAGTATAGTGTACAGTCTTGATCGTATTCGTGCATTTCGTATGCCGCGTAGCTAGCCTACGTCTGTTTTCGCTCTCCAGTATTATAGTTCTAGAGCATGACAAATGAAAGAAGAAAATCTATGATGTGAGAGGGCTTGTCCAACTTTTTTTGAGAATCTAAAAGATCAAGCAGTAAGATGTCTCAAGTTGGTGGCGAGAGAGATGAACATATGGATTCTAATGAATACACGAAATCGAGAGTTTTTTTTAGCGTCGATTAAATAAAGATAAATAATAAACACAATAGCAACACAAGATCTAACGTGGTTCAACCAAAGATCGACCTATATCCATGAGACAATGGAAGATTTTTTTTATTGAATTGGGATAAAATCTTACAAGAATTCGTACAACTGAATACCGAATAGCACAAATAATTCCTTACGAGATCTCCAACAAGATCACCTCATCTCTCTATTTCGTCAATTATCCTTATCCTTCAAAAGTCTTGTCCTCCAAATTAGGGTTAAAAACCCACTAATATCTCTCTCCTAAATTTTGCTCTCTCCTAAACTTTTTCAAAGTAAGGAATCAATCCCAACCGTAATTCCACCCAAAACCACCTAAACCGGCATTTTGATATGGGACTGGAAAGTGAACACTTTATGCTCGTTTCGCTCGAAAAAAAGATATACCAATTGTCAAAAAAATTATACCGGTTTACTAGTAAGAGGTATACCAATTGAAAAAGAGAGATATCAGTTACTGTAGCACTTGACTTTGTTTTGAGTCCCAATTGTGTCTTTGACTCCTTCCAAAGTTCTCTAATCACTGAATGGCATCCGTCGTACCGATTTATTGAACACAAGCCACGCTACTACTATGATTACTACGTGCACACATAATTTAAGCAATGACATGGATCATCCATCTTATTAGTGTGATAGTATAGCATCAATACAAGTGATTTAAGTACTCAGTGAGGCTGTTTTCACTGAGTGACCTCCTCCTCCAACAAAATGCAGCTGATTTTTAATTTTCTTTTTACAAAATGCAGTTAAATTTTCTTTGAAACAAAAAAGAAAGAGAGGAGAGCATTGCAAGAACACGACAAAACATTTCAAAATTTTCTTGCAACAATTAAATAATTGCAAGTAAATCTACACTTTTTTTTTCCCAGAGCAACAAAAGAATGAGAGAAAGTTCAGATAAAATCATGATAAAGAAAGATGACCAAACAAGAAACACAGCAATTCTTCTTTAGAACGGTGGGCTGGAACGTTTCTGCCAAGCAAACAATCGACCAACTTCTGGAATGCTTGCCCATGCGGCGATGATGACAACATAATATGTCGCAATCACATATTCTGGAAACAAAGAAAAATAAAATCTTCATAATTATGCGCCTCCAAACATTAAACACTCGAGGCCAATGCATTTAAACATGCATTCACTCTGGTGGATCAGAATACACACTGCATACTCTTCCGTGCAAATAATAGCAAGCCAAACCACCACATGCTTTCTCATACCACCACATGCTTTCTCATATGCCAGTTGATATGTAATGTTACATTAAATACAGAACTGCTCATGGACATGCCCATCTTGCCCCAATGCTACAATGGAGACTGAGGTTCAACATAAAGACCCATAACCTAATGTAAACAATTCGACTACAAAACCAGATGCTCAGAATGTGCCTCTACAGCCACACAGTTGATAACTACAAATAGTAGATGTACTCTATACAAATACAAAAAAGAAAGGAGCAAACAGTTGCATAACTAAGATTAACTGTAACGTGCCATGAAGATGACGACACAAGAAAAGACCATCCAGTTTGTTCATCCTCAGCAACAGCACTGTGCACTAGTTTAGTTATAACACTCGTCTCCCCATATATGCTCTTTATGCCCTCATCTGGTGTTCGACAATATCTGTGAGCTCAAACAGTGTAGGCTTGCTGGATGGTGTCAATGTCCAACCCCTTCAGCCTCACCACAGACTCTACATGGCCTTTAAGTGTGTGCAGCTCCCTTAGTCTGCAATTAGATGACCAAAACATGAGCGAATGACATTCCAACTCAGCTGTAATACTATATGTAGAAGGGCCCTTTAGTTTAGTCATAAGGCCTACATATCTCACCTTGCAATCTCAGCTCGCCTTTTGGCCTCTTCTGCCATCTGATTGAGATCAGTGAAGGTGCTCCGGTCGGTAAACATCTTGCTCTCAGGTGTCTGCAGGCCATGAAGTGTTCTCTGTGCATGTGCCCACTTGAGCTCCCTTGCTTCCTTCCCAAAGTCCTTCTGCCTTGTGAAGGCAATCTGAGCCACAAGTAACAATACAGTTGGTCAGAGATGGGAGGTACCAACTTTGGAAAGTGAGAAGTTGAGTCGGTAACTCTATTTTACCCTTTGCTCGATGACAAGATCCCATGCCCTCCCACTAAGAGCATAACGGGTTAAGAATTTGATCACATCAAGTGGAAAGTAAAAGATGATGTTGTAGAGCCAAATGATGCCAGCCCAACCCCATCCAATCCCTTTGATAGCAGCAAAGCCCCAATCAGCATACACAGCTATCAGTGTAGCAATCTGTGATCGTTGTAAAGCATGAACTCATTGTCAGTTCGTTAAGAACTTTAGAAAAGCTCCACTAATCTGATGGCATAATAAGCATCTTTATTGTGGGAGAAACACAGAACTCACCAGCTGGGCTACGAAGAAAGCTCCGACGAGCAGGAGACCAGGCCTCTCCACAAAGGACCAACTGCGAGATCTTGTCACAAAAATAAGAGCCTGACTGATGGTGCTCACTTGTAGGTAAACAGCTGAGGCAAGTTTCTGGAAATCGTCTTGAGCTGTTTTCTCCAAGCTTTCAACCTTGAATATGCGCTGATTAGAGAAGAGTTTTAGGCAAAATATAAGCATAGACTATATAGAAAAGAAATGTTCTCTCAGAATAGTTCTTATTTTCTAGTCATCTATAACATATGAATGCATTTTTAAACTTGAAAGGTAACAACAATAGCATTTGTAGTTGAAGTTACAAAAAAGAGAGGTTATGAATAAACTTTGTTAGCCATGTCTCTTATCTTTCACATATCAAAGATGTAGAACATTTACCGGGAAGAAGTCGGTTTTATATGCAGTCCAGAAGAATATGACTGTCATCACGGCCAAATAACTACCAAGAACGATTCCAGTTGCAAAAATCTCTGACAACTTCCAGCTGTCAGGCAGGGGAGATGGTTTGACTCTATCCTTAGATATCGTCATTATGGTACCTGACGATAATAAAGATATAGTTATTTGAAGAAAAGAATGGTTAAAAAAACTATAAAGCAATTAACAAGTTCCATAGCAGGCAACCTAACCAAAGAGTTAAGAAGTGAATAAGCAAGTAACAGGATCACTTAGGAGGAATCATATTTACCGTCATTGAGGATAGCAATGATGAGGACCATGAAAGGTGGAAAGTCAAACTTCCATATGAGTGCCAGAAGCATAAACCCAAGCTGTTCAATCAAATGTAATGTAAGACATCATCCTGATATCAATTCTTATTCAATGGACACCATGTATGAAATGGTTGTCTATCAAACCAGGAAACTAAAATGTAGACTAGTTCAAAGGGAAATTCAACCATCAATAAATCTGCTCAAAATAGTGCATGAAACCGTAGTAGACACGGACTTATAAAGACATTGAACCAAAGTAAAACATACCACTATACGGATGGTAATCGAAACTGCATAAATCTACAAAATGAAAAACTGCTTGATTAAGATCACTGGAAAAAAAATGTAATAAAAACTATGAAATAGTTATGATTATAATTTCCTACCGTATAGTTTTTCATTCTCTGAAAAATAGCACGGCTTGTGAGGACAGCACTGATAATTACGCTAAGACCAGCTTCTGTAAGGACGATGTCAGAAGCACTTCGAGCAGCATCAGTAGCATCGGCAACTGCAATGCCAATATCTGCCTTCTTGAGGGCAGGAGCATCATTAACTCCATCACCAGTCATACCACAAATATGCTTCCTTGCTTGCAATCGTTTCACAATCTCATACTTGTGCTCTGGAAATAAAAAGAATTTGAGATCCTAGTAGTCAGAGAAAATTAACCTTTCTTTCAAAGCAAAAGAGAAGGTGATTAATTATATTTGCTTCTGAAAGTAAACAAAACATCAGTTATACCAGGAAAAACACCAGCAAAACCATCAGCTTTCTCTATCAGTTCATCAATAGGCAAAGCTGCAATAGATTCATCCTTAGTCTGGCCCAACAAAGCTGATGACGGATACATATTCGTTCCCATCCCCAAACGACGACCTGTTTCTTTTCCTATTGCCAGTTGATCCCCTTTATCACAAAGAAAAATATAATTCAGTGAGGCAAGTGTCAAAAGAACGGCCACATAATTGCTTCTAAGAAAAAAAGAAAAGAAAAAAATAGGAGGCGGCTCCAGTTACAGAAGCAACACTAGTGAGTCTGTTCTAAATCATGGCTGTTTCCATATTCGCTAAAATATCCAGAATCATTTGATCTCCAGATTTAATAGTTGAATTGACCTTTAACTACCTCTAGGTGGAAGTTAAAAAAGTCAATAGCAACATTTGACACCCGATACCAAAATCTTCATCGTGAGTTCAGTAAATAAATAATTTACTATCAATAAAGGTAGTTTCCATAAACATAATTTCAATGTTCAAATTTTCCATACGGTTGCTACTAGAATTTTTTAACACAAAAGTTCAGTAACCTGACAGTGCTGGCACACACATGCCTTCCACAAAGGCACAGAAGAATTAAAGACACACATAAGTGATTATTGATGACAAATAAATTGAAAGACCATATTACCCTTATGGCAAAGGTGCAGCAATAAACTGTGTATGTACTTATGTGAAGCGTACATAATTTCAACAGCTAACCTAATGACTTGAGATCCAGTTCTGATTAGATGACAGCCTGACAAACTCTTCTTGATCTCGTTTAAATTAAATCAACAAGCAAAGGCTTTTCAAAGGAAATCATAAGTAAAATTGCAGAACATCAATCATCCTATAACAGTAACATACAAACACAGAACATAAAGATGAACCCCCTTCTCTCTCTCTCTCTCTCTCTCTCTCTCTCTCTCTCTCTACCGACCCAAATATGATTTTAAAGCGTACCGTGAATCGAATTGGTGAACCAACTCACCCTACCCCTTCCGTACGAAGATAAAGACAAGTAGCTTACCCCATTTCCGAACATGTACCATAATTCAATACATACCACGTTCCATGTAACTATGGGATAAACGTTTAATAAAAGCAAAGTGTCCATTAAAAATATTCAATGAACAAATTCACACATACGGCAAAATAAGCAATCTTTATTTGAACCTACAAAAATAAATTCAATGTACATTATGTCAATATATGCTCTTATCAAATAAGATTTTCATGATACATGGCTTTACGTTCGTTAACCATGTACTCCATTTGTGTATGATTCCTTCTGCCAATAACCATTTTACGACGTTCATTAATTTGACTAAAGATAGATATACTTCCAAGACTATTAAATAGGCATATCATGTCAGATGAGCTCAAAACATAGCTGATTTTGTATGCCACAGTCTGCATGAAAGAATTTGCTCTTTGAGAATACACAGAAGTATCCCTCGTTTTTTTTTTAATTTTTAACTAGCAACTAAGAAACAAGGATATGCAAGGAAATGGCCACAAGGGAAGGTTTAGCATTTTAGACTTACTGAAAAATAATAGTATGTGTGCCAAAATTCTCAAAAAGAAACCAGAGTACGAAATTCAATTGTTGTTCTTTTGTTGTTATCAATACTATAACGGTGACTGAGGTACTGAAGCTATATTGTTGAGTGTATTGGTATCGGAAATAGAAGTATTGATATTGCTTTTAGGGGCTGTTTAGATGCTTGAAATGGGCTCTGAAGGTGCATATGCATCCTTTTCAGCTGTTTGGTTGCTTGATGTAGTGAACCGATAAGTCCCATGACATGACCCCCACAGGACTTCCTATATCCCCTTCTCTCTCCATTCTCACTTCCTCTCTTTTCATCCGGATTTGAGATTGGAACTCCTCCATTCTTCCCTTGATCTGATCCGTGTGAAGTCCTTGTGAAGTGCTCTCTCCCTGTTGTCACCAGTGTCTCGCCATATTTTCCTATGTAAGCCATGGCTCTAACCGAAACCTCCTATGACCTCTCCTTTTTTTTTGTAATTTCTTGAGATTTGGTCATTTTTAACAAATTAATAGTTGCGACTTCAAGGATTTCATTGTAGATCTGCAAGGTTTTGTGATGTAATCGTTTTTCTAAACCATTTTCTGGCAGATTAGAGAGAGAGAGAGAGAGAGAGAGAGAGATGATTCAGAAGGCACTACTACTAGTAGCAGGGTGATAGAGACACTAAAGGCTGAGATCCCCTTTGAGGCAGATGGTGAGTGAGTTCTCCAGAAGGATAAGGATTTGGAAGGATCGTTGGCCTTGTCCTTGTTAACATCCTCAATGGTTTCTGCAATGTTGGAGCTCTTAACCTTATATATATATATATATATATATATATATATATATATATATATATATATAAACTCTAACTCTTTCTCTCTTCTCTCTTCAAAGTTTCAACCATTTGTTTCGTTTGCTTGTGCATTGAATTTTCTTTCTTTCAAAAACCTACCCGTAATAGGTATCAATGTTGCTCGTTTCAGTATTGGTATTACATATCAACATGCTTAACTAAAACCAAAAAAAAGTCTTTAGTTGACGAGACTACTTCTTCCGTACAAGCGATGTTAAGCATGGCAACCAACTTAACCAATGTTCAGACAAAAGAAGCAATAATATTGTATCAGATGGGTTCAATGTTATATCGGGTTTGGATGATCTGATTCAAAAGAGGCAAATTGGGAAAACCTAATAAAACTTCCAATAGTTTGATATTCCTACATAAACCGGTCAAAACAAAATAACCTCTTAACTTTCCAATGATTTGACATCGGTACAATAATAAATTGAAACCTACATAACATCTAATAAAACTACCAAATGTTTATTTATACAAACCCGTTGGAAATTTCCTAATAAGAAACTCTGAGAATGGGAAGACATGGAAACAATATATTCAGAATGGCATACTTTTGAAAAATATCTTTTATGTGGAGAGAGTTCATGCAATTAAATCGTGTGCTATATTACCTACAGTACTATACCAAGTTACCAACAGTACAACCTTTGTATATTATAGACTTTCCTACCAGAAGTAAGTTGAGCTAAACAGTTCTAAAAGAACAAAACCAGAGTAATACATATTTCCATATTCCTATTAGAGAAGTCCAACCTGTGATCATCTTAACATTGACACCAAGGTTAAGTGCCCTTCGAATTGTTTCGGCACTATCGTGTCTGGGGGGATCAAAGAGCGGCATGAGACCAATAAACTGCCAAGGCCCTCCCGGACTTTCTTTTGTTCTTTCTGGAACTTCCTGCATGAACATAATGTACAGATTGGATATCATATCCGTACATATGAAATGCAAAACGAATAATACAATCAGTATAAGAAGGAAGATGAGATCTTACCTGATATGCCACTGCAAGTGATCTAAGTCCACGCTCTGCAAACTTGTCAATCACAGAATGGACCCTGCGCTCTATGTCCGACCTATTATGCGCTAGATGTAGAATCTGCAGCTCAACGACAACAAGGGGTGAACAAACAATTATAAAGTATTCTACAAGAATATGAAGACATCTGATACTTCATTTCACTTGTTGTACCTTTTATCTGATACTTATCTATGTAATGATGTTTATCATAATAATATTTGGCTGGGACCACAATGCTCCCATCCCTTTCTAAAAAAGGAATATGAAAACATAAAACAAGAAGCACACAAGTAGAAAAAGAAATGACCTGTTCTGGTGCACCTTTGCTGACGCGATGCCATTTTCCATCAGCATCAACATATGTTAAAGCAGTTCTTTTGTCAGTTGGGTTGAAAGGAAGAAAATGAATCTCTTGTATCCCAGCACGAGCCTTTGTTAGGCATCATGAGATATGCCGAAACAAGTAGCAATCGGAATATAGACACATTAAGGGCACATTTTCTTTAAGATAGATTAACAATGCAAACATAGAAGCAACTTTACCTCTATCGGGTCAGCAAGCATTCCAACAATTGCAGTATCAATAGCATCTTGATTCTCAGTTCTCGAGGCCCTAGCAGCCATCAGAATGACAGAATCTTGACTTACACCTTTGGAGAAGACCTGAGAAATTTATCAAAATATGATTCAGGTAATTTAGAGTATAAAGCGAGATAATAGATAGACTTCACATAGTCCTGATGAGTATTTCTCATTGGAAAGAGGAGCTCCAAACCTCAATTAGGTTCTTGTCAACTGTTAACTTGTTCAAAGTAAGAGTTCCTGTTTTGTCACTGCAGAGAACATCCATGCCAGCCATTTCTTCAATAGCAGTCATCCTCTTTGTAATTGCTCCCTGTATCAGTCACAAGCTACATCAAATGCAAGTAATTCAAGGAAGCATGGGTTCTAAGAAATTATGGATGGGAACCTTTTTGATGGCATGACAATTGGCATGAATCTATTTTGTTCTTAATAATCTACTAAATGAGCTTTTGAGAGAGTGTCCGTGAACTTTCAGTTGCATACTATCTTGAAAACACAGATAATGTAACTTAATAATTACTGACCTGCTGAGACAGGCGATGAGATCCAATTGCCATAGTTACAGAAAGAACTGTTGGCATGGCTATGGGAATTCCTCCAATGAGAAGGACCAAAAGATTATCAATTCCAGGACGATACTCTCGGTGTTCGATAGGGTACATGACTATAATTTCAACGAACATTCCCACCGCAATCGAACAGATACAGAAATTCCCAATAGCAGTCAACACCTACTCAACAAAAGAAACAATCAACTGACAATTCTATAAAATGTACCAATTCCCAAGAAGTATGAAGGAAACTACAGAGTCCAAGTGATCTGGCTTGCCTTCTGGAAGTGACCGACTTGGTTCGTGGAGTCAACAAGATGAGCTGCCTTGCCAAAAAAAGTATGGACACCTGTCGCAATGACAACTGCCTCAATCTCTCCTTGCTTGCAAGTAGAACCAGAATACACACCATCCCCAGGACCTTTAGTTACAGGCAAGGACTCTCCCGTGAGGGCAGACTGCATGGGCAAAATTTTCATATTTACGACGAAAAAAAACCAATTCATACAAACAGCAATAAGAAAACAATAACAAGAACCTGATCAATTTTCAACGGGTCTCCCTCGAGGAGGCGGGCATCAGCAGGGACGATATCCCCGAGCTTTATGCTGATAATGTCCCCTGGGACAAGGACAGCAGCTTCCTCCTCATTCCACCGACCATTCCTCAACACCTGTGGAAGTTTTGGGTGTACATGAGCATTTAAAGTTTTGAACTGAAATCATTTACAGCTCCTAATTCCTAACCCATTTCCCATATCAAAATATCAAAGTGTTGAAATGTTGAGCTCGGTAGAGGATGTAGGTGTAAATACCTTAGCTTTAGGGGCAAGACGGGCCATGAGGGCTGCTGCAGCATTACCGGCATTGTTCTCCTCAATGAAGCTGATTGTTGAGTTGATTATGAGCAGGGTGATGATACCAACAAAATCTTGCCAATCCGGAGGCTTCCCCTGATGATCAGAATTCACAAATGTGTATCAAGGATACAAAACTTAACCATTATAATGAACTTAAAGGGGCTCTTATTCATTTGTACATTGTTCGTAGAGGCAAAGCAAACCTAATTTACAAATGAGAAGCATAGTATAGGACAGAAAACCCAACTAAATAAATTAAAAGAGATCATACAGTATTTTCACGCTGCAGAGTAAATGTAGTGAACATTTCACTCATTATACCCTCAAAGAACAAGACAGGCAGAAAAATAAGAAGCTCGTAGTAATGTAGGACAGAAGAAAAATTTTCAATTTTTTGTAAAATGAAAGGTACTAGAGGGAAGAAATTAAGATAATAAAGACAATGAGGAAAAAAAATTGATGGAAAATATAAAAAAATTGATGAAAAAATAATGTAGCTTTTTATTTTATTTTATTTTATTTCTTCTCCTTCCTCTTTTTGCCAACATAAGTTTTTTATTAGCTGTGAATATAACATTTCATGAACCTGAAGCTATTTAAAATTTCTTAAAATTCAGAAACACACATTTTTCTGAACCAATTTTTTTTTTTCTTAGACCTTTCTCAAACACTTTGTGAATTTATAGTACTTTTAACCTGCTTCTCTCAACCAAAAAAAAAAAAAAAATCAGAAATTTACATAAATCACAAACAGATACCAACTAAGTTTAACATACACTTCTTTCAATTTAAGTTCCTTCCTTATATAGAACAGTTAAGAACTTTTTTTTTACTGAAAACTCCCTAACCTTCAGAAAATTAACACAAACAACAAAAACAATCTGTCCTTTCCGTACTAAAGTACTACTTTGTGAACTTGAAAGCGACTATTCAAATACTCTACAAAACTTCAAATACTTTACAAAACCCACAAAAATCAAAAGTTGATTAAAAGAGAGAGAAACACATCTACCAAACGGACTTTTCACTTCCCACCCCCATTATTCCCTTGAGAAAATTATGCTTCACAAAATCAAACAAAACCACTCCCCGGAGGAAAAGGAGTTCCAGAACTCACCCCTCCGTTGGCGAGGGCAATGGCCATGATGGCCGCCGCCTCCATGACCCACGACAGAGGGTTCCACATGAACCCCAAGAACTTGAGAAATTTACTCTCCTGCACCAACAAAAATTACGCATAAGTCCAAAATTCACCCACAAATTACGTACAAGGACAAACCTAGCCCAGAAAAAAAAATCTCAAACCTTCTTCTCCTCGAGCTTGTTGTGGCCGAAGATGGCGAGCCTCTCCTGGGCCGCCTCGCCGGTGAGACCCTCCCTGTTGCATCTCAGGTTCTCGAACACCTCCTCTATCGGGATGTTCTCCTAAAGGGGAAAAAAAAAATCCAAATTTATGAAAAAGGACCTGGGATAAACATTGGAAGCGGAGTAAGGGGTTTTGGATAATTTTACCAAGTCCACAGCTTCCTTGAGAACGGCCTCCAGAGCCTCCGGCTTGTCCCCCATGTTTTCTCCTCTGGAGCTCTCGGAACTCAATTCCGCTCTTTTTAAGGACTGGAGAGAGGAAAGGGGGAGGACTGAAGGAATTTTTTTTTTTTTTAGAGAGAGAGAGTAACAGTCAGTGAGTGAAGAGAGAGAGAGAAGCTGCAGACCACGGCTCCCGAATAAAGAGGGTGACGGGGGAAGCGCACAGCATGTACTTGGCAGGTACACCGCTTTCTCCACCTCCTTTTATTATTTCATTTAATTTGTGCATATTTTTGTTTTTGTTTTTTTATGAGTGAATGAAAGTATTAAAAAAAAAAATGAAAGTATTAAAGGCCTGATTCTCAATTGTGGGACAACGAGATATTTTCAAAGTACCGACTAGGAATGATTTTCAGAGGTCCAATCTTGTCTAATTTAAGTTAAAAGTTTTAAATTAAATTAAATTATTTTATGTTTGATAATTTATTAACGAACAATTAAAAAAAAAATTTATACGAATAAAATTATTTATATAATCATATATAAACAAAAAAAAAATTTATTTTATTTTTAACATTGAAGTCTGATTGATTAAAGATTCTTTAAGACGTCAAAATGTGTGTGTATTATACAGTGTTCGACTTCGGCAATAATCAAAAAGGATTTGTGAAGCTGCATGAAGAAAAAGTTTTTATGCGTCGCCTCCACTACTTAATTATATTGGAAGTTTGTAGTAATGTAATACTTGATTTTCGCATATCGTAACCATTTGTTATAGAATTTTTTAAATTTTTTTTGGATATTAATAGTTATAATTATATATTTTTAATGAGAATATAAATAAAATAAAATATTTCAAAACTCATCGATTTTGGTGTTTATAAAGACACCCAAAATTTTATTACACCGATTTTTGAAGGTTTTTGAGCCGACCAAACCAGTGCCTCAAAAAAATTAACAAGCAATTTTTTTTTAAAATACTTCATAAACGGTCGGTTCAAAAATACTCTAAAACCGGTGAAAACACCTTTACCAAGCAAACATTTAGTAATTTTATACTAACTATACAAATATATAACAGAAAATTTACTGTAGCAAAATTAATTTATATTAAATTAATGCAAACGAAACAAGTTTACCTAAATTAAAAATAAAGAAACAGTCCGCCAACTGAGTTGACGGAGAACATACCGCAGCCGACCCGTGTATAGCAAAAGGCAAACGTGGACCCAACCTGGGCCACTGCTCAATTTCTGCCAACTGAGTTCGCCGAAATTGTGTTGCACAATTTCGGCCAACAAAGTTGACAAAAATTGGGCAGCGGGGCCCGCGGTTGATTGTTGTGGTTTGGTTTGGTTGGTTTGGTTTGTGGTTTGGTTTGGTTTGTTTTATGAGTTTTTTTAATTAGTTATGGTTTGGTTTTTTTATTTATTTATTTTTTTCTATTTAGTTTTATTTTGGATTTTGATTTTTTGATTTAGTTTTTTTGATTTAGTTTAGTTTTGGATTTTGGTGAAAATTTCTGTAGTTTTTTCCTTTACTTAGTTATTTTTCTTTTTTTTCTCATATTAAAGTTTAAAGTTTATTTTGATAAGAAAAAAACCTAAGTAAAGAAAAAAACTAGTATTTTTTTTTGTCCTCTAAGACTTAGTTTATTTTAATTGTTTAGTTTTTTTATATGAAAAAAAGAAGACTAAGTAAAGAAAAAAGACAAATAATAGGTTGACAAATGGTTTGATTTTTATTTGGGTTTAAAATTTGGTCCGGGTCTATTGATTGATGTTGGTACGGGAGTTGGTTTATGTCCAACGACTATTGTTTCAGTTTGGTTTAACGAGGAATGAGCTAATGTTACGTAATAAAGTATAAAGGAGAAGAGACAAGAAAGACTACACAACAAAAATAATGAGAGACACAAGACTTGACATGAAAAAAGAAGAAGAGACTTGACAAGAAAAAAGAAGAAGAGACATGAGAGAGTAAAGATAAGGAGTCAGAGACATGTCTCGTGGAGGGAGGAAGTAAAGGAGATGAGTAATGAAATAAAGAGAAGTTGGTGGGAGGAGTGAGTTATAAGAAGAGGAGGAAGAAGAACAACAGAGTGCACTAAGAAGTAAGACACATCAGTCCTTGTGAGCACATAACAGCAATTCGAGCAGCCTTTATTTTTTCTCCTTTGCAAGTGGACATATCAGTCTTTGTGAGCACACACAATCCTTATTGTTGAAGGTCTCTATTCTATTCTCCTTCATTTATACTCTCATTTGTATATGCAATAATTTATGTTAGTTTTTATTTTTTAAATATTAGGATACTAGTGTTTATTTAGTGAATTTAAGTTATGTAACGTACAAAATGACGGACAACCAAAATATGTATTTTGACAACCATAATTGTACAAATGGGCAGCCAAAATGTTGGATGTATTGCTGGAGGGCCTACTACGGATTTAATAATCCAGCAACGTGCGAAACATATATCTAGTTTGATATTTTATGGAAAGGTACAATAAAATTTAATTGTGTAAATTAATATGAATGATATTTTGTACATGTCTACTAATAACATTCTCTATATTTTTCATATATAGCAATACGATTATACTAATGATGAACCGTGCCGAGAGCATGTCTAGTGGCATCACGATAGCAGACTTGGGTATTGGAGGTTGAGCGACCACCAGGTGGCACTGTTGAAAATATTTGGCTTTTATTATGTTGACAAGATACATTTTCTGCAACACGATAGAGACTTAATCTTGAGTTTAGTTGAGCGTTGGTGGTCTGGACAAAATACCTTCCAGCTACCATTAAGAGAGATGAGTATTATTCTAGTAGATGTGGCAAATATTTTAGGTTTACCTATTACGGGTGAACCTATAATATTTGATAAATCAATTTTTGCCAACACTATGATTAGGAAGTACCTAGGTGTGGAGGCGTGGCATAATAAACCTAGTAAAAATCTTGTGACGTTTATGTGGCTCTGTCATAACTTTTTGCACCTAGATCGTATTGGTGATCAAGTTATCTCAGTGGACGATGATCAGGTAAGTATGATTTTTTTCGCAGCTTATGTTATTATTTACGTAATATATTTTTAACTTAATTTAATGCATATTATTATTTTTTTATCATTTTTTTAGGTCATTGCTTGTGCCAGAGCCTACTTGCTAGGTTTATTAAGCGGAATGTTGTTTCCAGACTCATCAGATTTAGTTGATTTACATTTTCTACCTTTTTTGGTAGACCAGACCGCACCTACGCGCCACGCTTGGGGAGCATCAGCGTTGGCATATTTATATAGTTTTATGACAGATTTTGTATAATTTGAAGACGTAGATGAAACGAAGGTAACTTGAAGTGGTTGCGCGACATTAATACATGTATGAAAATATGTTCACTTATATCATATGAAAAGTTTTACTTAATTCTATTTACGTTGAAAATATGTGCACTTATATCATATGCTCGTATTTTCTAGGTTTGGTCCTACGAGCACTTTCATATTGGTAGGCCAGTCTCCCACATTAATACTGACGTTGGTGTCTTTCCTTTAGCTTTACGGCAGACTACGGATGCAGCAGATCTAGTACACTGTGAATAGGCGGCTATCTCTTTATACCGGGGCAAATTTGATACACTGAAGTATAATGAGGTAAAATATAACTACCATTATTTTATAAAGCCATTATGACCATTATCTTATAATTTTTTGTCATAAAATAGGTGACATACTGTCCGTACCGACTTGAGCATAATCCTACTGAAATACAAACAACAGCCTATGACCTTAGTGTCCATAGTTGTTTCCTAATATTCGATAGTGAAATCATGTATCATCCAGTTGATCGTGTTATGCGATAATTCTGGGTGAAACAAAAGATTCCTGATGAGCCACCATGTTTAAACCGTAGTAGAGGGAGTGCAGATAAAAGATGACGCAAAATAATTCCACAGTGGAATTCTAGATTGGAGACACAGCCCGCGGTACAGTCGTCTCAGCTAATGTACTCTATAGATGAGGGTAAATTATTCAAAATGTTGAACAGAATAAAATTTTCAAAATTATATAAAATCATACGCTCATATTTGTTTAAATGATGTAGCATTAGGTGATATTGCCTATAGATCTTGGTGGGGAGCTCCTCTTATCAGTAACCGATCCTACCGATATGAGGAGTTGCGATTCCAATATTGGGCCGTTGATGATGCTAGTTATCGTGAAAGGTATCAACGTGTAAATAAGAAGGTACGTATTTTATTGATAAAAATGTTTGTCTCCATAGTTTTTTTTTATATGAATTAATTGGATTCTACTTAATATTTCAGCTTCCAAATTTGAATCTAGCATGTGAAAATCATCCAGTGAGAGACCCGTTGAGTACAACAGTAAGATCATTTTTGGATGATGTGCAAGCAATTCTGACTCCCCTGAACCCTCCGTTACATATTCCATCGGATTATCCTCAAGCTTAGTTAGCCAACGGCAAGCACGTCCGCGTAGAAAGTGTACCAATGTTTGGCATATGGATAGCCCACCTCAGCAAGATGATGAGGTCCCTCAGCAGGCTGAGCAGGGCAGTTTCCAGCAGGCTGACCAGGGCACTTATCAGTGGGCTAGCCAGGGCACTTATGAGTGGGCAGGCGAGGGGACTCACAGGCACGTACCCCATAAATGGACCGAGAGGCGGGTGAGGGGACGTCACAGCCTGGTGGTGATTATTGGGATTATTACATGTAGATGGCCACTTCTATATTTGATGCACCATAGTTTGATACAGCTGCTCAGTTATTTGTGACTCCAACAGCGTCGGTACAGACACATGATACTGATGAATTTGACCAATAGACACCATTGCCAGGGAAGAGACCCGAGGATACAGTAGCAGGAAGAAATAGACTTGGTCTTAGGCCAAGGCCTCATAGGTATTATGACAGGATGACAAGAGGCTGAGAATAAAAATATTGTACTTCTAGGTTTTATTAGAAATTTATGTATTAGAAATAAAATTACATCAATAAACTTATAACTTTTCTAAGAAAATCTATGCCAATGCATTTATTCTCTTGGTTGGTTGGTACATCTTATTCTATTGTGTCCTAAACCATTACAGTTGCTACATCGGAGATCTCTTGAAGATTGATCCTTCGTCATGATGCGGTTCTTCTTTGGTCTTCCCGCTTTCCGTCGTACATCTGGTACTCCAATGTCGCCTATAACCAATATACTTTGAATGTTATAAGAGAACGTAATTGGCTCCAGGTGCGGTCATATACGCTTTGAAAAAATACCTGGATAAAAACTCTCGATGCTAATATTTTTAGAATTACAAGCATAACATACATGTACACATGGCAGACAAGTATGATACTATTTAAAATATATACAATATTTTTCATCTAAGTTAACAACATATGTTCTGTTTGTTTCACGATATAGTATTTCAAACAAATAACCAACTATACTCAATATTTGCAGCTGGTCTTTTTCTTGTTATACTGGCAATAGTATTTAACATCTTCGGACAATAATCAGTTGCAAGATTTTTAGCTTTTTGCTGATTTTTGTCCTAAAGTGCTATAATTTTGGCTCGAATATCATCAAGTAGTGTAATTATTGGCTTATCGCATAAGTTTTAACCCCAGTTATTGAAGCATTCAGCAAAGTTTGACGTATTAATATCTGATCTAGATCAAGGAGAATAAGCTGTTATCTAGTGTGATAAACACGAGTTTCGTCATTTACTCCAACAAGCCAATTGTAAACATCGATGTTTTCAGCCTTAATTGTTTCAAAGCAAATATTCACATCTGTCTCATTATAACATCTTGTAAGGTAATCTAATTTACGTTGAAAATAAGGCAATCTACATACTTATTTTAAATTTTGTTTAAAATATTGAATAAAATAAAAATGAGGTAATTCTGGAAAAGTACTACGCATGGTATTTAGAATTTATTAATCCTTTATAATTATCTAAAATAAAAAAAATTGTATCCCACGTATTAAAACTACCTTCAAAAGATGTTTTCAAATAGTTTAAAAACCAAGTCCAAGAATTCGTGTTTTCGCTCTCAGCAACAACATAAGAAAGTGGACACATGGCTAGCTATTTGCACAAAAGTCTCCAATAGTTTAGGACTTGCACAAAGAGAAAAAAGTGGATTGGATGTGAAAAAATACCATGTTTGGTGTATTGTAGTGAATAAAATTGGTGTGTGATATTTTGTATGAGCCATGAGGGTGTGAATGGGGGTTTGGGTTGGTGTTGGGTCTAGTTTTGTGTTAGGTTGAGTCATTGCACCAATTTAGTTAAAATTAGTGTCAATGGTGTTATTTAATTAATTGAAAGTGCATAGAATTTAAATTTGGTGGGACACAAGTGTCATAGTCGTAGTAGACTCAGAATAGATTATTGTCATAAATTTGGTTATGAGAAAAGGGTCGAGGTTGTGTCTCAAATTTTGATTGGAACGGGCAAGATACAAAGTTTAATTTAAAATTAAAAATGTGTACGAATATTGTAAAATTAAAATGAAGCACAAAGGAGTGTATATACGAGTGACACAAAGATCATGATTGAAGATTGGTACGTCTAGGTCAAGGGTGTGAATTTCGTTGGAAAGTAAATGCTAGTGCATTGCTCTAGATATTTAAACAACGGTAATGTGCAACGATCAAATCAAAAATCAAAGAGGTAATTTAAATAACTCAATAATTATTCCAGAATAATTCTAAATAAATCCCTAAACCTAGATTTTGGGTCAGAGGGTTTACAAAATATTTTGTCATTGTCAATGGCTTTAGCGTACACTCTCCATTGACAACTAGAAACGTTATATTTATGTACAATTCCACTGACATTGTTTCTAGTAGCCCTGCAACAATTTTTTTTGTAATTGCTATATCACTAATAAAACTTCTAAATGCATGACGATTCATAAATTCTCTTCCAATGAATAAATTTTTTAAACTATCAATATTATTATCAAGTTCATCATCTATATTTTCTATTAAATCATCACTATTTTTATCATCGGTATTACCATCATCTACTCTATGTTCTTCTTCAGTAAATGAAATAACTTGGTGAGAAGAACTAGGAGCACTACTAATTCTTGGTGGTGGCGGAGTCAAAAAAATATTAATATACGGTGATTGTATATTAACTTCAAAAATAAATTTTCATGCTTCCTCACTAACTAAATTTATACAATTAGATAGATAAATATGTACCAATAAAAATTCATAGTCAATAGAAATTTTTTCAATTATTAGATTACGTAAATTATCAAACAAAATATTTTGATCAATTAAAAGAACTTCAACTAAACCTCCTTCATAAGCTAACCCATTTAGTACACCACCAAGCGAGCATAGCATCGTTATACTTCGATCCATGGCAACAAGAAAATGGACTTCAAAGATTGTATATTGAACTGAGCTTCTCCTGTGTGGAAAGAAAAAAAAATTTCGTATGTTAAGAAATAAAAAATTTGTTTGCAATGTTTGATATGCTGATATGAAACAAATACTACGTTTATATAGGTAACTTCGAAACGAACGTTAGACGAACGTTGGATATGAACGTTGAAAAAATAAAAGAGCCGTTGAAAGAGCGGTTGTGGAATAGCCGTTGGACATAAACCAACTACTAAACCAACACCAATCCATAGACCCAGACCCAATTTTAAACCCAAATAAAAACCAAATCATTCCCCAACCTATTATTTGTCTTTCTTCTTTACTTAGTCTTCTTAATTTTTTTTTCATATAAAAAAAACTAAACCATTAAAATAAACTAAGCCTTAGAGGACAAAAAAAAATACTTGTTTTTTTTTCTTTATTTAGTTTTTTTTTCTTATCAAACATTGCAAACAGAAAAATTTTCTTTACAAATTTCTTAAAAAACAAACCATTTTTTTTAAAAAAAAAATCAAAATATTTCATACAATTAATTTATTTAAATTTTATTTCGTTAAAGTAAATTTTCTTAAACCAAATTCCAAAACTAAACTAAATCACAAAAAATTATTGTTATTTTCTTTCCTAAATATTAATAAAAATTACAATTTTTAAAAATATAAAAAAAATTCTGTCATTTTCTTTTCTTTCCGTGCACCAAACAAGACCAGTGTTGCAACTTACTATAATGGTTGAGATTTTGGGTTAATTACAACCAATGGCAATATATATATATATATATATATATATATATATATATATATATATATATATATATATATATATATATATATATACGGGTTCAGATGATACATACAATTTGACATCTAAAAAAATACACAATCTCAGCCGCACATCATGTTAAATGAATGGTTCATATTTGATAGAGTAGCCTATATTTTGGGTTAATTACAACCAATGGCAATATATATATATATATATATATATATATATATATGGGACGGGTTCAGATGATACATACAATTTGAAATATAAAAAAATACACAATCTCAGCCGCACATCATGTTAAATGAATGGTTCAGATTTGATAGAGTAGCCTGTATTAAATAACATGCATGTCAAATTGAATATCCTAGTAATTAATACAACCTACTATTAATTAACATGCATGCTAATTAATACATTCATGCATGTAAATTTGGCATGCATTTAAATATAAACCATTCATTTCAAATAATGTGCGGCTAAGATTGTATTTTTTTTAGATGTCAAATTGTATGTGTCACCCGATCCCCACCCTATATATATATATATATATATATATATATATATATATATATATATATATATATATATATATATATATATATATATTTTATTTTATTTCTAGGCATAATGCTCGGGGCCTTACGTAATGCTCGGGACTTTGTGCACACTTCATTGCATGTCTTTTTGGTCCATTGTCCTCCAACTCCCACCATTTTATAAATGAAAGAAATAATACGTTTCCGTGGCTCGATCCATTGATCTTCTGCCACTCAGCCAGGATCTTATACCTCTCCTCGGTAACCACAAGAGTCGCTCGAGTTCGGTAAATGATAGAAATAATACGTTTCTTGATATGCTGATCATGAGTTAAGTGAACTAAATCAGTAATACAAACATGTGAGTAAGATAATCTAATTTCATTCACATGTGACTAAAATAATCTATCTCGGTGCTATCTACCTCATGTTGTTTCATAAACTATACTTTACCTCAACAAGAAAAAAAAGTCTTTCCCATACGAAAATATCGGTAGAGCTGTCAAATGGACCGGTACAAAATATGGGTGGGTTGGATGGAATTCAGATTGGATTCCTCTCGGACCCATACATTGTATTAGATTGGATCGGACCGAATCTAAAGATGAACATTTTTAGTCAAATCCGACACGTGGTCCACGATGCGTCTGATTTCGAGTCGGATCAGATCGAATCGAAACTAGATCGGACCTGAACCACATAAAACAAAATAAGTCAATATTTTTTTAATTTTTTATTATATCTAAGTGATTAATTAGTTTCTATCAAACAAATAATAACTTAAATTTTTTCTACTGTATCTAGATAATTAATTGGCTAATATAAAAAACTATTTTTTTAATACATCTAGGTGACTAATTAGCCAACCTTCAGCTTCGGACCAAATTGGATCCCGGGTCGGGTTGAGACGAACCTGAACTTCGGATCGGATCTCTTTTGTGAGCCGAGATACTAGACACAGCACGTCTCAATATACGGAGTCGGACCAATGCAAATCCAAGACTAATTGAACTGACATATGGACCAAATTTTTTTGGACCGAACTCATATCGAACTAGACTGGTCCGACGCAATTTATAGGTCTAAACATCGCACAAACAGTTCGGCATTTTATGGCATCTATGAGCCGGCTGTGACGATTACAGGAATATTGCTCTCCATTGCTCTATGTTATTTACGAAAGGAATCATCTAAACTATGAATAAGTTCATAAAGGGTGGAAAGTCATTTTTGTAAAGAATAGTGTGTTAGTTAATTATTTGAACAGTCATGTCATTCCTTCGATATTCATTTATGCTGGCTTTGCTCATAGAGAAAAAGATGGAATTAAGGTAAAAATAATTTGTAAAAATAACTTCATTTTACAGTTCAAATAATTAGCGAACTGGATTGGTCCGACACAATTTACAGGTCTAAACATCGCACAAACAGTTCGGCATTTCATGGCATCTATGAGCCAGCTGAGACGATTACAGGAATAGTGCTCTCCATTGCTCTATGTTATTTACGAAAGGAATCATCTAAACTATGAATAAGTTCATAAAGGGTGGAAAGTCATTTTTGTAAAGAATAGTGTGTTAGCTAATTATTTGAACAGTCATGTCATTCCTTCGATATTCATTTATGCTGTCCTTGCTCATAAAGAAAAAGATAGTGAAGGTGAAAATAATTTATAAAAATAACATCATTTTACAGTTCAAATAATTAGCGAACTGGACTGGTCCGACACAATTTACAGGTCTAAACATCGCACAAACAGTTCGGCATTTCATGGCATCTATGAGCCGGCTGAGACGATTACAGGAATAGTTCTCTCCATTGCTCTATGTTATTTACGAAAGGAATCATCTAAACTATGAATAAGTTCATAAAGGGTGGAAAGTCATTTTTGTAAAGAATAGTGTGTTAGCTAATTATTTGAATTCCTTCGATATTCATTTATGCTGGCTTTGCTCATAGAGAAAAAGATGGAATGAAGGTGAAAATAATTTGTAAAAATAACTTCATTTTACAATTCAAATAATTAGCGAACTGGACTGGTCCGACGCAATTTACAGGTCTAAACATCGCACAAACAATTCGGCATTTCATGGCATCTATGAACCGGCTGAGACGATTACATGAATAGTGCTCTCTATTGCTCTATGTTATTTATGAAAGGAATCATCTAAACTATGAATAAGTTCATAAAGGGTGGAAAGTCATTTTTGTAAAGAATAGTGTGTTAGCTAATTATTTGAACCGTCATGTCATTCCTTCGATATTCATTTATGCTGGCTTTTCTCATAAAGAAAAAGATGGAATGAAGGTGAAAATAATTTGTAAAAATAACTTCATTTTACAGTTCAAATAATTAGCGAACTGGACTGGTCCGACGCAATTTACAGGTCTAAACATCGCACAAACAGTTAGGCATTTCATGGCATCTATGAGTCGGCTGAGAGGATTGTAGGAATAGTGCTCTCCATTGCTCTATGTTATTTACGAAAGGAATCATCTAAACTATGAATAAGTTCATAAAGGGTGGAAAGTAATTTTTGTAAAGAATAGTGTGTTAGCTAATTATTTGAACAGTCATGTTATTCCTTCGATATTCATTTATGCTGGCTTTGCTCATAGAGAAAAAGATGGAAAGAAGGTGAAAATAGTTTATAAAAATAACTTTATTTTACAGTTCAAATAATTAGCGAACAGGACTGGCCCGACGCAATTTACAGGTCTAAACATCGCACAAACAGTTCGGTATTTCATGGCATCTATGAGCCGGCTGGGACGATTACAGGAATAGTGCTCTCCATTGCTCTATGTTATTTACGAAAGGAATCATCTAAACTATGAATAAGTTCATAAAGGGTGGAAAGTCATTTTTGTAAAGAAAAGTGTGTTAGCTAATTATTTGAACAGTCATGTCATTCCTTCGATATTCATTTATGCTGGCTTTGCTCATAAAGAAAAAGATGGAATGAAGGTGAAAATAATTTGTAAAATTAACTTCATTTTACAGTTCAAATAATTAGCGAACTGGACTGGTCCGACGCAATTTACAGGTCTAAACATCGCACAAACAGTTCGGCATTTCATGGCATCTATGAGCCGGCTGAGACGATTACATGAATAGTGCTCTCCATTGCTCTATGTTATTTACGAAAGGAATCATCTAAACTATGAATAAGTTCATAAAGGGTGGAAAGTCATTTTTGTAAAGAATAGTGTGTTAGCTAATTATTTGAACAGTCATGTCATTCCTTCGATATTCATTTATGCTGGCTTTGCTCATAGAGAAAAAGATGGAATGAAGGTGAAAATAATTTATAAAATTAACTTTATTTTACAAAAACCTTGTTATTTGTATATGACAAATTTTGGTACATTTGTTGCAGGTGAAAATAATTATTTGAACAGTCATGTCATTCCTTCGATATTCATTTATGCTGGCTTTGCTCATAGAGAAAAAGATGGAATGAAGGTGAAAATAATTTATAAAATTAACTTTATTTTACAAAAACCTTGTTATTTGTATATGACAAATTTTGGTACATTTGTTGCAGGTTTCCGGTATTGAGCCGCAAGAGTTACCAGCCGAGGTAGGACTTACGACAAGTGGAGTGGCTCGGAGGATGTGGGGTCGATAAAAAAAAAAAAACATAAATTTTGTCACGGAACATGTATGGAGTTTATTTGAAAAGTCATGGTAGCTAACACCCTCTCATTAGGCTGAAGGAAGAGTTTGTTTGGTATCCAACCACAATTCGAGAAGGTTGGGATGGTTTTGAGCATGGTAGAGTAGGTGGCGAAGGCCTCACGAATCAACGACGGTGCGATCGACATGATCAGAGACATTTTTCAGCACCTACACAATAAAAATAGTATATGCCAACAAGTACATTGATTTTTTCAGCATGTAATGTGCGCAAAATTTGGTGTCACACAGTATACAATAGGTGTACCGACAACATAATTATTGGCAAATTGGTCTGTCAGTTCGGACGTATCGGCATATTCAATGTGAATTTTGGTAAGTTCGTGATCATAATCAAATGCTTCTATTTATTCGGGATTGATTTAAGGATTCTTAATCAAAAAGTAGGTTTGTTAGTCCCTTAAATAAAAAATCAAAGGGGATTCTCATGAATTGTATGCTCCTATGGGTTTAAGAAATATCCATCACTCATACAAAAATCATGCACGTAGGTTCTTTTACTTTGAGTTATAAGAAACGTTTCTCATGGGAATTCATCTACTCTCTTAGGGAGATTGTCACCGCCAAACAATGAACTATTACTTGGTGAGTGCATTTTGTAGGGGGTGAGGTATTGAGCGATCTTATTGTTTTGTATTATCTTTTTGAGAGGTTGCAAGAGACTGAAGGTCAAGGTGTAGAGTGATGGTCCCTAAGTTACGAATTGCAACAAACCAATTATTTTGAACCATTTTTAAAATTGGACATATTTTTTGAAAAAAAATTCTGATTTTTTTTTTTTGAAAATAAGTTATAAAGTTATTTTCTGAGTATAGAGATTTTGAATTTGTGTTTTGTTACTTTTATCTGAAATTGATTTAAAAAAATAAGTTAAAAATTGTATTTGGTAAATTTTTTTAGAAATTATGACTGTGTACTGCTTGTGTCCAACTGTTCTCTGTGTCCACCCCCACCAGGTTCTCTGTGTCCACCCCCACCAGGCACCACCACCACCACCATTCTTCTCGTCGTGACAGAGGAGTCGAACTCGCTCGACGGAGGACTCCGCACCGCAGTTCCAGTGCAGAACGGAGGTAGCCAGCTCTCCACCGTCGACGTTCTGATCGAGCCCTCGGTGTTCCCTCGACCGACGACTATGCCTCCCCGGAGCTGATGTGAGATGCGCCACGGTCTCCGGCCCGGTTCCTTGTCGCACCGATCCGCTACTCTCGAGGACGCGCATGCGTGCAGTAACCTCGGTCCGACAGTATGGCCCGACGATCCGCACACGCACCCCCTCACTCGAGCCACGTCGCACTGCCCGAGCCCACCGGACTACGTCCAGATCCAGCTGTCTCGTGCACCACCCTTCGCCGACAATGCATATGTCGTACGATTTCGACCAGAACCTTGTTATTAATATTTATAATATATATATATATATATATATATATATATATATATATAAATTTTTTCAGAGATTGATAAGAGAACCAAGAAACTAAGAAATTGTTACTGGCCTCCGGGGAAGTCGTGCACGAAGCACTGCCCTAAGAGTTGATCCGAGGTCTATGTGCAGACGTTTCTCGGAAGCTCCTAGTGGTAAAAACCCCTGACTACCGAGTTCTCTTCGTTGCACACAACTCGGAGAGAGAGACCGAACTTAGCTCTGTCCAGAGCAAGAATTTAGAGAACAGAATGTGGTTCGAGAGAGGAATGAGAGAGAGCTTTCACGTAGGAGGATTTTCTGTAAAAAATGAAGAAGGAGACCACAATATATAGGCAGTCCCTAGACACAGCCACTGGACCGGACAGTAAATGGCTCATAAACAGGCCATTAAGGAGCAATTACAAAAGAAAAAAAACGTGGAGGAATGTTGTCAAATGAGCTGTTACAGAGGCTGTCACAAGTGTTCAATGAACCTGGACATAGAGCCTCAACGTTCAAAATTTGAATGAGTCAAATTGGTTCAAAAAATAAAGAGGAGCAAAAAGATTTTTTGGATCCCAGCCCGAACCCGAAGAGTAAATTGGATCGGCATTCGTCGCCCGCAGGTATGGGCACGTTCCCGCACCCGTTACGCGGGCCGAACCGAACTGAGCCTGGCCGGGCGGCGGCGGCGACGGCGCGCGCGTGTGGCCCAAGGGATTTTCCACACAACATCTTTAAGAAAGCAATGAAGAAGAACTAATATATACATACAAGGGGGGTGGTCCAACTGATGCGGGACTAAAAAAAAAAGGGAAGTTGAGCTTTTGCTCAAGCACAGCTAACAATCACCCCCCCCCAAAAGGTCAAGTTTCGAAATAGAAGTGACAAAGAAATTAAAAGAAAGATTTTCTGGGCAGGTATATACTATGCATAGATGAGATGGACTACAGCCTTGAATCTTACTTAGTGACTATTGTCTTTGTCTGAAGAAGTGCTTGATGGACTATGCCTTGAATCAGACTTCTTTTACCAGATTCAGAAAAATAGCACACATAGTACGCTAGAGGTTCTGGGTCTAACGGGTGACGCTTTTGGTTGGCCATACGTACTAATCCAAAATTTATGAGAGTTGTCTGGGATAGCCCTGTCCCATAGTCGCGGCCTTCACGACCGCTCATATAGGTAAGTCCTTAAGGGTTGGTGATAGATTTTAACCCCGCATATCAGCTTGGACCTATTAAGAGTTTTAAAACTTATCCTAACCATATCACTCAAGAACACTATCACCATAGGGATGGAAAATTATTGTACGCATGTACAGCCACTTGGGCATTATAGAATAAGATTTTAATCTCGGGTCAGTGTTCCATAAAAGTCACCTAAGTCCAGTTTGTTCCTACCCATTGAACCGGCTTCTTGGGATCTCCAGTCAGACTCGGTTGTGTTGACACTGCTGGTGACTTTACTTATGGGCTTAACCCCATCCCCCTCGATGATTCTAGGATAAAATTCCTAGACAAACCCTTCGTCAAGTGGTGTGCAAGGTTCTTTTCTGACTTTATATAGTCAAGAACCATATATTTGCCCAATAGGCTCTTTATAGACTTGAAGCGCAGCTGCAGGTGCCTGTTCATCTTAGCATTCACAGAATCATACTTTAGTAGTTCCATAACAGATTTATTATCACAGTTTATAGAAATTGCAGGAACGGGACTAATAGAAACAGGTATATGCATAATAAGGTTTCTTAGCCATTCGGCTTCTGTGCATGTAGTGTCCAAGGCTATCATTTTGGAGTCCATTGTACTTCCAGTTATGATAGTTTGTTTACATGAGCCCCAGGAGATTGCAGCTCCTCCTAAAGTAAAAATATATCCAGTAGTGGATTTTACATCACGTGAGTCAGTTACCCAGTTTGCATCTGAATAACCTTCTATGATATCAGGGTATCTAGTATAGTGCAACATATAATCTAGAGTACCCCTAAGATATCTAAATACTCTTTCTAATGCTGTCCAATATAACTGATTTGGGTTACTAATATATCTACTTAGTCTCCCAATAACAAATGCAATATCAGGTCTGGTCATGTCTGATATATACATGAGAGAACCTATCATCTAAGAATATCTGTGTTGCTCCATGGGAGCACCCTCATTCTTCTTGAGAACAACACTACTGTCATAAGGAGTAAGGGCAGGTTTCTTATCAAAATAATCAAAAAAATTTACCATTTTCTCGATAGAGTATGCTAAGGATAGAGTATAGCCCTCCTTGTTTTGGACAGTTGCATGCCTAGAATCAAGTTAGCTTCACCTAGATCTTTTATATCAAATTGGCTGGATAAATAATCCTTGGTATTAGTTATCAATTCTAGTGATGATCCAAAAATAAGGATGCTATCTACATACAAACATAAGATGACACAACTTTCATCTAAAATTTTGGAGTATATACATTTGTCATACTCATTTGGCACGAAACCATATTCTGAGATGACTATGTAAAATTTATTGTGCCATTGCTTGGGAGCTTGCTTTAGGCCATAAAGAGATTTAAGTAATCTACAAACTTTTTTTTCTTGGCCTTTAGTAATAAAATCTTCAGGTTGCTCCATGTAGATTTCTTCCTCTAGGTCTCCATTTAGAAATGATGTCTTTACATCCATTTGATATATTAACATATTATGAATGGATGCGAAGGCTAGAAGGGTTCTAATAGAGGTGATCCTAGCTACATGAGAGTATGTATCAAAATAATCTAGTCCCTTTTTTGGGTAAAACTTTTGGCTACTAATCTAGCCTTGTATTTCTCTATGGTACCATCGGCTCTAAGTTTCTTTTTGAATATCCACTTACAACCTATATGTTTACTACCTAAAGGTAGGTCTGCTAGAAACCAAGTGTTGTTCTCCATGATGGAGTTATACTCATTGCTAATGGCTTCTTTCCAGAAAGGGGCATCAGGAGAAGATATTGCTTCTTCATAAGTTTAGGGATCACCCTCTATCAAAAAAGTAAAGAAATCTTCTCCTATGTTCTTTTTAATTCTTTCTCTTTTACTCCTTCTAGGTTCTATATTTTGTTCGGGCTGTGAACTAGATATTTGAACATGAGAGCTAGTGGACGAAGCAAGAGAGGAGTTGGAGGGAGAGGAAGAAATCATATCTTTGAAAAAATATATATTCTTAAAGTAAACTGCATCTCTTGCTTCTATAATAGTATTGTTAGAGATTTTATTTACTTTTGAGTGAGTAACAAAAAATCTATTGGCATTGCTATCTGGGGCATAACCTATGAATACAACATCTACAGTCTTAGGTCCAATCTTCCTCTTTTTAGGTTCAGAAATTCTTACTTTAGCCAGACATCCCCAAACTTTGAGATAATGGATCCTAGGAGCTCTATCTTTCCATAATTCATAGGGAGTCTTATCATTAGACTTAATAGGAATCCTATTAAGGATGTAACAGGCCAATAATAATGTTTCTCCCTACAAATTATCGGGAGCACCTGAGCTGAGGAGCATGACATTCACCATGTTTAACAGAGTACGATTCTTTCTTTCAGCAACTCCGTTGGAATATGGTGAATATGGAGCAGTTACCTCATGGATTATTCCGTGTTCTTTACAGAAATTGGTCATATCATTTGATGTATACTCTCCACCATGATCTGATCTAAGAATCTTAATCTTTCTCTCTAACTGGTTCTCAGCTTCAGATTTATAGACCTTAAATCTGTCTAGAACTTTATCTTTGGTTTTGAGAAGATATGTATAACAATACTTTAATGATCATCTATAAAGGTAATAAAGTATTTTCTACCGCCTCGGGTCAAAACCCTATTTTAGTCACACACATCACTATGAACTAGCTCTAGAAGGTCAGAGTTTCTTTCTACAGATTTGAAAGGTAGCCTAGTGTGTTTGGCTTGAACACAGATCTCACACTTGTGTTTATCATCTATTGGAGTCTTAGGAATAAGATCTAAGTTCATCATCCTTCTTAGGGAACCTAGATTCACATGACCTAATCTACTGTGCCACACATTTGAAGATTCTATATTGGAAACAACAAAGGAAGGATCTGAAATTTTATTCACGGCACTCAAAATAAAAAGACAATCTCTTACAAATCATTTTCCAATAAAAGAGTCATTCTTAGAAAATACTATGTTATTTGCTTCCATAACAATCTTGTACCCTTAAGCTACAAGAAGAGACCCACTAGCTAAATTTCTTCTGATAGACGGCACATGTAACACATCATGAAGAGTCAGAGTTTTTCCTGATGTCATCTTTAAATCTATTCTTCCTCTTCCTATAATCTGTGCCGCTGAGCCATCTCCTAGAGTTATACCTCCTCCACCTGATTCCTGATAGTTTGAAAAATATGAGCGATCAAAGAAACACATGAACATTAGCTCCAGAATCCAACCACCAATCGTCAGAATGGTAAAAAATATTGACTAAGGGTTAATAGCTTACAGACCTGAAGAAACTAGAAGAATCGTTGAGAAGCATGTTTGCTTCTGGTTTGGCTGGACGTTTTTCTTTATAGAAAGTTTGGACAGCTTCCTTCTTCCTATGAAAACAGTTGGTGGCTATATGGTTTGTTTTACCACACACAAAATAAAATCTCTTCTGATCCTGAGTTTGACCGAAGTTTCTTGGTTTATGGTGATGATGATTTTGGTGGTGAGGCTGAGGGTTCTACTTCTTCTTGAATAGGTTCTTTTTGGGTTTGTGGTGATGATGAGGCTTGGGTTTTCCTTGGGATTCTACTAGATTTATATTAGCTTTAGACTCAGATTTAAGGTTAGACCTTAGCCTAATTTGTTCTTCTGTTCTAATTTTCTTTAGGAATTGAGCAAAGGTAAGGTCACCTTGAGTATGAATAAGGTCTTTCTTGACATCAGACCAAGAAGGAGGAAGCTTGTTTATTAAGCAGGCTATTTTATATTCAGTGGAGAAGAAAGTGCCTTTGGCTTGAATATGCCTAAGGTATTCTTGAAATTCATGTATTTGGTCATTTATAGGTTTATTATCTACCATAAAGTATCTGTTGAATGAGGAGGAATTGAATCTTTCAATTCCTGCATCATCACAGCTATATTCATCTTCCAGGGCATCCCATAGTTCTTTAGCACTTTTGTATTCAAATAATATGTCATATAATAATTTAGACAAAGCGCTTAGAATTCTATGGAAGCAATGGTAGTCTATTTTCTTAGGGGTCTTGGGCCTAGTGGGGCCAGAGGACTTGGAAACACCTATGTCAGACTCAGTGTCATCAGAGTCATTTGTGATTTGTGTGGAACCATCAATGGCTGAGATCAATCCTAAGGTAGTGAGCCAAAATTTTATTTGACTTTGCTATCTCTTAAAGAAGGTCCCGTTGAACTTTGTAGGTTTAGCAGTGAAAGTCTCATCCTTGCCAGTCATGATTGCTAATAAGAAAAATCTGAAACTGAAAGATATGTAATTACTCAATAACAATGTCCAATGATTTAGAATAAAAGTTCAAGTGATTTTGCTAATCAATCTTAAAATCTTTAGTCTATCAAGTGTAGATTAACTTGGGTTAGCTGTAGGGGCCGGTTTTCAGCTAGCGGTGGTCCGAAGACACTTAAATACCGTATCGCTTAGGGCTATTTACACCCGGTTGACAGAAGGACCCTTTCAGCTTGTACCCAAATTAATCTCTACTTTTAAAAACTTTAGATTTAAAAGGGATTTATAATTTTATTAGACTATTTATTTGGCCTGATTTCTTTAAAGGTATTGAAATTAACAATTTACTAATTTATTGATTGAATAAAAAAAATACTACAATAATTGAATTACCAAATTGGTATATAGGAAAATTGGATAATACAAATTGGTATGTAAAAAATATTGCTAATAAGAAAATTGATAATTATGTCAAATTATTATGTAACAAATTAGAATGGCATTCTGAGTTCGGGATCTCCCGAAATCTCAAAAACACCGAAACGCGTCTGATTTTGGACAGCTGACACTTTTAGAATTTTTTTGAAAAATAGTTTCAGAATTTATTAAAATAATTTATATATTCAGAAAATTAACCTTGATAGTTCTAACAAAAAAAACTGCAGCGCGTTTGGAGTCCGGAGCTAGGAGATATCGTCTTTTTAAGTCGTCATAACTACTAGAAAATGAGGCTGAATTTATGATAAATTTTGACTTTTTTTGACGAAAAAGAGAGAAATTTGGGGAAGACAAATATAAAGATGAGTTTATTCCATAATTCTAATAGGTATTTATAATGGTGGAGACTACTTAATTAAATACGACTAGGATTGACTAATTTGGATATGAATAGGATCAGTTTAAATAAGGATAGCATGTGCATGAAGTTGCTTTCCTAGTAGGCTCAGGATTTGAATTAATTTAAAATATAGTTTAAATTTATCTCAATAATTTATAATCTTAAAAAGAATTAAATATAATACAAATAATTTATATATAATCTTATTAATATCTATTAACACTAAATTAGCATCTATCTAATATTAAGATTTATATATCCAAATTAATCCTCAATAATTCCAAAAATCCAATAATTCCTTAAAATCTAAATAAAATACAAAAAAAATATTTAAATATTTTAAATCTAAAATAAATGTTTGGTAGTAACAACATTCAAGTATGGTCTCATAGTAAATCATGAAAGTCCTAGAAATTTACGTTTTCTAGGTTCTAATTACCCAAAATTTCTAAAAAAATCTCCAAAAATCTAAAATAGCCTAAAAATGATTCTAAATAAATATTTATATAAGTAAATATATCAAGAAATTTATTTTCTAATTAACTAAGAGAATACTCTAAAGAAATTCAACATCTATAATGAATATAATAATATAAAATATATACAAAATATCTATTTTGGGTGAGGGAGTTTACATTTCCACCCGACTATCATTCTTTGATACTTCATATTTAAGATTCAGTTATTTATTTTATATTTTATATTTGTGCTGTGGATGAGATATAGATTATGTGTGACTTGTGTCGACAGTATATTACCACTTGTGGATTTGATATTCATATACAGCGTATGTATGTGTTACGATCTTCCAACATATTGGAGTTATCGTATACATACGGTTGGCATATTACATATTCATAGTCCTATGTATTCTAGGACTGGGGCTTGACATATTTTTGTGGTGGCCCATGCAGGTCGAGAGTATATTGTCTCGGTTACGTTACTATACTGAGCAAGCCTGCATATATGATTAGAGTATAGGATCTCATCCACTTATTTAATCAGTTTTTTTGAATTCTAATTTCATACTTTCCTTGACTGCTTGATTTGCATCTCCCTTGAATCTGTTCCAATATTCTCCTCCCCTGTGAGACGTGTTGTTACCCTCGCCATCATACAGAAGACTCGGCAACTCAGGAGGAGTTGTACCTGTTAGCCGTATTTGTAGATCTTGTCCTATAGTGATTCACAACAGAGAGATGAATGCCAGACTCTTAGTCTTTCCCATGCCGAACTTAGATATTGTACTTGGAATGTACTGGCTAAGCAAGTACCACGCTTTCTTCGACTGCTATGGAGGAAGCATTCTTTCCAAGGTACCAGGCCAGCCGGAGCTCGAGTTTGCATGAGGATCCACATAAGTTCTTAATGGTGTTCAACTGGCAATGGACGACGTTATTTATCATCCTATCATTTCAGAGTTCCAAGACGTCTTTCCAAAGGAATTGTCAGGACTACCTCTGGACAGAGACATAAAATTCTTGATTGAGTTGACACTGGGAGCAGCACCCACAGAGTCGCATGTTTATAAATTGGCAAAGAAGGAGATGGATGAGCTAAAGGCACCGTTGAAAGAATTAGAGGAGAAAGGCTTCATCCGGCCAAGTGCATCACCCTGGGGAGCACCAGTATTATTTGTACTAAAGAAGGATGGGTCAGTGCGCACGAACATCGACTACAGAGCCTTCAATGTTATGACTGTGAACAATAAATATCCACTGCCACGCATTGGTGACTTTTTTGATCAGCTTAGTGGAGCCAAGGTGTTCTCGAAGATAGACTTGAGATCGGGATATCACCAGGTGAAGGTCAAGAAGCAGGACATTCCGAAGATCGCATTCAGGATAATATATGGATACTAAGAGTTTTTTGTCATGCCATTTGGATTGACCGATGCTCTAGGTATCTTTATGGACTTGATGAATCGAGTCTTCCATCAGTATTTGTCTAGTTTATGGTTGTCTTCATAGATGACATACTTATCTATTCGAAGAGCCACGAGGAGCATGAGAAGCACCTGCGAATTGTCCAAGAGACCTTGAGGAGAGAGCAGTTATTTGTGAAGCTCAGTAAATGTGAGTTCTTCTTGGACATGGTCTCTTTTCTTGGGTATGTCATCACGGGAGATGGTATTTCTGTTGATCCAGAGAAAATATAGGCAGTTGAGACATGGCCCGTTCCTAAATCAGCATTGGAGGTTAGGAGTTTCCCTGGACTTGCGAGATATTAACGATGGTTCATGGATAATTTCTCAAAGATAGCAGTACCTATGACACGATTGACGTACAAGGACCAAGAGTTCATATGGACTGACGAGTGTCAAGACGCTTTTGAGTAGTTGAAGAAGCGACTGACCACAACGCCAGTATTGACTATTCCATCAGGATCAGAAAGTTATGTTGTTTACAACGACGCATCAGGGAAAGGCTTGGGATGCGTATTGATGCAGCATGTTAAGGTGATTGTATATGTATCTAGACAGTTGCGAGTACATGGGAAGAATTATCCAACTAATGACTTGGAGTTTACAGCCGTTGTTTTTGCTCTGAAGCTATGGAGACATTACTTATATGGGGAACGGGTGAAGATCTATACCGACCACAAAAGTCTCAAGTATGTCTTCACGCAGAAGGAGATGAATATGAGGCAACGTCGGTGGCTTGAGTTGATAAAAGACTTCGAGATAGAGCTGCATTACCACCTAGGCAAGGCTAACATAGTAGCAGAGGCGTTAAGCCGAAAGCCTGTAGCATACTTCTTGACGACACAACGAGAGTTACTGGAGGACTTGCAAGAGCTTGGCATTGAAGTTGTATTATCCGGAGTAGACGGGACACTAGCCAACTTGTAAGTACAGTCATCACTAGTAGAGAGGATCAAGGCAGCTTTGCCTACGGATGCCAGATTCAGGAGATTAAGAGAGAGGACAGAGGCTAGAGAGCAGACGGGATTGCGTATTCATGATAACGGAACATTATGATATGGTAATTATCTATATGTTTCCAATGGAGAGATTCGACTGGAGCTTATGGAAGAAGCTCATAGTTTGATATATTCTATTCATCTTGGAGGCATCAAGATGTACCGTGACTTGCGATAGCACTTTTGGTAGCATAGAATAAAAAGGGAGATAGCTCGCGTTGTGGCCAAATATCTAGTATGTCAGTAGGTCAAGGATAAACATAAGAGGACGGCAGGACCACTGTAACCACTTTCGATTCTTGAGTGGAAGTAGGAGCACATCACTATGTACTTCATTACGGGCTTTCCGAGGAGTCCAAGTGGGCGAGATATTATTTGGGTAATCGTGGATCGCCAAGTTCGCACATTTTTTGCCTTTTTGAGTTGGCCAGTCTACAGAAGCTTTGGCTGACTTATACATGAGGCAGATCGTGAGATTGTACTGTGTTCCGGTCAGCATTGTGTCAAACAGGGATTCGTATTTTATATCTTACTTTTGGAGAAGCATGTAGGAGAGTCTTGGGACTCGTCTGAAGTTCAGTACGTCTTATCATCCGCAGACAGATGTGTAGTCAGAGCATACTATTCAGACACTGGAGGATATGTTGAGGGCTTGCATGTTGAACTTTGGAGGATCATGGAAGGACCACCAACATCTTGTGGAGTTTTCTTACAATAATAACTATCAAACGAGCATCCAGATGGCTCCGTTTGAAGCATTGTATGGAAGAAAGTGTAGGTCTTCCATATGTTGTAGTGACGTGGAAGAACGTCAGATATTGGTAGTAAGCACTGTAGACACAGTGAAGAAGATACAAGGGCACTTGCGAGCAGCGCAAGACAGGCAAAAGCAGTGGGCAGGTCTTCACCGTCGTCCCTTGGAGTTTAAAGAAGACGATCATGTCTTCGTGAGGATATCACCTACTAGAGGCACTATTCGCTTTGGAGGACGCGGCAAGTTGAGTCCAAGGTATATTGGACCATTTGACATGCTAGAGCGAGTGGGAGAAGTGGCGTATCGACTGGAACTACCACCTTCACTCGAGGAAGTACATGATGTATTCCATGTGTCATAACTCAGGTGATATGTGGTGGATAGTAGTCATGTTCTCGACCACTCCGAGATCACCATTAGGCCAAACTTGTCATACCAAGAGTAACTCATGGAGATTCTCGATGCATAACCCAACTATAATTACTTAATATTTGACACGATGTGTCATACCTCAGCACATATTAAATCATAGACAATTATCAGGCAATAATGGTATCAGCATGTTAAGTCATGAAAGAACAAGAAATATTCAATCAAATAAGCAAGGCCGCATGGGTCTCTAGGATGCATGGGAAGTCGAGGCCGCACATAAAGTCAGGGTTGCATGACAAATCCTAGCCGTATGTGAAGTCAGGGCCGTATGACAATCCTGGCCGTATATGAAGTCAGGCCGTATAACAATCCTGGCCGCATATGAAGTCAGGTCGCATGGAAAATCCTAGCCGCATATGAAGTCAGGGTCGCATGACATGACTGCCACCACCACTTCGCCACCGCTAACCACCGAGCTTCCCTCCGGTGACCCCTAGATCCCCCGGCCACCCCTCCTCCGGCCGCCCCCATCACCATCCACGGTCACCGCAGCCCGACGACTCCTCAGCTCCGCCAACTCCGGCTACCCGACCCCTAGATCCCGAGCCACCCCGAAGGCAACCCGGCTGACCTCGACCCAGGCGACCCTCATCGTGGCCCCGACGACCCCCTGACGACCTCCGCCGCCGCCAGCGCTGAGCACCGCAGCCGCAGCAACACTGCCACCCGCCGCCGACCGGCCATCGCGCCACCGCGTGTACACGACATATAGTCGATTCTGACTCCCCGTTCCGGTAAGTTTTTCTCTCTCCTCGTCACGTCATTTTCCGAATAGAATATTGTGACATATTCGCTAAGTGACTCTCTCGAACCCCGTGCAATTAGACTGGGGTATCGCGTCCTGTGTCGATCACAAATTGCGACGCAAAAACAGGAAAATATTTCCAATTCTGGATCTTTGAAACCTGGCCTGAACTCGCAAGTTCACGACCGTTTTACGTACAACCTGTTTAATAATTATAAAATTTGCTTGAACAATAATTTAGATAATATAACCAAGTTTCAAACCCTGTAATTAGTTTATTTTAATGTGCTGTAGATTGTATTTTATTCGCGGTGAAATCGACCAAAAGCTTGGTTATTTAAAATCCGAATTTCCTGAACTATGTGCGTCCCGCTAAACGAAGCGACTTGGCCGTGTGCGAGTTTCACCGAAAGGTGCACACCGTCAATACGAACGTGTGGAATTTCGTGAAAGTTGATTTGGATGTGCGTGCACACCGGAATCAACGCGTATCCGTCAAAATCGCCCCATATCGGGCCTATTTTGAAACTCGTTGTAACTTTGTGTGTGCTCATCGTTTTGAAATAAAACTTACTCCATCAGACTCGTAGCGATACGCTGGTCCTGTGACCCAAGTTTGGTTCAATTCTGAGAATGTTGACAAAATCTCGTATCGCGGGCCCCATAACTCCACTTGACGGGCGATTTTGTGATCGACTCATCAGAATCTAGTTCTGGAAATTCCGTTGGATTTGTATCATCGTTATGGACTTATAGACACTAAGTTTGACGAATTTGGAGAACTTTATCTCTGGCACATTTTTCGGTGCGAAGTGAACCACATATGGACCCCACTTTGACCAAAAACTGTCAATTTTGCCCATGTGTCCAAATTGGACTTATGGATAGACAATTCTAGCTATTTCATATCTTCTGAGCATGATGGTAATGTCTATTTCAGCATCCGGGGGAGTACTTGAAGATTCCGCTGATACGGGAGCAACTGTTGGAAACCAAACCCCAGGCAAGTGTACCTTGCCAAACTTGCAGTACTTACTTCATATTATTTTCTTGATTTATTTATGTGATGTATATATTCAACCTAGGACCGTGTGAAATTACTTAACGTTCGAATAATATTCGGGTGTCGACATCGTACGCGAAGTCGTGTAACATCAACTAGAGAGTTGATATCGCGGCCCTATACATTTTCGTGCTTGCATTATCAAGTACGTCATACCATAGGAAAGTTGACACTGTTCATGAGACATAATCTTTCTTGAGTATTCATGGTGATTTTGTATAGGCTTACAGGATTCGTAACATAGACTATATATATGCATAGCTATCATATGACTTGTTGCATTAGATATGATCTTGCGTGTCATAGACATGAGACGTGTGATTACATTGGGTGGGGAGAGACACACAGGCTACAGGCTGATTATATATATATATTTATTACGGTGTCGTAGCCACTATAGTACTAGGCCCACTACATAGTATAACTGCTATCGGCTCCCCGACACAGAGCTTGTAGTAGTCTCAGCCTGAGTTCTAGTAATGCTCTCATTTTGCATATCACTTAGCTGGTTACATAGTTTGCCCTATTGATATATTTTTATATACTGCATTTATTTAGCTTGAGTTATTCTTGTACCTTGATATGTCCCCTGAGGACCTGGAATCCGGATTATGTCCCCAGGTATAGCAGAGGAGATCTACCCCGAGGTATACGGGATATGAGCAGACGCTGGAGCAGTACCAATACCAGAGGACGAGGTGATGCTAGAAGATTTCTCCTGAGTATTTGCTTTATATACTCAGTCATTTCTGTTCTTGATACTCTATTCATGTCTCAAGGATTTCTGTATTAAACTCATTATCGGGTTATTCCCCGAGATATTTTATTGAGACTTGTTGATTTATATTTCATATTGATTATTCTGATATTTGAACTGTAATTATCTTTTGTGGATGAGATTAGAATTAGATTGTGACTTGTATCATGGACCTTTAATGTTGTTTTATAACTTAAGTACACTCTAATGGGTCCATTAAATTGGGTTTGCCCATTGGTGTGTGCTGCTGGCCATTGTCACGTGTCTAGTCCCTAGGTATTTTGGGACTGAGGCATGACATAAAGTGTGTCAAAGAGAAAAGACAAATATCATAAAAATATGTGTCAACGGTTCAGATCCATGCGTCCAAGGAAAATAGTGGCCACATGCTCTCCAAGCCGCATGAGTGTCGGTGTCGCATGGGTTGTCTCTTGGACTTAGCGTATTTCTCATTCTTTCAGTGAGTAAAAGTACAAGGTGTTCATGGACACTTGTGTAAATCAGCAGTCATATGTCCAACAAAATGGACGCATGATGTCAGTATGCGACAAGAGTTTAGGACGGAGAGAAGCCATATACGGCCTGAACAAACCAAGTTGCAGAGAAACCGTATGCGGTCGGAACAAACCAAGCCACAGAGAAGCCACATGTGGCCTGAACAACCAAGCCACAGAGACGCCACATACGACCTGAACAAACAAAGCCGCAGAGAAGCTACATGCGTCCTGGTCAAACCAAAGACCAAGTAGCCGCTTAGTATACTCTATGTGACCTGAACGATCGCAGAGCAGGGAGGCCGCATAAAAAACCCTGACACAGTAGTCGATGACTGTCAGACTCTGACACATCACTTATCACATCGACGCTTCAAGATTCGTGAAAGACGACAGCTCAAGAAAAGATAGACAGAAAGTGTCATCAGTGTATTAATGACCTCGTCAAATGTGCCATGCCACGTGTTCTCTCATATGCGGCTACTCCCTATGTGGCCTTGTCACCATGTGGCTTAAGTGTCCATTCGACTAAAGCCCGATAAGAGCTTACGTGCGGCCACAACGCCATACGGCCAAAGTGTCCATTCGACCAAGGCCATACGAGAGCTTGCATATGGCCATAATGCCATGCAGCCAAAGTGTCTATTCAACCAAGGCTAGACGAGGGCTTGCATGCAGCCACAATGCCATGCGGCCAAAGTGTTTGTTCGACCAAGGCTAGACAAGAGTTTGCATACGGCCTCGTCAACATGCGGCCAGAGCGTCCAGATGACCAAGGCCAAATGAGAATACGTATTTATCCACGACAATATGTGGCCAAGATGTTATGCCACTCTCGACTCACAGGATTTTTCTGTTACAATCGAAGATAATTTCTCGCACAGTCAGTGCTGACTAACTGTCCAGTTAACCAAGTTACGTACGCAACAACCCCGAGATCTCTTCAACAAACATATACTAACCCAAACCATATGACAGCATGCCCGTAGCATACGACTGCGGTTACAACCGTATTCTATTGAAGAAGTCCTATGCGGCCACCAAACAGAGCCATATGCGGCATCGATAGTCCGTCAATACAATGACTATAAATAGCAAGGGTAGTATACCCTACAAGCCCTCCCAGCTAGCTATATACATGCACACAAGCTCAGGAGAGAGAAGAAATGAGAGCATCATCATTTTCTCATCGGACCATCAATGGAGTAAAGGAGTCGCCACAACATTCTTTGTCCATCGTCACTACCCAGATTAAAATATTGTACTTAGATCTTTCGCCTAGGATCTTCTTGTACTTCTTTGTTCGTTATTTCAACGTCTAAAACTTGCGATATCGAACAATTATTATTGTGTGGACTAGAGCAACATATAGTTATGACATACAACAAAGTAATACTAGCATTAATTTTATTAGGGCATGAAGGAGTAGAGAAGAATGGACAGATCCACTCACTTATATAAATATTATTTTTATGCCATAATCCCACATTCGCCTACGATCCCTCAAGAATGATCTGACATGATGCAGGATCTTCTAACTTGGTATAATCATACATTCAAACTACGTCGCATAAGATATCCCATCTGGCAAAGTTAAGAAATAAAATATCCTTACATCAAGCATCTCGATTTCTTGCACCACTTGTATTCCATTAGTCTGATCCATTTATAATTTTAGCGTAATACCTTTCCGCGGAATGGGGTATTACATACCCTGTGTAATACAGAGGATGATCTATTGTTCTTTAGCAACATATCTTGTTGCGTGAACATGATGTTAGGTATCGCCTCCATCACATTATTGCAGTGGAGGCATGCGACAGGATTCTCAGTTGGCAGCTTGACCTGCGCCAAGTTGGTGTCGACATTCTGCAATGCCTCACTCAGAGCAACCCGATTATCTTTAGAGAGTCGAAAAAGCTCGAATAGTGACAACTTCGTTAGAGTATTGACCACTTGTGCCAAGATGTCGAACTTGTAGGGCTTCTCCAGCCCCAGAGAAGCCTCTTTGCGGAGCGGTTTGTCAAAGCGAGTTTCTTTTTGCTTGGACTTGTCCACTGCCGGAGGATGGGATGGACCCAGATCAAATATTTTAGGTGTGACGGTTGGGAGCGCACCATCGTCAGGAATGTCGTATTCTCGTTGGTACGTCAATCCTGACCTCATTGTTCCTGTTATAGCTTCTTCGGGAGAAAGAAAAACCGTGTAGCATAACTTGGACTTCTTGCTCTTGGACTTGGTGGTGGAAGGTGATGTCTGTTGCATCAAGTCTGGAGCAAGATCTGGATGAACCCACATGACCTCCTCCCGTGATATGGTGAGAGGTATCAGCCTGGTTATTTGGTCACGAGATGGTGGGAGATTGACAACCTCCATTGTTGCCCTGGGGATCGGGATCACTCCGTCTTGGGCTTCCGTTGCCGAAAAGTTACCGAACTGGAGAGATACCATGTTAGCGGCAATTATTTTGTCATCAAAGTCCAAAGTGAGGGCCTTGTATTGATCAAATGATGGATGTACCGCTTCATTATGTAGAAATTTTGCTTCGCATAGTTGACGTATCGGTAGTAGTAGCAGTACTTTGAATTATTCACATTGACTGTCTCATCAGGGCGCTTGACTTCGGGGAGTCGAAGCTTATTTTTCTTTATTAGCACGCCAAAGATTGCCATGACATCATCATATTTGAAAGAACAAGTTTCTTCGGTTTTGGAGCCTCTACGAACTTTTGCTCGGGCTTCTTGGTTATATTGGCGACAAAGGCCTGCTTTCCTTTGCCATCCCGGGCGGTATTGCCGCTGTTATGGTTGTTGTTGTAAGGATATTTTTCTTTATCATCAGCGATAGGGATTTGTATTCCCAAGAGCTGGGCGTCCCTCACTTTCTTCTCAACACCGACAATATTTATGATGAACGTCTTCTGGTCTTTAAACTAAGAGTCGCTCATCCAAAGTCTGACTGTGGGAAGGAGATTTCTCTGGCAGGTGTCCATCAACGTGGACTCAAGATTACCGGGGGGTAACTTCAGCGTCGCTTGCCTACCGCTCTATGTACTCCCGTATAGACTCTTTCTCTTTTTGTGTGATGTCCATTAGAGAGGACATCATCATGTCATTTCTCTCATCGTAGAATCGAGCAAGAAAAAGACCTTTGTGATCGTCAAACGACGAAATACAATTGTCTTGGAGGCTGCAGAACCAATCGAAGGCTACTACAGACAATGTTCCGACAAAGAGCTTGGTGAGGAGGGCATCGTTGTGAGGCAGATGCCATGTTGCCATCTTGAAGTAACGCATGTATTGACAGGAAAATATCTTCCCATCAAAGGGCTTGTACTTGGGCAGGTACGGTATATCTCTCTACTCGAGGGGATACTGTTGTCGAATCCCGAGCTGACGTAGTGAGTCCCAATTTGCTATTAAGTCTAGGCGGGACATGAGTTCTCGTACCTCCTGTATTGCTTTACGGGCTTCATCGACGGCGGAAGGAGCAGACGATCTGGATAGGAGATGATTATTGCCAGTGGGTGGAGCGGTTTGCATTTGAATTCCCGTTGGTCCCGGGGTCTAGGCTTGGTTGACTAGAGGCCCTTGCTGGTTGGGAGGCCATGTTTGCTTTGATCTCTCCAACATCGTCTGGGTCAAGGCTTGCATCGACGCACTCACGGTCTGCATCATGGACTCGAAGATCTCGAGACATTGTTGATCGCTGGGGCCTCTGTGCTCGTCTACTGTCATGTATACGATTCTGACTTGGGAAGAAGTGGATAGATGGTAGATGTTACACTTTTCACCTCGGACTCTTGTAGTGGGTGATCCTCAGGGAAAGTTGGCAGTGTTATATCCTCTTCAGAATCATAGGGAACACTACCCCAAGAGTAGGAGGCTGATTCTTCTAGATGAGAGTGGCTAGCCCCAGGGTTCACAGCGTCTGTTCTTTGTGGATCTTTATTCCTCCGAAATGTCGGGTTGTTGCAGAGTCCTGGAGGTTTCCTAACCCTAGTTTACAAAGCTGTCTTGGATCTCGAGGAAGAACTACCCATAGCCGATGACAATTTCTTCTTTGAGTGGGTGCCCAAAAAAACTCCTTCTGTAGGTACTGTTGTTTGCCTTCCCTGGTCCTGTCATCTCGACCCACTGACCGAGAGTGGGGGATTGGAGATGCTGGATTTTTGGCCTCCCCTTGTGGAGGGGGATTTCCAGGCAGAATAACACGAGGAGGAGAGCATCTCCTCCTCCGGTAGTTGCACCTGCTCTCCGGAAGGTTGCCAAATGGGTGATCTTGGTTGCAGTCATTGAAAAGCCGACTGACTATTAGCAGGTATTGCTATCTTGGCACAGCAGCAGTTGATGACGACGTTGGCACAGTGACATCCTAGAGAGGATACCTCACATGCCGTAGTTATTTCCCTCGTTTTGCGCTTGTGATTGATCTTGTTGTACAAGTCGACCGAGGGGTTCTTCACTTTTACACCCTCGTTATGAGTAAGGGTAGACCGAGTATATTGGTTTGTGGGCATTGCCTTTGCTTCCTGGCTTGGGGTTCGTACAAGAACCTTTCCTGGGTCGTTAGAAGAAGACTTTAGAGACCGATCATGTCCGTATGCCACTGCGGATTGGACACATGGGTCAGTTTTGTATAGCTTTCCATCATGGGCATACATAACAGTTAGTGGTGCTTGCAGACGGTCTGCCGGATGAGTAGTCGCTTGAGCTAGGCGAGCTCACACTGCCCTAGACTTCCTCGTTCTAGCACGCACTAGTGCATAGTATGAAGGTCCAAGTTTGAATTTTTCCTTTCTCAGCATGGCCCATGGATACAGCGCTGCGTGAGATTCGGTCGAAGATGAGCTTCTGTTGTTGTCCTGGCCGCATACGACCATCTGCCTGCGGCTACCGACCGATTTCGCATAGCCTTTCTTATGCTGCCTCTGTTGTGGACGCATAAAACGTGTATCAGCACCGAACTTCTGGCATCATAGTATTTTTCTCTGCAAGAGTTTGGGTGCTGAGCACCTTTCTTCTCAGCCAAGGTTGCCGCATAACCAGAGGCAGCTTGGGTAGACGCGTGATATGCGTCTTCAACAACAGGGAGAGAGACGAGGAGTACATGCTCGGCAGTTGGGTGAAGCACAACATACTTTGCAATCCATGTCTTGTGGGTCCTCTTAGGCTTTGCCAGCCTCGATAAAGTGCCACCCTCATAGAGCATTTCCTCAAAGACTTGCTGGTCGAAGCGTACAACCATCATCTTCTGGGTCAAACCCAGCTTCGACGCGTCGGGCTGCATCATGACCTTCTCATCATAGTAGAAGGATGTCCCCAGCAGAGTCATCATCTTGTTTGCCATCAATGTAAGTTTGAAAAACTTTTTTTCAACAACAAACAAAAAAGTATAAAGAAAATCAAGACAAAAAATCTAAGTACAATATTTTTATATGGGGAATATGGCGATGGAGATCGGGTACTACAGTGACTCTTTAATCCGTTGATGGTCCGACGAGGGAGAGTGCTCTCCTCTTTTCTCTCTCGCTTAAGCTTGTGTGCACATCTTTAGCTAGCTGGGGGGATCTTGTGGGGTATGCTATCCTTGTTATTTATAGCCATCCTTCTGACAAGCTATATGTGTCGCATATGCCTCTGTTTGGTGGTCGCATATGGATCCTTCAACAGAAACTGTAGCCGCATACCACGGGCATGCTGCCATGTGACCTTGGTTGGAATATGTTGTTGATAGGATCTCAGGGTTATTTTTAACTCCGTTGTATGCGTGACTCGGTCAGCGAGAAACGTAGTCAACACTGATTGTTTGAAGATATTTTTGGTTACAACGGACAGATCTTGCAAGTTGAAAGCCACATAACATCATGGATGCTTTATCTCATTTTGGCCTTGGTCTTATGGATACTTTGGCCGCATGACATTGTGGCCTCATACGAGCTCTCGTTTGGCCTTGGTCGATTGGACACTTTGGCCGCATAATGACAAGGTCGCATAGGACCGTAGCCATATATGAGGGAACACATAGCAAGGCACATCTGACGAACTTATTAATGCACTGATGTGACTTTGCATCTTTCTATGAGCCGACGCCTCTCTCACGATTCTTGAGACACTCGGGGTGATGAGTGGTGTGTCAGCACTTCTGACGGGAATTGAATGTCATGTCAGGGGATCTTATGCGGCCCCTTACTTCATGGTTGTTCAGGCCGTATGGGATCTTCTTATGCTGCTTCTCATTTCTTGGTTGTTCGAGACGTGTTGGCTCTATGTGGCTCTTTGTGGACTGCTTTTATTCTGAAGAGGCATGAGTTCTATGCGGCCTGCATAATTTTTATGCTTCTATAATACTCGATCGCATCGCTAAGTAAACTTTTTATATCCGGTCATGTCGATAGCTAAGCATGTTATATTCTTATCACGTCCGTAACGCATGAAACTCGTTCAGTCACCTCGCATAATAATGACTCTAAAAATATTGTATATGTACACTCTTGCTCGATGCAAGGTGACATTCATCCTACTACCTGAAACGTTCGATAGCCCACCGTATCTTATCAATATGAAGGTCTCTAACGACACGAGCGTCACATTAGACTATTACTTGATATTTTGGTATACCCTCTCAGTCGAGTTGCGAGCCCTCTAGAGGTTCCGAAAGCCATAGTCTTTAGTGGTATATCCTCTCAATCCAAGTTGACCTGAGGTCCCCAATGTCGTTTCTATGGTATGTGATGATCATTCCAACTCTAGGTAGCAAACCCGTTGGAAGTCACGCCATACCCCGAGTCGTAGCACGTTTACATCATTTTACCCTAGGTCGAATAGGTTTCGGTGCCCCAGATACCGTTTAAGGAAATATCCAAGCTCGTGCATGGGCAGTCCGTGACCATTATCCATGCAATATTTTGAATGTAAGTACGGTGAGGTACGAGTCTTCTTGCCCTAATATACTCCAGTGCCTCTTCGTTTGTAAGTACGATCGAGGAACAAGTCTACTCGCTCCACTAAATTCTACCATCTCTTTCGTCCTCTGAATCATTGTTCCGTAGCGACCCTTAGTCACCAAATACTCTGAGGCACCATGCTATTTTTGATTGTTCCATAGGCACCATACCCCTTTCCGACACAATTGCATGGTTTTGAACCGCAACTGCACGCTTCGCTTGATGAAGCATTCTTATGATTCTCGTGCAGGATGTACGTATCCATCTCTCGCCTACTGGTAGTTCCGTGACATTGTGCCACAACTGCTCGCCTTGCTTGACCAAGCATTCCTATTTGATACTCGTGCGCTTGATGCATGCCTCGATATACATTATTTCAATGTTCTATCCTTAGTGTTCAATATATGTTCCGACTTGTGTTTCTCCAAACCACACACATCGATAGCACGCAACTAATGTATTTTTTAAGCATGAAGGAGTAGAGAAGAAGGGTCAGGGCCCGCCCACCTTATACTCGTCTGCCTAGCTGTTCTGTCGGGTTGACATAACCTGTTGCTTCACTTGAGTCGATACAGCCTATCCACAATTCTGTGGTTTGATGCGAAGTACGATTTACTTAACCGGTATAACCATGCAAGCAGGTCATGCTTCTCAATCATTCGATCCGAGCGGATTCAAAGAAGACTGCACCATCGCTAAGTCTTACTATATCTGCATCGCTCTGAACTAATCCACTAATTTTATTGCACGATGTATGACTTCGTGCTTCTGCCCATCATCGGGATAAATTATCGACCTCAGAAAGTCCCACGTAAAAGCCTGCACATGAAACCAAAATTCGAATAAATACTTGTTCACAAATTCGACTTATTGAAATGCAACCAACCCAATATCTTATTTCAATCTGACTGAGCGTAACGCACCGTACAGAGCGAGGTATTACACGAATGACTGTCTGTTGCACCGGGCCCGATTCAACCTAGGCGGAACCAGGATAGTCAGCTAGCAACAGCAGCGCTGGGAAGGTAGGGGTTTATAGCGGGGGCTAGCTATACCCAGTGCTGCAAGTGGCATCGTCCGCCCAAGCTATCGTCCAAATGGCTCATGGTGAGAATGACCGTTTTATATAGATTAAGGGGCTCGCTAGCGGCAATCCGCGTGCGAGTCATTGGACCTTGGGCAAGTAACAAATGCACGACACTTAGCATGCAGGTCGTTAATTGAACCAAGTAATGGATGGACGACACATATGTATGTTCACAGAATGAAGGCACAATTTACTATATAGTTCAAACGTAAAATGCATGTGGCAGGAACACGATCAAGACACTTAAGTTCCACAGTTGTCTCCCCGTTTCATGATATATATATATATATATATATATATATATATATATATATATATATATATATATATATATATGTGTGTGTGTGTGTGTGTGTGTGTGTGTGTGTGTGTGTGTGTTAGTTAACTTGTGTCACGTCCCAGATCCATAATACTGGAGAGCGGAAGAATGACTCAACCAACCACACCTTGCGGAATACCAAAGCAACCCGCAATGTGTTAATGTTGTCTAGAGACAAGGGGGTGCATACTACAATCAAGTCTTCTAGGGTCAAGAACTTATATATCTCAATCATTCAAACAAGTAGAAATAACATAGAGCGTTTCCGAATAAGCAGTAAGGCGTCCCCAATGTCGCATCAAAATATTCTAGAGATCTAACAAATACGTGTGATATGCCAGATACACAATCAAAATTATACATAACAGTGAGTCAGCTGCAGTCTGAATATATTATAGTCATGTAGGGACTAGTGTCCAGATTATCCGGCTAACAGGTATCGTTTGGCTAAATGCCCAAAATATTATAGTTTATAAAAGACGAGTAGTGAATGAAGGAACCCACTCGTGACCCTCAACAGCCATCCTTCTGGTGCGTGCCATCAGTGAGGGAGAGATACGCTTGATCCTTAGGTGCTGGCTCTAAACCTGGCCATGCAAAAGTAGTGGGGTCAGACCCAAATATCAAGTACCACAAGGAAGCACGAAATAAAAAAACAAAACCAGTTTTATAGCATGAGATACATAAACCAACAATCAATGGCTTATGTCACATCCATGACAAGATACGACATCCCTTCACCAAACAAGGACAGGAAGTGCCATATCACATCAAGATAGAATACGTCCCTTGATTATGGTCCAGCTAGAATAACTATGTGTCGTAGTTTCAGTCCACATGCTATCATAACACAATAGCGCAACCCAACAACCAAACAAGGACATGAGTTGAACTATTATGCCACGACAGTCTATGTCCCTAATTCCACGCAATCGAAGGCACAACACACAAACAGGGATATAATATTAAGTAAAATAATATAATGATAATAGGTAGCTTCGATTTGTGTCCCTTTGTAACACAACAGCGTAACTCAACAACCAAACAAGGACATGAGTTGAACTTTCATACTACAACGGTCCACTTCTCTAACCAAAATAGATTTAACGACCAAACATGTGTTACGACTTGATATGTGATCTCTGGGTTATCCCAGTAATGCATTATATAAGTATCCTCAGATCGTGCCATAATCGAGCAGGGCTGGCTGAACCAATAATATACAAGCAAGAATAAATGATGCACCAGTCTCTTACAAGGGCCCAGAGCTAAATTAATGATCAATAGCAGTTCCAGGCTTTCTATAGGAAAGACACTGGCTCGGCTTATAATTGAGTTAGATATTGCACTCCACTAATGTGGATGATATACAGTATTAGTGGTGGCCAGCCTTTACTCCCAGCTAACTTAGGGTGGTTCGACATTCACGATCTCGAGATATCGTTCCCTCCCAATGCTCTACAAATTAAGTTGCCTAGTTAACCCTAGGTGATTTAGAATCTCATGCCGTGGTTACATGAATATTCCTTTCTAAATATCGTTCTTTAAGTACGGACACTCTTGATACGAATCCACATTGTCTTCTAAATCTGGATTCACCTAAGTGTGATGCAATAATCAATATTATCTAGCCACGGCTAACGTCACTGTCCAACTATCAGATCCGTGCAAGGAAATAATTACGTATATCATGTAGCAAGTGTGTGTGGCACGACGGCTCACTATATATCAAGTAGCACTCTTAGTGTGATCAAGTATATCAGCACAGATACAATAGTCATGGCATAAATAAGTTCTAATATCAAGGTTGTGGACCAGTTATCAAATAGCAATGTATTGAGGATAGGGCCAGCAAATGATGGTAACAATAATTTATCACTTTATTATATCGATAGATAAAATAAGAGTAGTGCGAGAATCTCTCGAGATTAGGTCCACAATCCTTAAACCAATCAAGGACCGGGATTGCAGACATTCACTCGAGTTGAACTATGCCCCTTATTCTGTCCAACGTATAATAAGGTGATCCAAGAAGGTAGCCTAATCAACAAGTAAGTACATGTAGGGCCATATCTATAAGCTCATGTCAGGTGCTTAGTCATATAGCATGTGGTCACATCTGGGTCAAATAATTTTATTTCTAAGTTAACACATAGCATCACAATCATTTAATCAAACATAAACATTAAACCAAATATGTGTCAAAGTGGACGCATGGGAGCAGTTGACGCATGAGTCAGTTGGCCGCATGACCAAACGGGAAGCATGAACCAACAGGCCGTATGAGCAGAGCCAAGTCCACTCTTCGGAAAATGTTTGATGTGACAAACAATAAATGCAAGTCAAGTCAAGTCAGAAAAGTGACTGATGTGACATGTGATAAAAGTGTGTCAGAAAAAAAGATAAATTATAAAAAGTCGTGCCGAGTCAGTCAGAAGTTATGCGTTCAGAAGGAGTGGGACGCATAGCTCCTGGCCGCATGGTCGACTAGGCCGCATGCTCCTCGGGGCCGCATGCATACTTGGCCGCATGAAATCTTTTGGACTTAGTAAAATTTCATTCGTTCAAGTTCATGCACTTGGCCAAGGGCGCATGGCAAATTTAGTCATGCGTCCAACAAGGTTGGCCGCATCCTGACTCGAGACAAGAAGTTCAAGCCGCATAGCACTTCGTGCCGCATAACACTCCTTCGTCTCCACCAAATAGCAGCTTTTCGACCATGGCCAAAAGCTCAAAAATAAGATTTTTTTTCTTCCAAAAAAACCTCAAATGATGCCCAAATCCAGCAAAGTAAAGTTCTAAACTACACAAAATTAAGTGCTCATCAACATAGAACAAAGAGTTTTTGAAAATATTAAGTTTTAAAAGATCAAAACCCAAGAATACTCAAGAACACCAAGAAAAACCCTAAAACTTAGAATTTAGATCTACACTAATCCATCCACCGAATCAAAAAATACCAAGTTATAATGCATAAAAAATTATACAAGGAACATAATAGAACAAAAATATAAAGGGTTTCTCTATTTCTTGCAAGATGTACTTGCCTATGGAGGGGGAGAGGAAAACCTAAGAAAGAGAATGGAAGAGATTGAATGAGGGAGAGAGAGTAAAGTTGGGTTATATATAGAGGGTTTGAGGTTTGGACCATGGGTTCAACTCCTGATAAAACTAAACCAAACAAATAACCCAAGATCCAAGTGAACCAAAGAATGGGTCGTCTCTCTACAACATATAACTACGCTAGCAAGAAAAAAAAATTATGCTCCAAATACGTATATTGGGAACGAAGAGTGACAACTTGGCTTCATCTTTGGGCAAGGAAGGACGAATGGTAAGTCACGTCATATTACTCATATCTTATGCGACACTTGATATTCGCAACACGAGTTAGGCTTTATACCGCATGTCATGAAACTGATCCTAAGGTAAGACTAGTAAGACAACATAATGATAGCGTGCACATAACATAATAAAAGTGTTTGGTTTCATTGAGTGGGCGAGAAGCATCCCCACCAGTGTATTCAATGTACTGATAACCCACCAGATTGCTTATAGGGTGCGAGTGTACCTCGTTCGGTGCTGAGTGCCCTTCGTGCGCGCTAAGGCATGGAGTTCGCTCTGGAGCCTTGGAGCATTGCGACTGGAGCTGAAGCACATATATAGGACATAATGTATTGGAGCATCGTCTATGTATCATCCCCAAAATTGTAAGCCGCTTGACACATTTTGTTGTTTTGAGAGAGAGGGAGAGAGAGAGCGCTAGAGCGACTTATAATCTCGGCCTAGCGCCGCTTGTAATATATTCCAATGTCAATAAAGAGCTTTGTTTTATGTTACACTTGTGTTTACTCTGTTCCCTGCTTGGAGACTATCTGTGCTACTCTGTGGCTTAGTTTTAATCAGCCATTTTATGTGCTTGTCTTGCTCGGGCGCAACTTAGGCTCGCGCGGCATCACGACCATACGAGGACGTGATTTCCCCCGGGAACGGGGCGTGACAGTAAATAACACAAATAATAAGAATAGAACAACATAATATATCATGTTACTATATAATAAGAAAAGTTAGGCTTCACCGTGGTAGGTTTTCTTCCCCCCAAAAAAATATTATCTATATTTACTAATTAAAATTGTTCATTAAATGCACCATGGTAGTTTTTGTTCAAAAAAAACCATTATCTATATTTACTAATTAAAATTGTTCATTAAATTTAACATGAGTAATCTATACTACTATATAATAAGAAAAGTTAGGTTTCACCATAGAATTTTTTTTATCAAAAACACCCTTATCTATGTTTACTAAATAAAATTGTTCATTAAATTTAACCTGGGTAATTAGGTAATTACATATAGGAAAAAAAGTAGGATGGCTGTTGTTTGTTCTTTTTAAGTAGTAAAATTTAAAAGACTTTGCACTTTTCAAGTAGTAAAAATTAAAAGAATATTATTTTTTTAGGGGCAAAAAGAATGTTGTTTGTTCTTCTTATGAAATAAAAAATTAAGAGACTTCACTCTTTTCAAGTAGTAAAGAATAAAAGGCCTATTACTTGCTATTTAAATTTTTAAATAGTATGAAATATGTGCAACACACATACATATATCTCTACTATTATAATGAGTCTTGAAAATGGTTCAAATTTGAGCCGTTTAAGTTGTATGTAAATATTCTACTAACTATTTTTTAAATAACTAATTATTTAACTATCTGATATTATTTATTTATAAGTAAACAATTCTAACTCTTGCAGTTAAGATATGAGGTAATTTTTTTGGTTATTTGAGTTTGATTTCTAGAAACGAAAATAATTATAATTATTTCATATTTAAATATATTTTACGCTTGCATAAGAAATATTGGAAAAAAAGTGTTCTCTGTTATGTGCTGTACAGCTGATCAACCCGGACTCTATCCCACGCATGTGCAGTGCAGCAGGTGGGTGTGAAGCGGTTCCCCGCTGCCAAGATACATCCCGTGTGGGGCCCACAGCACAGTGAGATCTATGCTGCGTTAAATTTTAGTTGGTGGGTGGTGATGGGTTCGGTCCCCACCAACCCAACCGCCGAACCGAAGCGTGGTCCCCGTATTGATTTGTCCGTGTGTCTTCCTCGGGTTTGATGAATCAGTTGTACGCTGTTCTCCTTTCCACACAGAAGGGTCTGATCTGAAGTGAGGTGGTGGGCCCACTACGGGTGAGGAGTACGGAGAACGCCAACCGTACATAGGGATTACATTTCAGACGGAGATATGCTGATGCTGACAGGAAACGCTTCAAAGGCAGATAGGAAACTTACGCAGAAGCCCCTTACCAATTTTTAATTATATGAAACTCGTTTGAAGAAAAAAATAAGGATTATTTAGTTGGAAAATGTTACGTTTACAACCAAATGCCTACAACGTACTTACAATCATATTCAAAGTTCGAGATATCTTAGGACTATGATATGACTACAACCAATCGCCTATAACTCTCTTACAACCGTCATGTGCCACGCGGCGGCTGTCCATTGGAGGAAGGGAGAAAGATGGGACCCGATGGCTATCAGAATGGCCATCACGTGACAGAAACGCTATGTGACAGTCGTTCATTGGAAGAGAGGTGGAACCAGATGTGGCCCACATAGCAGAAGGAGAGAGAAAGGGTTGTAAGAAAGTTGTAAGCATTTGATAGTAAACTTAGCATTATTGGATATCTTATGGCAAGCTCGACACATAATTGAAGAAGGACGCCTTCTCATCGACCCCAACAAGGGGCATTCATTCAATTATGTTCACAGAGAAGCCAACAAAGTAGCTCATGCTCTTGCTGCTGATTCCCTATTATCAGATCATGTATCAGGCATTAAGATACATAGCCATATACCTAGTTGTATCTCAACTCATATCAATTATGATGTGGGTAAACTAATGTTCATCATATTAATAATAGTAATTTTTAGTTTCCAAAAAAAAAAAAACCTCTCCTCCCTGCTACATGGGTCCACCAGGTCCTACCTCTCCCCCTCTCCGAATGGAGGGCCGCCACATGACGGTTGTAACCCAACCAGTTGTAATTCGGTTGTAGGCATATCAAAATATTTAGTTTTAGGATATCGTATAATATTAGAAATTTGTGTTTAGGTTTTTGTATTGTCAGGATTTGGATTTTGTCCTAACGGTTGATTTTGGATGACCATCCAAAATGGAGACCCAAACTCCAATTTTTAATATAATACGAGATCCAAAAACTAGACGAAAATATGTGAGAGTTATTTAGTTTTACATGGTGAGAATTACTTGACTCAGATTATTTAGATTTGTCATGACCAATCGAGAATGCGACTTGTGAAATTGTTGTTTGTTTATGTTGGTATTTTTGCCTTTGGACTATAAAAGATAGTCCCACATTGGCTACACCACCAAGTGGGTATCTCAATATAATGTTTTGCTTGTGTTGAGGTATGCACATGGGGTGTGGTGAGGCACATGGGTGCCATGTGGGAGTATTTTATTACGATGAAGAAGAATTAACTCCTTAATGAAAGCATTTATGTTTTTTGTCATTCTCTTAAAATTTATTCCATAGGAGCTAAGTCTCAAAAGGGCTTAGCGACTCGGACTCGGGCTCGGACTCGGGCTCGAGCTCAAGGGCTCAAAGTGGCGCTTTGTTGGCACACTTAGCACATCGGCGCAGGCGTGTGTGCGCATTTGATGCGCTCTCATGCACGAGCCGCATGGACGGGCCGCATGGGCTACCGCATGGGCTGCCATATGGGTTATCGCATACTCAAAGTGGCGCTTTGTTGGCGCACTTAGCACGTCAGCATCGGCGCAGGCGCTTGTGCGCATTTGATGCGCTGTCATGCGCGAGCCGCATACGTGGGCCGCATGGGCCGCATGGGCTGCCGTATGGGTTGCCGCTTGCGCTGCTGTTGCTGGGGATATATTTGAATGGTTATGGAAAGATATGGTCTGTTATTCAGATCTATTTTTTTGTGGAATTTAAAATTAATTTGTGCCTATCTTTTAGGGATTCGTAATTAATATGTTCCTATCTTTCCGTAACTGTTAGACGGCTAAGGTTTTTATCCTCTCTTTATAAATACTCTCTTCGTGCCTCTTTGAGGACTTACTTCGAAATAAAGGAGACGAAGAGAGTTGCAGCAGACGCCATTGCAGTCCAAGAAGTTCGTACGAGTCCGAGCAAGGAGGTGACAGCGAGCATTCCAGAAGTTCTACGTGAACTTGCTGGTTCCTGGGGAGCTTATCGTGTGGGACGAATCCTGCTTTGAGCAACGGTAATCTTCATCACCCCAGCAAGTAGAGTTTTTTCTTCTTCTTCCTCTTCTTGCAAGTTGTAAACTCTGTTATGTCTTTTGCAACTGCGATTGCAAGGAAGAACGAGAAGATAGTTTTCTCTGATTCTTTTGTTATCTTGTTTCAAGTTGTAATCAGATCATATATATAATCTTTTTGTTAGATCGAGAGATATTAGAAAGGGAACTCTTGTGTGAACCCCTGATCTCGACTTCAACTTCTGGTTCTATCATCTTTGATTAAGCCTCGGGACTAACAGTTTCTAACTTTCTATCCTGACCTTAGCAGCCACACAACTCTTAGAAACTCTTGAGCTGCAAGCATTCAATAATTCGACCGGGACAAGATACGTGTGACGATACACGATGTCTATGAAGTCGTCTCCATCAAAATTGCTGCCAGGTGCATTATGTGGCTTTTGAGATCAGGGTAGAAGCAACAACATTGTCACAAGTTTCATTCTGGATTGGTCGTAACAAAACTAAATAATACCAGTCTCATATATTTTCTACCATGTAAAACTAAATAACTCTCGCATATTTTTTGTTTAATTTTAGGGTCTCGTATAATATTCAAAATTTGAGTTTAGTTCTACATTTGGACGGTCAGGTAAGTCTATCGTTAGGACGAGACCTAAATCATATTTTGAACAATATGATGATCTAAACTCAAATTTTTAATATTATACGAGACTTTAAAACTAAATAATCCAAGAAATAAGTTAGGTACATACGTTGATAGGTGTGGCATAGGCGTTACTAATCATCGAAGAACTTGCTAGTAAAATTGATGAACATGAAAGGTTGATCATTAAGGCTGCAGATAAGTCAGAGGTTGATGAAGTGGTGAGTACTGCCAATTACTTAAAAATCCGCAGGTCTCAAAGAATCCTTCTAGTTATGCTGGTAAAGGTGCTGAGGTCTCTCTTTCTTCTGCTACCTCTGCCATTCATGTTATATGCAGGACCGGTCCGGAGAATTTGGGTTGTCCCGAAACTAATTTTGGTTGACCCCTTGACCATTATTGATTTATAAGTAGTACTTTTCTTTTATGGAGAGGGGATGCTTCATTAATTAATTAATGACTTTCTGCGTGATGTCCAACTAAAAAGAGTAAGGACATGGGTCCGATCTAAGGGGAGTTGCTTGTCCGGTTTATTCCCGGACTGACCATGCTTATATCATCTATAATATTTTTCAAAGGACTATGCTAGGACTACAACCAAAAGCCTACACCTCTCTTACAACCGCCACGTGGCGCCCACATGATTTTCACGTGGCGGCTATCCATTAGAGGAGGGAGAGAGGTGGGACCCGGTGGCTGTTTGGGTGGTCGCCACGTGACCGGAATGTCATGTAACGGACGTTTATTGGGGGAGAGGTGGGACCGGAGGTGGCCCACATAGGGGGGGGGGGAGAGGTGGGGCCGGAGGTGGCTCACATAGCGGGGGGAGGGGGGGGGATGAGAGGGTTGTAAGAATGTTGTAAGTATCTGGTAGAAAACTTAGCATTGTTTCTCAAAACCTTATGGATATTTGTTGGCAAATTATGAAAATCGAACAATGTCTAGATGAGTTTTTCTCTGATGTTTTTTTTCCATCCAGTGTTACTCATAGGCAAGCTTTTCAGCCTTTTCGTCAGTTTCAGTGTCCATGTTCTTCTAAGTTCACCTTACACTTCAAGTTCACCTTACCATTAGAGATGGTTTACAGTAATATCTAGGGCTAAACCATATAAAGAAATTAGACTGATAGCATGTAAAGAAAGCTCTAACAATATGGGCATAAAAGTGTATGTTCATATTCTCAATGCAACTGTTCAGCATCTATGCTTTGTTAGAACTATTGTTCAAAAAAATCAACTTCACTTTTAGTCCCACATCGGTTGGGGTGTTTGTTCTATGTGTGTATATATTAGTTTGTCTCATTTACTTGCTTGAATGCTTGTGGGGGTTGGACCCTTGGGCCACGTGCGCGCCGCCGCCGTCCGGTCCGGTTCGGTTCGGCGCGTGCGGGTACGGGGGCGCCGAATGCCGATTCGATTTTCTCTTTGGGTTCGGGCTGAGACCCTAAAATTTTTTTTGTTCCTCTTCAATTTTTCCATTTAATATTCTGAACGTTGGAGAATAATTTTGTCCGTTACTATTTAATTTTGCACCATTAATACATTACGTGTCCAGATTCATTCTCCATGTGTCTGTGTAACGGCTAAATTAATAGCAAATTAATTCAGATCGTTACATATTGGATGGATTCTTATATATGAATGGTTTTTCTTTGAAAACGGAATCAGAAATATTTTTCTCCAAAAACTTGCTGCCAACATATTATTCTGTCCATTCTTCGTCGTTTCGCTCGTCTCCAAGCTCTGGGCAGAGCTAAGTCCTGGTCATTCTCTCCGAGTCGTGTGCGGCGACGAGATACCGGTAGTGCGGGGGTTTTACCACTAGGAGCTTCGGAAAACGTCTGCACACAGATCCTGAATCAACTCTTAGGACAGTGTTTCGTGCACGACTTCCCCAGATGCAGGTAACATCAATCTAATTTTTTTTTTCCTTCCTTTTGATTCACAAAGTTTGCAATAAGAAAACGACAATTTTTTCTAACATGCTTCTCTACTAATATGTGGCAAAAATGGTTCAAAATTTAACATTTTGAACCGTTTGTAAATACTCCATTAATTATTTTTTAAAATTAACCAATTATTTTACTACTTAATTTGATTTACTTGTAACTAAACAACTCTAACTCAAGTGGTTAGATAAAAATATTTTTCTTGATTGCTTGAGTTCAATTTCAATAAATAAAAATATTTATAATAAATTCATATTAAAAAATAATTCAATAATTTTTTTTACGCGAGCGTATTAATGTATGTGCACGTTACTAGCATTTATAGAATAAAAGCAGTTATCCTTTTGGACTGATAGGATCTGGTTTGTTATAATTTTGAATTGGATTATTTAGTTTTAGGGTCTCGTATAATATTCGAAATTTATGTTTAAGTCTCCATATTGTCCAAATTAAAGAGAAGTTGGATCTCGTCCTGAATGTGGACCCGGGATGACCGATCAAAATGAAGACATAAATACAAATTTTGAATATTATACGAGAGCCTATAACTAAACACAAATTTCAAATACTATAAAAACCTAAAAAAAAAATCTAACGGTCCTTCAAGTCAACCTTAGGAAAACATCTTCCGGTCAAAACCTAAATATAAATTATAAATATTATACCAGACCCTAAAACTAATTAAATAATCCTTTTGAATTCTATTGCTAACATTAATGTAGAAACCTGAATAGTGAGAGAAGACAGGAGAAGATTTAAGTCTAATAACAAGTCTCTCCACTAATATAGGCTACCTAATGCGAAAAGCAAGATGTTCATCATATTTGTTTCATTTCGCCCAAGAGAAGAAATTAGGTAAGTTAGACCAAGAAATACTCAAGTCTTGCTTTATATATGTTCTCGCAAACCCTTTCTTGCTTCTCTTCCAAACTTGTGATGTCTGTGTCCATTTTTACTTTGACAAAATAGTGTAAACCATGTTTTTAGTCTTCTACGACGAACCAACCTTTTTGATGGGACGCGGTGATATTTCACTTTCGTTAGTGCGTGCTGTTAAGCGAGATGACAAATTAGATATGACTATACTTAGGTGAGCTGTTGGACTTTGTAACCATGTTGCATCTTGTCAAGAGTTGGGTCACCAAACAGAAAAGAATTTGTTGTAATATTTGATTGGGTACAATAGATAGTCCTTTAGAGTAGATCTATTTGTTACCTGTTGTAATCAATTATTGCTTACAGTGTTAGTCCAAAGTTTTTGGATGTACAGAACAAAATTTAAATTAATGTTCCCTTAAAATCAAGTCCACTAGGCCTTTAATCCATGTGGTTTTACATAGAAAATATAAGTGAAAACTAACTTTGTCCTCGACCATCCAGATCGCATGTTTCTCCACTAACTAGTAGACTAGAAGGTCATTGGCTATATATATTGACGTCCTTCAAAAAATTTGATCCTGGACTATTACCCAGTTTTGTCATGGTCAGGGTCGACCCCGATGGCTTATATAATAACCAATTATGACTTCGTATATAAAGCTAGCAATTACTTATATTAACAATTAAACAAATATTATTCTTTTCCTCTTTGTTCTTCTTCTTCTTCTTTCTTTTTTTTTATTTTTTTTATTACAGAGTTTCTCACAACCCATTAAGTCCCCTCAAAATTTTAGACTTTGCATCCCACTAACACAAAAATCCACAAACAATGTCACTCTACGCTATGAATCAGTACCTATATACCTTTCTTTTTTTTTGAGTACCTATATATACATCAAGATGTGAGAGATTGTTTGGTTCGACGAAGTACAGTGAAGTTAAAAATTCAAAAATTAATATTTTACGTACGTATTACGGTAAAATAAAAAAGTGTAATCTTTTGTTAAAATGACTTGAGTGAAATTTTTCTAAAATTTAGTATTTGATTGATTGTTTGAGTGAGTGAAAAAGTATTATTTTTGTTAAAATGACATAAATAGTAAATCTTTTTTTGTTAAACTGAGAGAAAGTGATCATCCAACCAAACGTATGAAGTGGGAATGGGAATTTTTCACTTCCGTGCTTACTTTTGGAAGAAGAAAAAAAAATCGATGTCAAAACTCTGATTTCGTGGCAGACAAAATTTAATGTTCATGTCAAATCACAGTAAATCTTGTCTGCAAATCCTCCAATCAAACACGTAAAACGATTCAAAATATAGATTTTAGCCACTTTCGCAGTCCAAATTTGCGAATCAAACAGCGCCTAAGAGTAACAAGTTTGATCAATCTTTTCCAATATAATCAATGTTTAAGAAATCCACGTACAACAAGCAGTAGGCAAGCCTCTCTTTTTTTGAAATGAATTACCTAAAAAAAAAAAAATCCTTTTTTATATGGAAAATGATCTCAAATGAATAGATATTGAAGATATAATTGTAAACCATGAACAACATGTAGGTCTATCTCAGAAGAATTAATAATGTGTCGGAAAAAATTGGTACAATAATGTGTTGATACATAAGAAATAGCACTGGAATAGTCTTTTATTTTGTTTTGAAAAAACATAAATAGATTTTTTTTGGTGTAATGAGAAAACTATTCCAATTATAATATTTATGAAGAACGAATAACAAAAAATGCAAAAGAGGAACATCTTGAATCCAGCATTGAAGGTTTTGAACTAAGATTTCTATATGGATGGGATGGAGAATTAGTATATCTGATACATAATTATAATGTAATAATTTTTCCTTAAAAAAGGAAAATTTGAATGAATAGAGTGTTGATAATTGATACGATAGAAGTATAAACTATCATTTTCTTTTTCTAGACCAGAATATTTAAAAGAAGTCTATAGACTAATATGGATCCTAGTTCACATTTTAATTCTTATATTGGGAGTCACAAGGGGGGTACCGGTAATTGTTTGGTTAGAAAGAGAAATATATGCAGCGAAATGCTAGGGTGTTTCTGTATTCAATTCTTTTCCTTCTTCATGTTGTTTTATATCTCGTATGTATGCATCTTATCTTCTTCTTCTTTTCGAGCCTCTAATTAGTTCGAACAGAGTTAGAAAAGATCAAATCTTTAATGATTTCACAATACATGATTGAGTTGCGAAATCTACTGGATAGATATCCTACATCTGAAAAACTATTGTTTTGATCTATATTGAATTCCTTATATAATAGTTAGAATTAGAATTACTTGTATGTAGAATAATAATTTTCTTTTGTCTACGAGATTTTAAATATAATATTTTTTTAATTATAATTTTGAAAAACATCGATATTTTTTGTAAAAGCAATATTTTTTTCAATTAAGTCTTTTTTTCTTAGGAGAGATCCACCATTTGAACGAAAAAAAAGAAATGTTTTTAAAGACACCTCTTTTCTTTCATTTCAAAATTATTACAGTTGAACAAATTGAGCAAGTACGAATTGACGTAAGATGAATCCTATTAGTCCGAAAGCACCATGGAGATTAACAAAAGTCCACAGACCACAAAATTAATATGAGTAAAATCACCTTCTGCTTCAGGGCCCCATAGTAGCAACAGAGAATGGGGATTATTGTAGGAGTAGAAACTGCAGCGGTTAAGAAATTACAATATTTCAAATAGGAACTGGCCAATCCATTGATATACCATGAAGCTCCCAAGAAAAATCTCGAATTTGCTCCAAAATTGACGAATTAGTGTGGTCTTATCCATCCGATTATGCATTCTTCAAATAGGAATCAATTTTATGAAAGATCTTGGTTGTCATGCCTAAGTGGTTCATCCAAGATCCTTTCGATGACCTATCTTGTGCTATGGTAAAATGTCCACCAATACCCATAACCTAACGTATAAAGTACATTACATAGTGCTTTGAACCAAGCATATGTAGAAAGCCTTTTTTTTAGTATTGACTAAGTCAATTTGCTCCTCTCTTTTTTTCTTATTTCTATAGTGGAGATAGTCGCACGTAATAACAGATCACAGCCATATTATTAAAAGCTTGTGGTAAGAATGAATTTTGTTCTAGTACCAGAAAATAATATTATAAAGACTTTGTAAATAATGGATTTAGTGGTAAATAAATTTGTTTTGAAAATTTTTGACTTACCCCCCACTTTTTTTACAATATTTAAGGGTGCAACCCACAGTTTTTTTCATAATGTACATATCCTCCCACATTTGGCAGAATACGTCCAGTTATGACGGTCAACCCAAAAAATTAAATTTTTTTGACGAAAATGTCCCCCTCCATTGTCTACTACCCCTTCCCTCTCAACACCCCCCCACCCCACCCTTCCTCCCCACAGCAGACAGCTGACCGCCGTCGCTAGCCCCCTCTCCTCCCCTCTCCGCCACCGCATTCCCCCTCCCCACCCCCGCTCCCCCCCTAACCGCCACTGCCCCCCTCACCACCCCCGCCGCACAAGCAGCAGCAGCAACAACAATATCAGCAGTTGCGGGCGCTCTCCATCCCCACCCCCCCCCTCCACCGCGGCAGCAGCCACCACCCCCCCTCTACTGCCGCCGCTCTCCCTCCCCATCCCCGCCCCCGCAGCAGCGTCGCAACAGCAATATCAGCAGCAGTAGCCGCTCGCCTCGCAGCGGCTGCTGCTGCTAGTGTAGTCTGCTGTTGCAGCTGTGGCGCTGCCCCCCGGGATGGGAGGGGGCAGGGTGGAGAGGGGAGGGGGGAGCAGAGACAGGCGACAGTAGCGGGGAGGAGGGGGGGAGGATGGAAGAGGAAGAAAAAAATGGGGAGGAACATTTTCGTCAAAAAAAGTCAAAGTAGTTGACCATTAATTCTGGATAGATTCCGTCAAATGTGGGAGAACATGTACATTATGAAAAAATCTTGTGGTACACCCTTAAATATGGTAAAAAAAGTGAGGGTAACTCAAAATTTCTTATTTGTTTTTCTTATGCCATTAAGGAAACCAAATTTCATTTGATATGAAAATGAAAAACAATGAAGAAAAAACTACAAAATTCAATCCAATTTATCGTAATCCATTAATTAATATAGGGGGGGGGGGGGGGGGGAAATTATTGGCTTCTCAAATTATCTATCGAGCATCGAAAAAGATTCAACAAAAGACAGACAGAGGCACACAATGTAACAAATAAAGAATTGGTTCCATTATTATGAAGCAAATTATAAGTTGTTTCGAACAAATCTCGAAATATGAAGTACTTGTTATCTAATAAAAATCTAAAATTCCTAATAATAAACAAAAATCTCATATAAGGTTGGTTACAAAAGCTTTTTGACAAGCACTTGTTGCATTTGGTAACTCTTATTTATTATCTCTGTCACGTCAGATGTTCTATATATATAAACTATTCAACATCCAAAACTCAAATTTCATGAATTTTGGACCACACGAACTATTTGTTTCGTATTCAAAAAGATACTAAAGTGGATGACCAACTTATTCCATACTAGAAATAATAGAAAATTATTTGATAAGACATTCATATTTCTCAATGATATTCCACAATCGGAACAATTGGATGAATCCCAAAACCAAAGCTCTTATTTTCTGTTGAGTAGCCGAGTAAATCTTGAATGAGTGGTACCGTTGGGTTAAGGTCGAATAAGCCCTCTTATAAAATGAATACTCAGCCGCTTGTAACCACTTGTGAACATCTGTGTACTATTTTATTCAACACCAAAGGATATGAAATGAATAGAAATAGAATAGAGATAGAATATAATAAAATAGAGCTACATCGAGGCTTCCTGTGAAATGGGGGCATGGAACAAGAATAATTTCACCCAGCAAAGAACACCCAAAACCTTCAGAGAAGATTACAGAATAAGAAAATGACGACGTTTTTATGTATTCTTTGACTATCACCAGGAATCTTGCTTTACCCCTACTACAGGTGTAACTTGATGGGTTTGAGAAGTTTATTAAGTCAATAGAAAGTCAATTTCTAACACTATTTCTTGCTAAGCAATTACAAACTCCCAGCTGAAAACAGAGAATTAGAAGGAAAAAAAATTGTAGTAATGTTTATAACCAGGATCAAAGATTGTCAATTGGGTATGCCACAAAAAACAGTGAATTTTACTCGATTGGACTCAGTAGAACAAACATGTGAATCTTCTCATTATTCTATTGAGCCTGTAAGCCCAAATACAAAAAATGATGACATAATCTTAATGTGTGCATAAATAATATTCACCATTTTCAAACCAAGGTCAATTGAGTATGGTTCCCATCCACTCTCCCAAACCCTTCAACATAGCGTAAAGCTGCAATAGCGAATCCCTCGCGATTAAACTTTTATGAGCTCATATTTTTCACCCATGTTGCCACCCTTCTGTTTCTGAAACTGAATATATCTCAATGTGCTAGAAAAGAAAGAATCAGCAGACAGATCCGATGCAGAGTTCTCGTTTTGCATCTCAGTTGTTATCAATTCAATCAGACCCTGAATTGCAGCACTTGTGATTTGAGGATTGCCTTTCTCCAAAAAGTACAAGTACCTGAAACCACAATATATAATCGTTCTTAAAATCTACACACAAATCAAATTTCACGGTTGTATGTGATGGTAATGTATTTACTTGTTCAGTATTTCCACAAACAATGCGACAGACCCACTGCTACCCCGTGTTGCGCTGGCCATTTGCTGCGCAGCATTTGCAATTCTTAAGGCACGTTTTAGGCATAAGAGGACTCTGAAAACATGAAATGAGTTCAGGTTAGCAAGCAGGCAGCAAAAAACATAATCAGATATCTTCATATGATAAAAAGTAAAGAGGTGACAGAGAAGTATGTAACATTGTGTCTCAACGTATTCAGTAATGCTATTTAGCAACGATGGCACATAAGAAAATCACAATAACATGGCATATTCTGGAATTAAAATATATCAGACTTAGAAACAGAGAAATTAGATATAGTAATTTTGTGGTCTATGTATATGTATATGCATGATTCTGCACCTTTCTCCATCCTTGATTCCATCCTGATCATCGACCCAGAATAGGTGTGAGCATGCATAAACTGCTCTACACTGATCAGGCTTCTTCAAAAGCTTTGCTGAATACTGCACAACAACAAAAATTTAAGTAAAAAATTCATTGAAATCCCTTAAGGAGATTCTCCAAATCATGAGGTAATGACAAAGTGTAAAAGGTGCAGAACAACCCCCGTGGCTTTATGCGTCAAGGTATCTCTGTTTTCCACTCCAAAAATGTTCATCCTCTGAAGAGTTCCTATGATCAAGTGAATTGCAGTCACCTGCGCTTTAGAATCCTGTTCCCAAAAGGCACAAAAAAATTGAAGTAGCAAAGGAGCAGATAAAAAATATATTGGCACATGGAGATTTACAGATTTAGTATAGACCAGATTGCTTTCTTGATCTTTGTGACCATTTAGAATTAATGAAAGTGAATCAGGATAAATGGACCCTTGATTTTCACCAAAAACAAAAGGGACAAGTATAGACCAGCTAGATTTTTATATCTTCAAAAGAACCAATCATGAGCATGAGAACTGGTTCTTGTGCAAATCACTTACTGCAATTTCTTCTTCATACAATATGAACGCTTGAGTGAAAAATTCATATGCAACAGGTTCCAGGTCACAATCGTTGGCAGCCTGGTCAGGGAAAACGGGATAAGAAGATGAGCTGTTGCTTCTCACCAAAAAGTGGAAGGAATCTGTATAAAGCTAGCGTACCTCTGCACATTGCAAATATAACCTTAAGGCAAGTTCTGGAGAAGGAACAGATGACAATGCCTCAATAATCTGTATACAATTGCAGGATTAGCAAATGAATGGAACTAATCAGCATAAAGACAAGCTGAATGCTAAATGCAAGTATAAACATTCCGTTTCCAGGTAAACATTAATTGGAAACAGAGAACCATAAAGCACGATAGGTATACACAGAAGAAAAATAATTCAAAAGTTATGTACACACCTAAAATGACATGTTTTATGTTACAGAAGGTCTCTGAGTTGTATGATACATCACTTTAAAGATTGAATTTAAGATCATACATTTTTACACACAAAAAAAAGACAGAATATCTTTCAACACAGAAGAGCAGTTGTATAAAATTCAGAAAGGCTAGTATGTCAGCTGATGAACATTTAAATTTTGTAAAGATGTTCCAGAGGGCTTGTAACTTAATATACCTGATGTAAGATCTGAAATATTTTCTTCGGTGTTGCAAGCACCTCTTCTCCAGCTACGTCCCCATCCTGACCTTGCAAACGTCTCACTAACTGCAGAGAAGATAATTATGGCATGTTTAATGAAAATTCGTATCCTAGTTAGATTTAGAAGATGTATGTATACACTAATATTTCAGAGAGAGAGAGAGAGAGAGGGAGGGGGGGGGGGGGGGGGGGGGGGGGGGGGGGGATCTAGCAAGTGCTTGCTTTGACAACCTAATTTTATGCATATGGCTTCCACATTGATAAGGTAAGATGAAAAACAAATAAATGTCAAGTATAACAAAAATCACAAAGAACTGGGAAGAAAATATTACAGAAAACATGACTAGATGCCATAGCTCCAAATACACAAATGTTGTTGATATTTATCCAGTTGTCCAATAGAATGGATACTAACGACAGGAAGTTTCTTGCACAATCAGATAGCAATTCAGATCAGATAATTGTTGATGTCACACAAATTACCAAACTATATCATAATTGTGGCGCGAACTTAAAAAGACTCAACACAGAAGTAACAACTTACAATGAAATACTATATATATATATATATATATATATATATATAGAGAGAGAGAGAGAGAGAGAGAGAGAGAGAGTAAAAAGTTGAGGGTTCGCCCAAGAAGTTTTTGTTCCAAAAATGTCCTTAGCTATGTTTACTAACTAAAATTGTTCATTAAATTTAACATGGACAGTTAGGTAATTAAAGGGGGCTGTTGTTTGCTCTTCCCAAGTACGTTTAAAATACGTGCAATGCACATGCATATATACTAGTTTATATAAGGGACAGCTATGGATGTATGCCATATTGTGGCAGCTATGCGTTTAGGGTTGACAAGTCCACCAAGGAAACAGATATGAAAACGTATGGTAACTGAAATATATCGTCCATCATAGTTGAAAGGATGAAAGCAAAAGAAATTGATAGAATACAGAGAACAAGTTAAAGACCTTTTACAGTTGAGGCAGTGGTTTTTCACAGAAAGATCCTTGTTCATATAAGACATTTCAACTATTTGTATTTTCAGTAACTCTATATATCTTAGAAATTTTTAAAATGCTACAAACTAAGAAATAGCATCCCACAAAAAAATAATGAAATTACATAGTAACTTTATCCTGTTTATGAAATAGAATAACAGGTGCAGGAACCAATGTACCCTTACAATATTCCCTCTTTATACATGTAATATAACGTAGAGATTAAATATCTTTGATATAATTGACAAACTACTGCTGCTTGATGGTATGCTCAAAGTGAAATTAAACAAAATTTATGAAGAAATTGTTATTTCAAACGGGCAGTTCAATTACAAATAAACTTGAGGGGTGTACTATGTAGCATTCCACAAAGTCTACGAAAGCCCCATAGACATTATACAAGGTTTTAGTTAACCAGCTGTCAAAATGACATCCCATCCCCTTGTTCAAAGCCAGTTGGTGTGGGGATTCACCATAATCTTTGAGAAGAAGAATAGTATGGAAGTAAGTAGATTTACCATTTTCAATCATGCAATGTAAACATGGGATCCTAGGAACAACTCTCCAAATTGCGCTACACTTGAGTTACAAGATAATGGTTGCTCTGGAAAACTTCCTGTCTACATAAAAGAAGGTTCCATACAATAAATTTAGTTGGATTCTAGATCGGATGCATCTTTTTAAATATTTACTTTACTTCCATTTAGAAGTGAGCAAGCTAAGCAATCCAAGTCACTAACAACTAAGAACACCTTTCACTAACACCAGTAACTTTCACTAAACACCAATTAAGAACCTGTGTGCAATGGTATAGAAGCAGGATTACATCGTAGATCATATTTGGCCCAACTACATTGGATCGTGAATTGGGTTGTTTATCACAAAGATCCTCCAAAACTAAACTTAAAATTATGACAGACTATCTAATAAATGGTAGAAATCTGAAACCCATCACTAATTATCTTATGAAATAGGTATGAGAAACATTTAATACAGCATAGTCAAGTTAACAGGAAACTTGATTTGGTTGCTATATAATCAGTTAAGTGCCAAAACTCCATGCTAAAGTAACTTGACCACTTTCCTCTCTAATACAAAATGAAAATAGGCATTGCATAAGCAGAAGAGAGATTTGAAGAATTACAGCTTTTTGTCCCAGTTCTTCATCCCACAGAAGTAGGGATGCAAATGGAGTGGTGTCTGGTGTTCTGACCAGACAGACATGACTTAGGTAAAATTTGGAGGAAGCTAAGTGGAGGTGAAAGTGGATAGGTAGGTAATCTCCATAATCCAAGTTGGAGTCAGAGGAGGAGGTCGAGGCAAGGACATACATGACTCGACTCCGCCTCTACCTCCGAATCCATACCGAACTTCTTTGGATTTTTCTCTTAGTTAAAGTAAATTTTGTAAGACTTCGTCCATGACATGTATTTGTATGGAGGTCAAGATGGAGGCGAAAGCAGAGGCGGGTATGTAGACCTCCAATGGAGTTGGATGCGGAGCCAATATTTCTCCTTCAAGTCAGAGGTAGATATGGAGGCAAATATTCTTGGAGGCGGAATTCTCAACCTCTGACCTGAATCCAACTCACTTACATCCCGACACGGAAGCCATTAATTTCATATGCGAACTGCAGCTAAATGAAGACAAAATTGATTTCCAATGGCAGTAGGAAAATGGTTAGACTTCTTTCTAAAATTTGATCCTTCTTTACTTTTATAAGATATGCCTAAAGAGATTGTTAGCGCGGAGAACATGTGTGATATTAGTAGTTCAAACATGAAGGAAACAATGAGGACCCCTGGCAATTGGAAATAAAATGTTGGTTTTTATTTTGTTTCTACAACATAGGAGAGAATCTTAATTGAAGGCGATGCTAGAACTAGGATAGACTAAACGAACATATCTTGAGACCGTGAAGAAGGATATGGTTTTTGCTAATGTTACAGAGGACATGGACTTGGTGGAGATGAATGAAAATTGTTCAAACAGCTGACCCAAAAAAAGTTAAGGCATTGTTATTGTATGAAAACTCAAGAAGAAGAAGAAGAAGAAGTATGGGTTACTAGACCTCTTGACATCCCAATCCATATCTATTTCTGATCAAAAGGGCATTTAGCATCCAGGTCTCAAGATCTAACAGTGAATCATAACAGGCTGACTATTGACCATATTATAGTTCCAAAAGGAAAATTGCATTATGTAAGAGTTATAGAATCTAATTTTGACATGTTGAGTTGTTCTGCTACATGGTCAGAAAAGAGTAGATTACCGAAAGGGCATCAGATTAAACATGAATCATTTTCAAAGCATGTCATAATAAATATAATCAGTATAGGTGAATCACCCATGAACAGCAATTATTAGCAAATAATATGAGGTTAGATAGAATATCATTAAGTTCTGCCTGCTAAACGATAACCAACTGCTTCAACATGCAATTAATTTCATAGCTTCAAACTTTTGTTATCATAGAATTCGTCAATTCTCTTGAAATAGTTCGTTCTCAAACTATGACTGTTAAAATATTTTAACTAATTATTTAATATGATTGAGATTTGAAAGAAGAGCAATACACAAATTAAATGTGGAAAAAAAATCATGCAATCTGAGTTCACTAGTATAATATGCATGTCCCATGCTAAGATCTTACAAAGGAGAACATCGTGAATACAATTTATGAATCAAAACATAGTGATCCCACTACCGTCTATAAAAACAATGCAGAACTACATTGACACAGACAGCAGCAGTCATTAAACCTGTCTTTGGTTCGGTAAAAAAATGAGGAAAATGAAAGGAAAAGGATCATGTAGAAGGAGATCCTATGTCAGCTAACTATCAAAGATCAAGCGAACTCACTCAAACACATCACAAAGACTATACCCAAAGTATATATTTTGAAAAATCAAGAAATACCTTGAGGGCAGAGAAGACAAGTGGGGGTACGGTAAAAGGCAGGCGCATCGGTCCTCCAAGAAGAATATGCTTCCTCACAGTACATATAATCTGAAAAAAAAAATCGTTAACATATTAAAATGGATTTTTACCAAAGAATACTTGCAATCTAATAAGAGTAATAAACCAAAGAAAAAAAAATTGTATAATGGAAATTGATTTGATATTCAAAGTAAACATCAAGCTATTTGTACACATACCAAACATCACCGTGTGGGTGTTAGAGAGAGATTTAAAGTAGCTAATGAACACCCATACATAAGCCAGATATGGATCCATGTTTCATTCATTGCGAGTTTGCAATTTCCCTGGCATTCACGACTTTTGTGTTGTAATATCAATATTATGATCTTCATAGTCATCCAAGCCTTCTCCCATCATGGAGTCAGCTATAGAGCAACAAAACAACAATTGACAATGTTTTTATTACTGGCTATGAACTTGGCTTCAACCCTCTACAGTGGCGCAGAAGTCCTGGCCTAGAGGCTAATTGACAGATGGGTAGATCTATCCTTTTGGCCATAAAGTATGAGCTCATGCACCAAGGTGCAGATGTAATTCCACCCACAAGACATCCTGGCTGGCCTATGGTTTATTGTTTCATGCACTAAAGTAAACCAGATTATTGCGATTAAATGAATTTCCCATGTCTACAGATTGAAACTACTTTGGAATCTACGTAAAGCATACTTGCGCAAGTGGTCTAAATTTTACTTCCAGATAAGCCAGTCCAAAAAATATGACTTACCTCGCATATACTTTACACATTTAATAACTAAAAATGATTTAACATATCCCTACAGAAAGGTACCTCTACCCCAAAGGGTACATCCAACTTCATATATCCAATTTCACAAAGTTGTATCTTAGAGTAAACGACCTATTATCACACAACTTCAACAGATACCATGCATACTCATCTATGTTTGACCTTTATTAACAGCTCTATAGATACTTCTCTTTATGTTTGGATGTTAATTGTATTTTGAATGCTTGTATGCTAGATGGATTCGGCACCATATCAGAATGGTATGCAATATAACCTGTAGCACGACTCTACACCAATGGCCGGATCACCTCCTCCCTACGGCCAATAGCAAAAGCCTTGCAGCCGAAGTTAAATTCATTTCACTGGGTCTGCTCACCTGGTGACTTTGGAATAAAGAAATGCCAGAATATTTAAAAACAAGGAGCGGAGCAGGGAGACGCTTCTGCGCTAATTAAAACTTGATTATCTATGAGTAGGTTATCCCTTTAAGTTCAAACTATTGAACATCAATAACCAATTCTCTGATCATCATAGGTTGAAACTTGAAATATAATCCCAATGCAAAAAAGAAACAGTCCACCAGAGTTCCCTCTTTAACCTTATGTAAGGATAGTGGCAAGCAATGACATCATTCACAATGCCGATATTCATGAAAGGCAAATGGCGCATAAAATCTTGTTGGTTACCTGCAACATCTCTTCAGCATCCTCATTACACAACATGTGAATCAACCGTGCAACAGAATTCTGCTCCTCCTTGAAATCCTCTTCATCAAGCTGTATGGAGTTGAAACATGGGTAAGAAATTCTCCATGTTACAAAGGCAGCACGATCCACGGCATGCCGGTTTGGGCAATAGGTGTTGCCAAAGCCATATTCCAGAAGCACTAGCATGCAATATGGATTATGATTATTCGAAAAATGTTAACATTCATACAGTAATATTTGTTTCAGTGTGCACCTCATCATCTGGAGTCCCATCAATATCCTTTATAATCCCTTTAATTAATTCAAATAAAGCCTCCACCTACGAAAAAACAGCCAATAATGATATTGTTAAAATATTTAGAAATAACTGAAAATAGGATATGGACCTACCTTATCAGCAGTTGATACGCAAGTGTTGTTCTTCATTATGCTTTGGATAATGACCACTGCCATGACTTTATTTGTAGCGGTATCAAGGTGATCCATGACTTTAGGATAGTTAGACAGCTTCAATGCAGTGACAATATCATTGTATTTCTCCAATGGAGCACTAAGGAGTGCAACAATTTGCTTCGTTGATTTGCTATCCTCGAGCTTAGCTTTTCCTGAAAGCTTCTTAACACAAGCTCCCTGTTTCAATGTGTCATGGAAAATGTATCAATCGGTTTCAAATTTCACATAGGTCAATGTATGAGATGCATTTAGCAAAGCAAGACCAAAGTGAGATATAAATAAGTTGATTGCATCACTACTTCAGTTTAGTAGGAAAGTTTAGTATAGAAATTAAGACAGTTTTCTGGAAGTATCTTTTGTATGGGCGCTTCCTGCATGAATTTGAATTCTTGACAAAAACTCTCTAAGAAAAAACCATTCAAAATCCTTTTAATGCTTAAGGCAACTGAACTAAGCATAAAAATAGTTATACGTAATTGCACATACCAGCACTTGATCTACATAATCCAGTCGATCAGGATGGACACGAAGGGTAAATGTAAGAAGTGAAACATATAAAGTGATTGCTCCAAACACAGGCATGTCAACCTGTGCTTCGATGACCTGCCGGAAAAATACAAAAACTGAAGTTTTAGTCTAGAGTAGTTGGATTTGATCATGCATCTATATAAGTACTCATACACAAATCAAGTCATATATCTACACAAATACATGAACCTTGGACACATTTATGCATGTTCACACATGCGAGCACACTCGCACACTGATGTACATACTCGTGTGTACGTGTGGGAACTCAAAAGAAATTCTCAGCATTATGATGTGTAGCCCTTAAATCCTCTCTCTATATAATTATTTTATGTTGGCTACTGAATTTCGAGTAAGTAGCTAAGTCTGCTTTCATTTTTAGGGAGATGAGAACCAAGCATAAGGAGCTATTAGTAGTATAATGTAAGCCAGGGGAACATTTAAATGCATAGATATGTTGAAATACACGATTTTTTATTTGTATATACTTTACAGATGACAATGATTATCATTGTTGACAATGTGGATCAGTAATTAAGATGGTCCACCATGCAGTATGTCCATTCTCTTTATGTTTTTGACAGTGTCTACGTAATACTTATCCTTCCTACACTTGCACACACTCCTATGCACATATGTATGGGGTTAAGTATTGCTGGAGGTTTAAGCTCCCATCTGTTCTGATGATGCCAACTCTCGTCAGAGAATGAATAAAGGCTGTGGCCAGTAAATTAATATATAATGTATCAGTCTTCACTTTATTCATTCAATCCTCTTTTATTTACCCTTTTCTTTTGGATCTTGCTAAAATTTACACCCCACCAACATCGAAGCTAAAATCATAAACAGTGACGGCAACAATGGTTGGGGAGACAAATGAGATGAGAAAGAGGGTCTCTTGCAGTACATTAATACTTAAAATCAGGTATAGATCCTTGAAAAAAAGTTCAATCTCGCATCGTAAAATCTGATCCATGTATATATCTTTTAAAACCCAAACCTGATAATCTAATTCGCAAATGCGTAAGTTTAGTCACTTAGCACAGGCATTCCTTCCAAGGCAGACTTGTATGTGACTAAGCGTTCACGTTTAAACATATAAATTAACATGTTTTGGAAATAAACTTAGGAGAAAACTAACAACATTGTATGAGTATGTTATCATGTATATTACTCATACAAAATTGTAATTTTATAGACATCCACAACCCAATTCAAATCCAAATATATAGGGTCTGGACAAAGGTCAGGAATTCTACAATCCAAACTTTGAACGGATAAAGACTGAGTGGATAAAGGTCTGTAAATGGACCTGATCAGGCAAATTTGGAATGAAAACCTGCCAGAAAGCGGTATTTGCAACTCCAAGCCTGTCTGGTTTGCTGAATGGCCATTCTGAACTAGCTTGAACTAGGACATGGATCTTCTATTTTAAAGTTTGTTTGAATCTATGATTTAAAGTTTGTCGTGTGTGTAAACTTTACAGTTTCGTGCTTTCCCAAAAGTTTGCATAATCAAGCAGATGATTTACCTTTCCAATAGCACTGCTCAAGTTAGCAAAAGCTTCCACTTGCAAGAATTCTGGTAGTACCTGCAGCAGTTATAAATAAGAAAGGAATCTTTAATTCCAGTCTTTTAGCCAGGCAGTAGAATACTCACTTCTGCACTGGAGGAAGCATAATTTGATAATCTCTCCATAAGTTGAGATAGCACAGTCTTGATGTCAACAGTTGGCTGAAAAAAGAAAGAAAAAAAAAATTAAACAGGAAATTACCATAACTAAGACTACACAACTAACAGGAGAATTTAGCTAGGGCAATTTTTAACAAGTGATGGCCTAGTTGTTTCAAAACATAGTTTCTAACGACTTCAGAATTAAGTCACTGCTAGGAAGCATCCCAGCCTAAAGTGCTTTCTGATACCACCTCCCATATCTTAAATCCACTATCAGCAACGCTATTGATGCACTCTAATGCAATACTTGTCCAAACCCGTCTAAGATAGGGTAATCTCCTTTGTCTCAAACTACATTGCATGGATACTCCTCTGGAGGATCGAATCTCTGTATGTATGTCATGTATCCGTGATGACACTTCCACTAGTCATGTTGGACATGACTTGCCCATGCCTAGATCCAAAGAGAAAGAAAACATGATTCAAAGTGATTTTGTATCGTCGTGGTACTGACGGTCAGTTCGAATAGAACGTGCGATAGAGATCGGCCCGAGCAGCGGATCGAGGATCGGTGGGCAAAGAATGAGACCCGACTAGGCCGGGAGAGAGAGGATGATGTTATAAAGCCCATGCTTAGCCCGGCACATTACTGAAATACAATTACAATTACCTTGCTACAAACTACATATATATATATACGAAAAGGCGGACCCACCGTAGTCGCGAGCCGCGGCGGGGAAGAGTGGTGAGGCCGCCGCCCTAGATTTTCGATTTTCTACTATATAGATATCGTTGTACTATTAAATAGATAGTGTTATGAAAAATTTACAAGTGAAATGTTTACTAGGTGGTAAATGCATACGTTTTTAACCAATAGGTTTCAACTCTCAAGTTCAATCCTCATTAGCCACAAAAAAATTAAATTGAAGGTATTTTCGTCCCCTCTCAAATTCCTTTTTTTTTATTTAAGGTATTTTCACCACCACAACCCCTCAAATTCCCTCTCTTACCTACAACAAAGTAAAATTTCTTTCAACACTTATATTGAACCTTCACCAAATCATTTTTTCCTTATCATATTCCTTCACAAACCTGCAAACCACAACCGCAATAACCTATTTATATAAACAATCCATTTATATATAAACAAAATCTCTAGAAAAACTATTTACAAAATTATTGGTCAATATTGGGACTCGAGACCCTAGGTCTCTGACCTCCCTAAACTAAATACCTTAACCACTTGGCTATGTGTTATTGTGTGGTAAGTAAATTTTTTTTTATGTTATCATGTTTTATTTAGAAATAATATGATATTTTCAACCTTATCATGTTATAACTAGCAGTAGAATGTTATTTTGGGCATTAATGTGTTATATCCAGCAGTAATTTGTATTTATCTTCGACGCTTTCATATTATATTTAGCACTTGGATGACATCATGTTATATTTAGCTACAACATGTTATATTTAGTCCTAACATGTTATTCTCGACTTCGCATAACTATTATTAGTCATAATATGTTATATGTATTCCTAGAATATTACGTGTTTTTTCTATATTTCTACAGCACAACCTTCCAATTTCTCCTATTTAATTCAAAAAGTATGATGCCGCTTTTTAAAAATATAATAAACAACAAATATGAGCCCTTGGGATTCAAAAACCCGGAACATACCATTGCAAAACAAATGCCTTAACCAATTAGTGATGTATAGTCATTGTTAAATTTTGTGTTAATTAATATGTTATTTTTCACGTTATCTTGTTATATTTAGCAGAATATGTTATTTTGATGTTTTCGCATCATATATACCACTAATAAGTTATTTTTTGAAGTTATCATGTTATATCTAGCAATAATTTACTAGTATTGACATTGTCATGTTATATTTAGCAGTTGGAAGATGTCTAGCAATAATATGTTATATTTAGGATAAGAAAAAAATGTATTGGGTTATTATGGTCGCGGATTATGGATTGTAAAGTATTAGGATAAGTAAACCGCTAAGGTGGCGTTTGGTTAAGGTTTTGGAGGCTTGAGAATGGGTTTTAGATTTCTTACTCTTGTTTGGTATGTCTATGATTGGGAATTAGGGAGGAATATGAGGGTTTCATATTCCCATTGTTGTGGAAAAGTAATTCCCAAGGTCCCCATTGGGAATAGGTTTGCTTTCCTAGGAATGTTGTTTAATATTTTGTTTGGACAATAACACCCTCATTTTACTTTCAAATATTCAACTTCTATACCAAACATGTAAATTTAGGTAATAAAAGCATAAAAGGGTATTTATGGAAAACTAAATAAACTAAGATTCATTTTCCACATTTCCAACCTAGCCTACCCAAACATGGGTATGAGAATGTTGAATTCCTTTCCCATTGGAAACGAATGGAAAATGAATTCCTAGGAATACAAAACCTTCATCCAAACGACCCCATAAAGGTTCAATATAAGGGTAGTGTTGTACATAATACATGAGCGTAAGAGACTGGGTAGTTGTGCATATGTGAGTGTATGTGTGAGAGAGGCGCGCGCGTGTGTGTGTGAGAGAGAGAGAGGGATGTTAGAGAGGAGAGAGGTGTTGTACGGCACATGAGAGAGGGCCGGCAACTTATAAAAACATGAGATGGGTATAACAGTTTTTTTCATATTATTTTTATTTAATAAAAACAATTGGTTTGAGGGAGGGGTGTAAAGGAATATAATTTTCATCATGGTGCAGAACCACCTTTCAGAGAGAGGGGCGTACAAAATATCCCCAAAATTTAGATGTAGTTGAGAACGGTGATGCTATCAAAAGGTCGGAAAATCTTATACTTACTACCAAGATGTCATTACAAACATAATATCATTTATTAAAATTTAGAAACAATGCTCTAATATACATGTTCTAACATACATGTACACAGAACAGCAGATGTTCAAGCAACGACAATGACGTTAAGTTAGCAATTATGGTACCCACCTGCAGCTGAGGGCATGCACCTAACAGTGTTTCAAGAGTTTGCATGTGGTATTCATCTGGGAAGACTTGGATTATGCAGTCCATCAAGTAATATTGAGCCAACTCATCTTTACAGTTAACAACCTATCAAAACAACCCCAATTAGATAAAATAGGACTTCAAAGTAAAATAAAGGTGTTCATCTACAAAATTTTCACCTGCTCCAATACCCTGGGAAGTACGGAATCTTTGTACATATCAAGGTCGACTCCCTCTATCTGACTAAGAACATGCAGATTTTTGCCAACCTAGAAAGAGAAGTCTGCACGTGAAAAAACTGTCTTGCTTGAAGTGTGTTAATCAGCTCTAGGATACAAATATTACAAGATCACGAAGCTCGTTCCTCTCTTTTTCCCGCTTATCCTTTTCCCTGACAGGTCCCTGCAGACCAGAAAGCCCGATTCCGTCTCAACTCAAATCACCTAACATTATCAATAATTTCACAATCACTAAAATACCTGCATGATCACAGCTAACTACCATGCTACAGAATCATGCATGTTCCACATCTTTAGAATCCATGATGTGTGTGCTAGAATACCTTACATACTAACAAAAAAGCATAAAGATAAAATGTTAGTAGATATTTCAAACCAACCTGATGCTGCATTCGGACCCAGAGTTTATTCATCTCCGTGAAGTTCTGTAGCACGAATTCGACAGCATCGTTAACAGTGTCAGCATCCCTGAACAGGTGGCAGTACAAGTTGGAAATTAAGTCAAAAGGTAACATTATGATTAGAAACTTAGGGTCTGCTTGGTAACGGTATTTTCATCGGTTTTGGGGTGTTTCTGAACCGACCGTTTATGAAGTGTTTTAAAAACTCATACTTGTTAATTTTTTTGAGGCATTGGTTTTGGTCGGTTCAAAACCCTCCCAAAACCGGTGTAATATAATTTTGACACCCCCAAATCGACAGATTTTGAGAGAATTTATTATTTTATTACATTTATATCCTTGCCAAAAATATATAATTATAAATACTAATATCTTATCCTATTTTTTCTTTCTCATCTGTGTTTCTCTTCTACTTCTTCCAAACTACGACTACTTTTTCCGGGTAAGTTCTTAAAATCTCTCTCCTACTTTCATCCAGATTTTTCTATTATTTTGATCAAATATGGACTTTTACTTCTTCCAAACTTCTCTCCTACTTTCATCCAGACATTTCTATTATTTCATATGTGTATTATTTATATGTTTTTATTATTTTATTTACATATGAGAATATAGTAATTTTACTCGTGTAAAAAATTTTCAGAACCGCCCGTTAATGAATTACCAAGTATGGATTGGATTAGTTTAAAAGCCGCTACTTAAAACCACTCAAAATCGGACCGCTCATAACCGGTACTCTAAAAATACCTCATAACCGCTACCCCCCACAATTGTCAAGCAGACCCTTAGATTATGTAGTATAGTTGACATATATGTAACAACCAATCAAGAAAAAAAAACTGTAACTGAAGTTGGCTGAAGTATAATTTCTGAGCAACATTGACATCGAAAAGTGTGTTTAAGAAGTTCAGTAACAGCATCTGCAAATAGACTGGCTAAAATTTTACTATTGGCATTTCAGATATCTCTCCAGCGTAACTACCCATTTTTGGTGAAGATGTAGATGCCACAAAGCAACTTTATCCGAGAACAACCTCATCGTTATGATCCAAGGCAATTAAACCTTGGAAAACAAAGCAATACGGGATACAAACTTCCAGTCTTGTCCACAGACCTTTTAATCTAGAAACACTGACATGCACAACTGCATATGAGACGCCTCATTATAGTAGGTGCATGTTCCCACCAACCAAATTCATCATCACTGATGTCTTCAACATCCAGGCCTTAGCATCATCAAATCTGAGTTGGCTATGGAGTAGAATTTGATGTTTGATAAAGATCATACGAAGAATTTGGCTATGAAGAGCTCTCAACCTAATATCAATGGTCAACCATTTAGGAGTTTATGTTAAAATCTTGGTCGGGTATGCAAATCATAAATCATGGTCGTCATTGTCATCCAAGTATTCCCCCATCATAATGGGTTCGACTATCAAGTATAAGAAACCTCCATAAATTAACAGATTTGTACGAGCGGTTGCCGACACGAGCATGAGAGGGCTATAAAACCTAAATCGCCAGTAGGCGGATAGATAGAGCTACCTCGTTGCTATGCAGTATTTTAATTCAAGCTCACGAAACCAAGCAGCACCCTCTAAGTTCCACTAGACTATAAAGAGTAAACACGAGATAAGATTGATACAATTTGCTATAGGTAATTGCTTTCACCTGACACATTAAACCAAAGAGTGAAAAAAATGCCATTCTAACAAATGTAATAGGTAAAACAACCTACTTTTTTTTTGGCTATTAAATTTAGGTCATTTAACAATAGCACTATCTGCACAGGTTCCTCTTCCATTCTCCTCAGTACTATGAAGGCATCTAGACAAGTATGTAAAATGCTAAGGCTTGCTATTGGTATCCTATCATCTCAGAGGCACACTACTAGATTCATGGAAAATGAGATACTACCAATAGCAGAAGGAATATTTTTTTATTAAACTTACCTAGATTGATTGATTCCATTCTCTGCTCGCCATAGTCGATGTCGTAAGAGGCCCAAAGAGAGGGAAGCAGCTCAAAGTCGGTATTTAACGCCGTACCTGAGGCGTACCAGATTTTTTTTAAATGCAAAAGAACTTGGGTACCTATCCAGTATGTACCCAGGCATACCCATGATGGCTACATACCAGATACGCTTATGCCAGGCTTTTTGAAGTACTCGTGCTTCATGGGAGCCCAATTCCCATGACAAGGAAAAACTAATGTACGGATACTTCAAAAGAGCCGCATCAAGGTAATCACTTGCCACAGAATTTAAAATTCCGAAATCTTCAACTCTCGCTAAACCCCACAATGTAACCTCAACTGGAAACACGAAACCTTAGAGAGAACACTAAAGAAACTACAGGAAGATGGTCAAGCTAAAGTGGATCTGAGAAAGTCTCATGTGTTTATTCTAAAGCAGTTATCAAGAAAAAAGAAGGAAAGATGAATCGTTTAATCACGATGATAAAAAAATCAAGAGTAACATGACTTTAACAAAATAGACATGCTTTGAAAGTGTTGTCAGATCTTACCAACACGTAAGATAACAAGAAGAATTTACAAGAGCGCAGAGTTAAGCATAGCACCAAGTGCTAAAGGCAGAAATCTGTCCTTTCACCCTGCATTCTATTCTTTAATAATCGCATACTGATTCATTTAGCCAATTTAAGTCTAGGCAAATATAGAGGATTACTCCTTTGTGGAATGCTCTTGAACTTCACGGTCAATAAGTCAGGTTTCTCCTACTTGCCAACCAACATTCTAATTTTATGATAAGTCCCGTCTTTTCAATAGTTTATGACTGGAAATCCTGACCAACTTAGAGATTGAAAATTGATTGAAGCATTTGGGTAATGATCACATAGAGCCTTTGATTGCCAATATGCAAACCAAGCATAGGTCTACAAGACTAACGCTGAGATAGTTATAGGTCATGACACCGGTCACATCTTTAAATCATCCTTCACATGTCTCAACACGACAACTGCAAAAACTACATGCTAGTACTAGTCCATTTATATAATTGGTTGTCACTATGTACAAGTAGCAGAAAAGGATTCCAATGACTCCTTTTCTCCATGAAGATGCTCTGCAGCAAGGACAAGTAAATGTATGCCTCCACAGTCCACATTCTTTACACCAAATTCCGTAATGCATCTAGAGTATAGAGTTATGCATCTAGAGAGTGTCATGTCTTGATCCAACTGTAGTTATTGCCTTGCTCCTCTTCACAGGTTTGCATGGACTAGAATAACAAAAGACCATTCCATAGCTTGATGTATGCCAAAAGACTACTTACACTTACGGTTGGTGCATCTCAAAATGGTTATTGGTTATATGAAAAGAAAAGAAAAGAAAAGAAAAGAAAACTGTCAATCATCACACGTTGACGTCCTACATATTATTATCTAGAATCTGCCTTTCAAAACCTCAAAACGGTTCAACTTTACAAGTATGGACAGAACTACAGCATGGCCTGAAGGGGCCAATGGCCCCCCTAACTTCTGAGAACTTAAATTCTGAAATTACTTGGTGTATCGATAACAACAACCCCCCACCCCCCCCCCCCCCCCCCCCACCTCCCCCTCCCAACCCCCAAAACTTTTGCAAAGAAATGTGATTATGTTCTTGGTCCCACTTTTCACAGTAGAAGTTTTCAAAAATTCTGAAATTACTTGGTGTATCGACAACAACAACCCCCCCCTCCCAACCCCCAGAACTTTTGCAAAGAAATGTGATTATGTTCTTGGTCCCACTTTTCACTGAATCCTGGTTCCGTCCCAGTTAAGTAACCCAGGCTTGTATGCCAAAAGTCTACCCGCGGCTCATGGGCCCCGATGTTTGTCATTAGTTATTAAAGAAGGGCCTGATGACCATAACTCTTGCTACAATACTGGTTTTCCTTTACATGTAAATGAAAAAACAAGAAAAGAAGCAAACAGTCAAATAATTATGATACTAATGTGCACAATCACCAGTTACATAATGCCTTCCAAAATATCGCAAGTTGATGTTGCTTCTGTATCATTAGTTCTTCTAGATCAAAACCAGTGATGTGTTCTTGTTCTTACCATGTCTTCTCCTTTTTTTTTGTTTCTTTTTAGGACCAAACAAATCAAATGATTGCCAATTTATGCTACTGCTTATCTATGAATCAAAGATTTTCTTGCCAATAATATTCAGTTCTATATGCTATTC